>VZRN01005001.1:206912-244691 GCA_013397935.1 Dasyornis broadbenti | reverse complement strand
TTTTTTTGTCCGATACTTGCAAGGTTTTGTTTTTTTTTTATATATATATGTGAAAATAAAGTATGGATTCAAAGCTGAGTGGTGGAGTTTGTTCCCGCAGACAGGAGGGTGGGAAGGGCAATCCCTAATCCCGTGGAGGTTCCACCAGGACACATTTATACCCCTGTGGCTGCTAATTAGACACTAATTACGACCATTATTTATTATTTCTAATATTGTTATTTCTAATTAATTATGATTTCTAATTCATTCTATTTCTAATAAATAATGACCGTTTTAGGTTGTAGGAGGTGATTTTACTGCTGCATCCTAAAAGATAATATTGTAAATAGAATTTAACAGAAGGATTTATTGATAATTGTATTAATAGCTAATACCAATACTATAGATGCTGATGCTTACAGGGGATGATAATAAACACTAATAAACTAATACCACTAATTAAAAATAATTATTAATAAAGCTAATAACCAAGCCCTGTCACTACCCTGACAAATTACCTCAGGTCCCCCCTGTGACCTCAAGAAACCCCAAAATTACCTCAAGTAACCCCAAAGTGACCTGAAATAACCCCTATGACCTGAAGTAACCCCAAAATGACCTTGAGTGACCCCCAAATGACCTCGAGTGACCCCGATCAGGGCCTCAAATGACCTAAAGTAACCCCAAGTCTCATGGAAGAAAAACGCAAATGACCTGAAGTAACCCCGTGACCTGAAATAACCCCTATGACCATGAGTAACCCCAAAATGACCTTGAGTGACCCCCAAATGACCTCGAGTGACCCCGATCAGGGTCTCAAATGACCTAAAGTAACCCCAAATCTCAGTGCTCTGAAACGCAAATGACCTCAAGTAACCCCGTGACCTGAAATAACCCCTATGACCGCGAGTAACCCCAAAATGACCTCACGTGACCCCAATGACCTTCAATTGACCCCTGCAGTGGCTTCTTTGAGGGGTTTTCCTCAAGGTCAGTGGATCCCCCACGTCCCCGGGTGCCCTGAGTCGCTTGTGGGTTCCCATTGCCCCCCGGGTGTTCCTTGGCCCCGACAGTCCTGGGGCTCAGCTGGGCCGCGTGTCCTTGTTGGAGGCTGCTCCATGGGTGGGCCCTTCCGGGCTCTGCAGAACCTGGATTTATTAAATCTACTTTATACGCAAAATATTCATCTAGTGATGTATATGAACATAGAGCCGTGGCTATTCAATTAATGTAGTCATACGTTCGAATATGTGCCATTATGTTATGTCTATTAATAATGCACAATATATTCAAAAATGATATGCTAGAATTGTGATATGTTTTTATGTAGAATTGTGTGGTTATGTATTATAAATACATATTATTTTTTAAATATGATATGTTTTTTTTTTTTATTTCTAGAATTGCTATGTAATAACTATAACGGTCTGCAGAAGAATTCCTTTGGGTTCCCTTGGACTCTCTCCCTGGGTGGTAACTTCATGTCCTCCGTGGTCCTGATGGATCAGAGCCTTCATTTCTTGATTCAGAATATATTTGATTATTATAAACTTTGTGTAAATCTTTCCTTGTCAGTCCCCACCGCATAAATGTGAGTTTAACAGATAAATGCGGTAATAATCACAAAACACCTCCCGGGTCAGTCTGCAAAGGATCCAGGAGACTGAAATCCTAAAATTTTCATTTCCCAGCGCTCACAGAAGCACCACACCACACGCACACCATATGCTACAACAAAGGAAATTTTATTTAAAAATAAAACTTTGTTTTGTTTTCTTTCTTACTGACACAGGTGAATGAAATCCCAAACAAAGAAGCTCTTAGTGGGCAGCGTACAAGGATGGAAACAATTAATAAATAACATTAGTATAACCTCTAAACATTAACAATGCATCTGCAAACAAAATGAGGACTTTAAACCAAGTGAACCTTAAAGCTCAGCTACTCTCTGTAAGAATATTTACCTTCTGTTTTTCCTTATTCTTTACAGATCTGAAAGGATTAAATACTGCTATTATAATTTTATATTAATGACACTATTATACTTTTTTTTTTAAAATATCTCGTGAAAATCTCAACATTTTTTTAACACTGATATTTTACAAATTGGTATTTGCCATTAGTGAGAAAGAACAACAATAACAGCAGTTCCTCCTTCACCGGGAATTTCAAACAAAAAGATTTCTAGGAGGAACTTTAAAAATAAATGTCCTTATTCCCCACTAATTTTTAAAGTGGCACCTTGGAGAAGATGCCCTGGGAGTTGCATTTTTTCTTGCTCAACTGAAAAAAAAGAAAAAAAAAAAACCAAAAAACAACAAAACCCAACAAACCAACCAAGCAAACCACATTTACAGTAATGAGCCTGCCTCAGGATTAGCTACAGTAACGTCACCAGTGTCGTGCAGGAGCCACATGCTGGGCTCTGAGCCTGCCTGGCCCCCGAGCCCAGGGCTGGGGCAAGGACACGCACAAAAACAGGGGAAGATTTGGGATTCCTGCTCGGCTCCGGTGGCGCTGGACACAGGAAATCACCTGGATCCTGCTCGGGAGGGCATCTCCCGCTTCCCACAGCTCCTGCTCCTTTCGGGAGCATTTCCTGCTCCTTTTGGGGACAGCTGGAGGGGAAACCCAGCATTTTTTAGCCCAAGCTACAATCCTGCACCAGTGCAGACACGGCACCTCCACAGCTGAAATGCTACAAAACAGTGTCAGAGTCCAAGTGACAATTGCCCATCTCTCCTGCTCCTCCTCTTCACCCCTTCCCAAAGCAGTTCCGTGCTCCAAGGCGTCTCTGCTGCTTGTCCAGCTCCGTTCATTTTCCCACGGGGGTGGATTCTCGGATCCAGCCTGGCCATGCAGCATCCCCTTAAGAAAGGCACTAGACATTTGGGTTGTTTGTTTTTTTTTTTCCTTTTGAAAGTAGCATCAGAAAGTTCATTTTCTTAAGAATAAAGAAGAAGGAGGTGAAGGGAAAGAAGAGCAATCAATCTTGGACTTAGAAAGAACAAGAAAAATCCACCAGGCAGTGCCTGGATTGAGCTGGCAGAGCAAAGCCACAAGACATGGCCAGGACTCTGCTGCGCTCAGTGGAATCAACAAATCCTTAACGTGTCTAAGGAAGAAAAGGCAAGACTTAAGTTTCTTAAATCAGCTTGAGACATAAACAGTGCACAGAAAGGACACATGCAGAGAAATCAGCGATACATGCCACAAAGATTGCTCTCTCTAAATCTCTAATACCCGGAACAACACCCACAGCAACGTTTTCTTGGCACATAAACCCCAAAGACAGGCCTGGAAGGGTTTCATTGGAATTACAGCCAGGCTGCCATGAGGGGCTTGGAGGGGCCAGGGCAGCGCTGGTCTGGTCACACACACTGGGCAGGACAAGAGTTAAGGCTTTGGAGCTGGCTGGACTCAGCTCTCGCTCCGCCATGGCACGAGTCACGGGGCACCTGGACACACAGAGGTCACACAGCAGGGCAGACACCAAGTGGCTCCAAAGCAGCACAGAGCCGAGTGGGAGTGTGGAAAAGAGGGAAATAAAATCCTCCCAGCAGGGTTTTCACCTGGATCTGCAGGACAAGGAACTGTTTGGCTGCTCAGGCTCAGCAGTGTGACACAACAGCCAGAGCTGTCCCCTGCTCCTGCCCCAGCAGCACCAGCGCTGGCCTTGCTTCTCCAGAGGCTCCCAGAGCGCCCAGCACATCCCACAGGGAGCAGGGCTGGCAGCCCTGGCAGTGCACTGCGGGCACAGGAGGAAGAGCAGCTCTGCTTCCCCTTCTTCTTCCCCAAGGCGCTGAGCCCACCTTGCCCAGGGCTCCTGGGGGCTGTGCCCGAGCCCTGCACCCTGCAGAGCACCCTGCCCACTGCCAGCCCTGAGCCCAAACCAGCAAAGGCTGGTGGCCTCTGAGCGTGGCAGGAGATCTCCTCAGGCTTTCTGAGAGCGTTTTCCTCGCTACAGAAAGGAGGGGAGTAAAGAGAGACAGCTCAGCCTGCCAGGAAGCCACTGCACGGATTCGTAAAGCTGGAGGTCTAGAGAGAAACCTCTGCTTTAATTACAAAACCACTTCATGCTCAGCTAACACTTGTGAGGGCCTCTGTGCCAACTGCAGCCATCTGGCCCAGCCTCTGGATTCCTCAAGAGGCCAAACGGCACCCGACTGCCAGAATCACTCTCCAGCAATATTCCACACCAGCCCTCAGCCTGGTGACCTCTGCTGACCTCAGGGAGATGCAAATAATGCTGGACATGCTCCAGAGGCCAAGAGCCTCTCAGGCTGTGATCCGCGTGTGCCTCCTGCATCTAAATCCTCTCCAAAGGAACCATCCACTCCTCCAACATGAGCACAGTTAAGTAGCTGAGTAGGCAAGTCAGGTTTTTCCAATGGAACAGCTGAGTTCTGACCTTTAAAGCCACGTGATCATTTCACAAATACAGAATTTTTTTCCCCCAGGTCTGTTTTAACACCAGACCTGGCAATACCTTAGAGAAATGGAAATGGAAAGAAGAGCCCCCATGTTGTTTTGACAGCCATGCAGAGAACTGCTGCACTTCCGAGACTGCAAAGCAGGTGAGATACCAACAAACACATCAGCTGCATCTACCAGTTCCACAAAACACCCTGGCACAACGATGGCTCCTGCAAAAGCTCTCTGGAGGTGGTGATGGAATGTGTGTGAAGGCCACTAGTCTGCAACAGCCACCATGCAATGAAGATAAATAAAACATCCAATTTGCCAGGTGCAACATTCCTAGGGAAGAGCAATGGGAGTGGCCAGTGATGGCTGCTCCAGCCCAGCAGGGCCACAATCAAGTTTGAGCACTGAAGCACGAAACGCTCAAGGCTACAAGAGGAGAAGCAGCAGCCCCGGTTCTTTGTTCTTGCTCAAATTCTTTGCCCCCTCTCCCACCCCTCCGAACCACGCCAAGCTCCTCCAGCTGCTGGAATCTGGTGCTGCCAGTGCAAGAGCACACACACACGAGAGAAATCCAACTCCCAGCACCGCCACGATCACAATCCCCGAGAGAAGCTCATCCTGCTGTCTCCAGGCAGCAAGGGAGGACTGGAATCACAAGCAATAACTGCTATTATTACAGGCAAGAGGGACACGCCACGGCCAACAGGAAGTAATCCAATGATTCTTCCAAGGTCTCCTGTAAATTCCCAACAGAAAGTGACCTCCCAGCTGCTCGAAAAAGCCCGAGCCAGACACACAGCAGCGAACAGATCCAAACCTAGTACCATGAAGCACAGGACACACCACACCGACCTCGAGACTTCGTTTCTCTGAGCATCCACTTAAAATTCACAGCACAAAACAACTGCCCCCAGCCTCCAGGGCGTCGGCTCAGGGATCCCTTGTCATGATACCTTTCTCTACCAACACCCTGGAAATAAATCTGCTCTCTCAGACAAGAGGTAGGGGTAAAGGACTCCAAGACACACACTGTATAAAACACCGCTCCGCTCCTTCTCATCCCACTGCTTTGAAATCTGGAACCACGAAAACCTGATAACTGATTCTCTTCAAGAGGCAGGACTGACCTCAGCACGAAGTCTCTAAAGGAACCCCCTTCCCCTTTGGTGCACAGCTGGGCAGCAGCTGCCCAGGCAGTTGGTCCACAGCAGCTCAGGCGTGGAGGTGCTCGTGTGCTATGTGGCCACGTGCGCCGGGGAGGAGATGGACACGAACTCGCGCAGAATGTTCTTGGCCATCTCAATATTGTTATGTGCAATGACCAGAGCTTTCTGAATGTCCTGATATGAGTAGCCTTGGCTCATGAGGTTCTCGATCTCGCTGGAGAGGTGCAGGGAGGAGCTGGCCCCGCTGCTGGCTCCTCCTGCTTGGCAGCTCCCGGCTTTCCGCTCCGAGTTTATCCGCCGGGGCAGCGGCTTTGGCGGCCGTTCTGGGACTTGGGAGCTGTCTGAAAAGCCTGCAAGGAGAAACAAGTGCATCACTTCAAGGAAAAGACGTGGAAATTTTGCTTGGAATGAAGCTGGGATGACATCAGGGTGATAAATGGCACTTCAAAAAGCTGTCACCGAGCTCTGCCACTTCCTCCAACCCTTTTATCCTCCCTCCTGATGAGCTCAGCTTCCCCTCCTGTGTGCAAAAACAGCTGTGGAGATTTCTTTAATTAGCAGGTCTCATCAGGCTCATTTATTAAGCTCAAACCACATAAAAAAGATGACACAGGATCTACGTGTGTAAGCAGAGCTCAGATATCAGCCTGAGAATAAGAAAAAAAGTGACACAGTGACTGTGCAGTTCTTCACCAGACATCCCATTTCCTTCCACACTCAGACACAACTCCCCAGCTCAGCATCCAGAGATGCTCCCTCATCTCTCTGTGCGCACAAAACCAGATCCATCAGTCCCAACTCAGCCACCACAATTGCTCCAGCAACTGAATTACGCTCTCTGAAAGGTCAGCAACTGAATTATGTTCTCCTCTTCCTCTGCTGGAGCTCTCCCTGCCTAACGGCAGATCAATAAAGCTCAGCCTGTTTCTGCTTTTCCCTGAGTCATTCTGATGTGACACTGCCCTGCAGCCACATCATGCTCTGCTGGGAAGAAAAAAGAGCAGCCAATAAACCAAACAAGTCACCGAACTCTCCAAGGAAAAACCACAGTGCTTAATGTGTTCATCCAGCATCTGATCCTTTTTGGGTTTTAACCTCCTGTATCATTGCAGAAAGGATTTTTTGCCAATCACAGGGAAGTTTTCTGCATGGATGTCTGACATCACCTTAAAGAGAGATTCATTTGTCTCCTGGAAAAAGTCCCCAGGGCACTCTGCAGAGTTTTCTGGCAGCAGAACCGGAGTACAACAGACAAATCATGTCCAAACAATCCCTTTTTAAGAGGGGGCACTGCAGAGAAGCAGCTTTGTGGGGACTTCCTGAAAAACTTGCACCAAAAGCCCTGAGACAGAGAAGGCTCTTCTGGAACCAGATTCCCTGAAGCTTCCTCACCAACCACAACTCACTTCAGCTCCCTCATCTTCAGAACTCAAGTTTCTCCCACATAATGAAGCTTTTTGTACACGTGAGAAAAAGGCCTTCTCTGCCCCAAACTGCCTTTTGAAACAGCTGCTTCAGCTTGAGCTGGATCAAGTTTCAGAGACCATGGGTCAGTGTGAAAGGACAACTACTAAGACAGTTATTTTGGTAAATCATTAATAAACCGAACTGCAGGGTCCAAGTCCCGAGAGCATAAATCTGCCAAGATGGATCCCACACCAGCCAGGCTTGCTTGCACCAGTGCCTCGCTTCCCACAGCAGTAACAATCAGCATTTTCCACATTTTCCATCTCCCTACCACTAAAGCAGGACAACAGCAGCGTTCTTTCAGGGCTGTAGAAACAAAGTGTCAATGATTAAGCTCAGTACTTCATCTGGGAGGGGAGTGCGCCTTCCTCTGTTCCTTTTCATCCCTTTCAGCCAAATTCTGCACGCACAGGGACAGATTTAAAAAGTGAAACAGGGAGCAGGGAGGTGGAGAAAAAATAATGAATTTGTCTGCACTAGGAAACTCTTCTCTGTGCTAAAGAAGGTCAGGGAAGTGGGATGGTGAAGCAGGAGAACAGAATTCTCACTGGGGGAAGGGGTTCTGGGTACAGGAGGTTCTGCCTCCAGAAGGAACAAGAAACTCATTCCTCTTCCTTGGCAAATCACCAGCACATTCAGAATGAAAACCCCCAACAGGAAGAGTTTCAGAGCTTCCTTAAAAGCTGCTGAGCAGGGAATAAGTCAATCATTATTCAGAAAGGCACTTGGAGACACGAGGCTTTGGTTTTTCCCCTCGCAGAATGCGCCTTGCAGCCAGAAGGACACGGTGTCCTCTATTGCCCAGGGACAAAAAGCTGACCTTGCTGAGCCACTGGTCCCTGCTCAGAGGAGCTGAGAGCATCAGGAGGAGCTCTTGTGCCATCTGCAGGCACCAACTGCAGCCAGACAGAGCCACCAGCTGAGCCAGGATCTTCCACTTGGAACAGGGACACAATTCCTGAATGGTTTGGGTTGGAAGGGACCTCAGAGCTCATCTCCTCCCAGCCCCTGCCACGGGCAGGGACACCTTCCACTCTCCCAGGTTGCTCCAGCCCTAAATCCAGCCTGGCCTTGGGCACTTCCAGGGATGGGGAAATCCTGTCTCATGCCCTGGTACACCCTGGCACAAAAGATATTCCATGCCCTGTGGGAAACAGTGGTTTAAGGAGTATTCTTCAAACTGAGCAAAGTTATTCCTAACTGTGATTTCAGTGTGATTTGCAAGCTCAGGGATTCAATGACCAAGGCAATGCATTCCAAACTATAAATTAAACAAAACACCTAAGGATCAGTGTGATCCTGCCTCATAAACCCAATTTCACAGCTCACATCCAACACTTTGAGTGAGGGACACAAGTTTCAAAGCTGCAGAGCTGGCCACCAGCACCCAGAGGAGACACAAGCGCTCTCTGACCTGTGACAGGGTCGTTTTCCAAGGACATTCGGCTGAAGGCAGGAGTGGCATTGGAGATATCGGACAGTGTGCGACGAGCAATGGCAACCGGGAGCGGTGGCTTGGGGACATCGTAACCATCTTCTTCATTCTCTGACTCCTCAGGGCCGTTGCTGGCAGTGGCTGCTGCCAGGTTCCCTTCATCTGGAACAGGAGGAACATTCTGAACTCTGGGACTGAGCTGTCTCTCAAGGCAGACTCTGTTCCCCCCATTTTCCAAACACTGAGAGGACACAGAACTCAAGTTTTGCTGCTAAAACCTCACATTTAATGGCAGCTCTTTCCAGAAGGGAAAATGAGATTAAAGATATGGATGCAGTGTGCATGCACAGACTCGTATTTCCAGCTATTTTAACAACAAAAACAAATGTCATTCCTTTAACCGAGCCTAAAATGCTGCCCCACTGGGAGCAATTCATTGTACCCCTGCTCCTCAGTTGTTTTTTAGCACACCCACTCACCAGAAGTGTTGACAGCCTCGAAAGCAGAGGATGCTACTTGGGAGTGAATGTTGTACATTGCTTCATACATGGAGCCCTCGGGCTGCTGGTCACAGTCCAGAACTCTGGGGGAGAGAACACATTTCCCTTCACACAGGTGACAGTGGCCACCGGCTCCTCCCTCTCTCTGTGACAGAGGTTGCGCACAGATTCTTGTTTCAAAGTGAAATCCCCACTGTTCTGTGAAATATTTGTTCTAGAAAATGCTCTGTTAATGTTTATTGCAGTACAACATCTCAGCTTGGAAGAGTTAAACTGATACCACCAAAACTGATACCACCAAAAATTACATTTTAATAGGAGTTTTGAATTTCAGTTGTTCCTGCTCTCAAAAGGTTCCTGGCAGAGAGAGAGGGAAGGAAGGAAGGGGATATCGGAGTCCTTTAATACTGCACAAGGACTGTGCACAAGAGCAGTGGTCACATTTCCTTTATTGCTATTTTAGTCAAGATCTGGTGAATATCACTGGGGGAATTCAGAAATCTGAGCAAGCAAAATTCCCACCCTGCTGTCCCAAATGTGCTGCCCCAGGGCTGGGAGAAGGAAGTGCAAAAATACGCAGAATCTCACCGTAAACTCTGAGTCATCTCCAAAGGCATTTTGAGCTCTGGTTTCTGCACAGCAGGACCTGGAGGCACCACAGGCAGCGAGGATGGTGACATGTATTCCGTGTCCTCATCGCTCTCAGACTGCTCCCCAGGAGGCAGTTTTGGTACAGGCAGTGGTCTGGAGGCAGGAGGAACAAGATAGAAAACACTGACACCGAATCTAATTACCATCAAGACGCCCTTTCAAATCCACAGTCACCTCACAGCAGCTCTGTCTCAAGAAATAATTTGGTTTTCAGGAAGCAGCCCACAAGGTCACGTTGGCACAAGGTCGTGATGCAAAAGGAAGTGACAATACCATGCACATTTACATCACACGAAGCCCCACTCAAAAGTGAATTCGTGATGGCAACTGGAGCCTGTTTCCTGCTGCTACAGCCCAGAGGAGCTCCCAGCACTCCCCACAGCTCTTTGGGATGCCGATTCCAGCTGCTTTCTCTACACTGTGTGTTCTGAATCTGCCAGAGTTTAAAACTCAGGCTGACAGACTTGTGTCGGTTCTGCCCCTGGCACCAGTACCCCGCAATTCCCGCTCTGTGCGTTGTAAAGAACCCAACAGACCTGGCAGCTAAGGAGTAGATGGCATTGGCGGATGAGGAGGGTTTGATTTTGGGGTGTTCACACTCTGAGGTTGCTGTTGGACCAGTGCTGGAGCTCTGCAAGACAAAATTCCAAACCAGGAATCAGAAACACCACACGTCCCAGTGCGGCTGCAAAGGCACTCATTCACCAGCCTCTGTGGGGATGAAGCATCCTCATTTATTCCACATTTATTCCACAGCATTTATTGACACCTCAGAAATCCAGGGATTATCTGTCAGCTTTCCCTCAGTGAGGACACAAGCAGGGGTTTTCCCGCAGGAAGAACTCCACACGTTTTGAGATTCCAATGGCCTTGGCAAATTCAGCTGAAACAGGCCAAAATGGGAGCCAAGACGAAAAGGACGCAGACGAGCACGCCCATTCGGAGACAGGATGACAACTGTGCACGTGACATTTTCTTAGAAAATCTGGCTAAAAATGCGCTTGCTTTCAATTTTAGAAAGCTGGAGGCATTAAAAGGAAAAATTAAGGAAATGGTGTCAAGGAAAGTAAAACTGCCTGCAGTTTCTTTTTGGAGAACAATACTTTGGACTACTCACTACAGTGGTAACAGTGTCCTGCATGTGAACAGACACAAATTTAACTCAGATTTTACTCTGGCAAACTCCTCACAGCTGATGTGTGTAGGTTTTACAGGGAGCAGAGTAAACCAGAGCTTTTCAGGTAACAACAGAAAACATTCTCAGCTTTCCAACACTGAGAGGCGACCAATGATCAGGCAATTGTGGCTCGTGGCTGCTGAAACTGGGATTTCAACCTTGCTGCCAAGAGGCATGAAAACCTTCCCTTCCCCTGCCTGGAATTCTCTCCAGTTTCTTTCCAGCTCTCCCTCCTCAGGGTGAGAAGAGGGTGCCCTTCCTCCCACTTAACCTCCAGCCCCACCAGACCTACTCACCCCTGGGTTGTCCAGGCTGAGTGTGCTCCCAAGCCGGAGGCTCTCAGCCCTGGATTCCACCTGGGAGGGCAGCGAGAAGGGCAGCGAGTGTCGGTTGGAAAGTTCTCTCCCAGCCCAAGGATCGCCGGGGCTCACAGCCACGGGCGGGGCTTTGGGGATGGGCCTGGCCGGCCACAGGTCGCCCTGGCGGTTGGAGGGCAGCAGGGGTGGCTTGTCCCTGGCCGGGCAGTCCCCCGGGGTGCAGGGCAGGGGCCGTCTCTGCGGGCGCCCGTCGTTCCCCAGGGAGTGCGGCCGGTCCGGGGGCGGCGGCGGGGGCAGGTCCCGGAGCGTGGGTGGGATGGGCAGAGGTTTGTCCTTGTGCAGAGCTCCAGGGGCAGCCTGCGGGGCAGAGGGTTGGTCGTGTAAGTAGATGTTGTGGAGCGGAAAGGCCTCGCAAAGGGAGGGCCTCGCTGCCCTCGTAAAATCCTCGCTCACTTCTGCTCCTCGGGCTGAGCAGAGAGCATTCTGGGAATGGCTCAGCTGAACCAGAGGTGAAAAACAAGTGACAGAGCTGGAAAACAATTGTTAGAGCCAATGGGTGCTCCCAGCGTGGGGCTGCTGCTTGGTTCCACCTGATGCGTGTTCCTGCCGTGGTTCATGGGGGTTGGTTCAACACATTTGTTGTGCCTCACAAGGCTGGGAACTCAGAACAAAGGAACCGTTTAGGAACCCTGGATTTTTGCAATGAAATGTCTTTGCTGATCCCCATCTCGTGGAGCCCATGCCATTGACCACCACAAGTATAGAACATAGGAATGTTCATAAAATTGTTCATAAATAGGAAGCAGAGCTAACTAAACGTGCCCAGGGCTGCAGCCAGGGAATAGAGCACTATTCTTTCTTAGGCTGTGTATTTTTACGTTTCCAAAACCAGATTGTATTTTAGATGTTTAAGAAGTTTTCATTTTAAGTACAGAGTATAAAAATATCAGTAAAATTGTCCATAAACAGGATGCAGAACTTAGACCTATTAAAGTAGCAAATGTAATGTTAACTAAATGTGCTATATCCCCTAAAAGTCTTGCTCTTTGTAATTTCCATACTACTTTGCTCAATTAAACCTTTGTTTTTGTTCAGTGCTTGCAAGCTGTAATTTTCAAAGGTGTTAGAATCTTTAAATATATAAACTTCCCTTGTTTCAAAAGTGAAATACTTGATGGAAAATATTGCTTAACAAAGGCAGCCCAGCCATTAAAGATAACCAGGAGGGAGGTGGGGGCAGAAGGGAGAGTTTTGGAGTTGTTTTATCCCTTTTTACAAGGAATTATCTCCAGGGATGCGGAGATATCTCCACACCTTCTCCACAGGCTTGAGGAGATAACACAGGAGCTACGTGCACTCCAGCCAGGCACTGAACACCCCAGGATTGTTTTTCCTGAAGGCAAACATGAGCTTACAGCAGCATTAGATTGGATTCCAAGCAGTGCCTACTCATTATTTTAAAAAATGATTCAATTGTGGGTTATTTGTACAAGTTAACATTCATCAGTCAGCAATGAGTATTCACAGAAATAAGTATTTTCTTCTGCCTGAACTTTCATAATTTCATTATTTCATCCAAAGCAGATGAAGAATTGCTGCTGTATCTCAAGAACCATTAACTTAATGCCACCAACTTAATGCCTTCTGCTGATCAATCAGAAAGCCAGTTAATTTCCCCCAGTCACACACATTTAATTCCTTCCTTCATTTTCTATCTAAAAAAACATTTGACGGAAAAATGTGTGCAGAAAAGTTGGGAGGGAAATATGATACCTTCTGTACTAGCTAGAACAAAATAAAAGGAAAATAATCCCACTCCAAAGGGTAGAGGCAGCAGGGATTGAGGCTGAAAACCAGAGAATATGATGGTAGTAACAATAATTTGGCAGTTCAGGATGCCAGTCACTCTAACGGAGGCCGGACTGAAAACAAGGAAAGTATTTGGGGAGCAAATTGTTCTGCTCCCTGCCTGGCCCACCCAAATCACAGCTGAAAGGGAAAGAAGGGTGTTGGACCTTGGAAGTGGTGCCAGGGCTGGAAGCCCCGGGGGGATTGGCCACTCGCTGCTGCAGCAGGTCCAGGCGCGGCGGCACGGGAGGGAGGGCGGCCTGCGGAGCCACCGAGAACGGCGAGGGAGGACGCTCCACCTGCGACAGGGGAGAATGGCAAAATCAGCACCTGGCTCTATCTGTTGGAAAACAGAGCAGTTTAGAAATGTTTTCTGTCACTTCAGCCAGGTTTGCCCAGCTTTGCCCCGGGCCAAGGGAACTGAAGCTCCTTCCCAGGGCATTGTTTCTCCAGGGGAGGCCTGGTGAGCTCAGCATCCCAAGAGCCTGGCAGCAGCACAGGAGATCCACAAGAGATCCCAGCTCTCCAAGGGCATCTACAAACATCTACCCCAGACAGCAGCCCTGGCACAGGGGGAGACATCTGCTCCGCAAAGGACTGAGGGCAAAAGTGAAGAATGAAAATCTGATGGACATGGCAGGCGAGGAGATTGGGATCCAATGGGAAACTGAATCCTGGCGCTTGCTCAGCTCGGAACCAATGCAGACTGAGCCAGTGCCTTTCCGTGGGTTTGGACTGCATAAAGTTTGGGGGGAAATCTTGTAAATCCATGTTTTTCATGGAATGGTTGTCTCTGCACAGCCGGGCTGTGTGTGGATGAGATGATTTCTGTGGCACATCCTGGCCAGAACAACATCCTGGCCAGAGAATAAAGCAATGCCTCGACTTTCTGACATTAAAAATGTTGTTGGAGGGTTTTTGTTTTTCTCGCAGTTTCAGTGACAAATTCAGCAGGATTCCTCCCCTCTAGAGAGGCTTTCCAAGAAGAAGCTTTTCTTTTTTCTCTGGCTGCAATATTGGTGACAAATCGCTCTGTGAGGAACAACTGTCCTCCAGGAATGCAGCCAGCTCCCAGCACGGCAGCACTTGGAGCAATCCTGGAGGAACGGGCTCAGCTGTGAGCCACCACTGCAAATCCACGTGGAGAAACACCAGGCGAGCTCTGCTGGAGCAACAGCCCTGCCTTAGTGGGCCCTGAGCAAGGAGAAGCTGCTTTTCAACACCAGAGGGCACGATCTGCTGCAAAGCCTCCTGTCCCTGTGCAAACTGCCTTCACCACAGAGCACTGGTGTGCACCAAATCCTCCATTTCTGTCCCTGAAAAGCTGGTTTTCCACTTAACAAATCAGAGCAGTGCCTTTTCTTCTCTTCATTTTCTCTTTTTTCACAAGCAAGGCCAGTGCTTTTTAATTCTGAAAAGCTTCATGCAGGTTTGAGCTCACTAAAGCCAGCAGAGTACTAACTCTGACAGGATGTTACACCAAGCAAACTGCTTTGCTTCCCCAAAACATGAATATAAAACCCTCCAGGAATAGTGTTTAGCACATTATTTCACAGGGTGGAAGATAGAGATATATAAGACTATAGGTAAGGCACAGGTGAAGATTCTTTCTGACCAGGAAATGCAGCTTATTTTAGTTGATTCAACTATTAAAAATCGGCCAAATTCAAACCCACTTCCTTATGCAGTAAAAAAATGCAAGAGGAGCAATGAGGTTTTGAAATGAAAAATGAAAAGGAAATGAAAAAAACCAAGCAGGGATCCATAAAGAATGCCAGTCTTGTACACAGCCCCTGGAGGGAAGCAGCACTAATGGCAGAGTTATCACACCTTTATTATATTCATTTATCAGCCCCCATATAAAAAGATGGCAGCCAAATTGAGTTCCTGAGCAGAACAGCCTGCCCTCTCCCCTGTTATTCATCAGGACCTTGGGAAGGCTATGGCTTCCCCCTGTATCCATCACTGGGGAAAAATGGATGAATTTTTGCTGATCTGGGTGAATTCTGGCTAGGAAATCAAAATCTAACACACAGAGGAGTGTTCCAAACCCAGATCTTCCATCCCAACAGGTCAGGCCAGCTTTTTCACCCCTCTAGGGATTCTTGCAAGACAACACACAAAAGATCAAAGGCTTCCAAGTGTGATCCCAAACTGACAGTGTGAAGTGAGCTCACAAAACTGCACCTAAATCCCTGTTTTCCATAGGGAGTAGGATCTTTTGTAAGGTCTGACAACCCTCCCAGAAATCATAGAAAACTGACTGAGAAAAGGCACTGCCCCATTTATCAGCAGCCATTACAGCGGCCTTACTTTGGTACCAGCGAGTTCTTTCATCATGAAGAGGGAATCATCAGCTTTGTCATCGTCATCATCGTCGTAATTAGGAGAGGGGGTTCCTTCTGCCCCTTGCCTGGACAATCCTCCTCCTCCTCTGGGATCAAAGGGATCCACCACGATTGGCTCCGTGCCTTTGATCTCACAGCGGCAGAAGGGACAACCTTGGCCTTCTGATTCCTGCAGAGGAGAGAAGAAATCTGTCAGAGCAGCCTTTGGGCCGCAGGAATTATCACCTGCTTCATAAACAATCAGCTTTTAATCTGATTTTTTTGGCAGGTTGCTTTCAGCTGAGGGGAAGACAAAGGCAAACTGGGCTACAAAAATGGAATATTTTCTCCTTGAAGTAGAAAAGCAGCTTTTGATTCAGTGCTCACAGGTTCTGCCTGTTCCACATCTGAACAGCTTCTGACATTATGAGCTCAATGTTTCTGCTACTTTCTCTCCATAAATTGCAGGAAACTGTTCTGAGAAGAGAATAAACCTGTAAAAGAGCAAGCATTGCCCTCAGAGAGAGATAAAGAAGGGGCCAAGGCTCACCTGCCAGGCTGTAAGACAGGAGGTGCACATCAGGTGCCCACAAGGTTCGATCTTCACGTCCTTGTCGTTCTCAGCACAGATTTTACACAGCTGGAACGTGGAGCCCATCTCGCAGTACAGCTCGTATTGTTCCTGAGGGGAAAGACAGCACAAAATCACAGGGAGAACAGACATCGGCAAAGATTTCACTGGAATTTTGTGTGCTGGATGCATCTGTGCAGCTCTGAAAAGAGTGGTGTTCAAATTATCCAAAATTTTCATGTAAGCATCCCAAGAAAAGCGGGGCTCAAGGCATGGGAAATGGCACAACAGCATCAATATTTGGCAGAATATTCCAAAAATTAACCTTTAAAATCTGTCTTTGCAATGTCCTCTGCCCATCCCTATCATGCAAAGATTTCTGTAATTCCTGTAAAATGCAGCAGCCTTAAAACAAATCTTGGGAATCCCGAGTAGGACAGAGTTGTATAAAGAGGCAAGGAGGGTAGAAATTAGGGAGAAAGCCAGAAGATTTGGTGGGATAGAGTATTCTACTCACCTGGGTAACTTTAATGTGGTCCTGAGGTGTGGGCTCACACAAGCCAGTCAAGTCAGGGTTCTGATTCCGGCCATCAGGAAATAAATAGCTGGAAGCAGTTGGGGAAAAAAAATATCTCTGTATGTGCCTGTACATGTGCACACACACACAGATATAAGGCTTCTTTTGGGGGTGGGCAGGGGAGAAAAAATGAAGGTGAGAAGCAAGGAGTGGGAATTCAAGATATTCTGAATTCTAAAGAAGTTTTGGAAGAATTTTATGATTGGACAAAAATCAAACACGTTATTCTTAGAAGTATTGGTTCAAATTAAGGGCTTGACAAAAAAAACCAAAAAGGATTTACGAGAAGGGAAACACTGCTGCACATCTATCATCTGCTACTGCACAGCCCTCCAGTGCAGAGACAGCTGTCAGTAAATCCTCAGTGCCAAAACAGCTCAGCAATGAGTTATTCCACTGACAGCAACAGGGCTGTTCAAAATTTAACTGCTTTGTTCTCTTAATTTTGATAAAGTTACTTACAAGCCTTCCCTGAAGCCATCAATGAGTGCTTGGAAAAGAGGTTTGTTGTGGGGGATTGTCTGGAGAATGTTCCCGTCCGCAGTGACGTAGCCAATGGCCCACTGACCCAGGCGGGTGCAGCTCAATCGGAAAATGTAACTAAAAACACACAAAGGAAAGGAAACCTCAGTTTGGAACAGACAGAAAAGATGAAATGACAAGTAGGCAGCCTTTGTCTGGCCCTATCAAGACAGCCAGTAAAAATTGGTAGGAGTAACTTGAGGATTTGTTCCGGCTTTCATCAGTTGACCCCCAGGCAGTTCAAAAGGGAACTTTGCAATGTGACACAAAGTGAGAAAAGAACCCAAGCACTGGCCTCCAGGTGAAATTAAACCCAGAATCCAGAGCAAGAGAAGTTTACATCCTTCAAATCATTTCTTTCGAATTAACTTTCAGAAAGCCAACAAACAAACAGACTACGGGAGGTTTCCATGTTTAAAAGCAGTCCAGAAGCAACCACACCACCTCCAGAAAGGAACTCCGCCTGCACACAGAGAATCTGCCAGCCCTGCTGCAATCAGTGGTGTCAGCAAGAAGCACCCAGCAGGGCCCTGCTGGCTGAGCTCTCTCTCACCTGCCAGGTTTGTGAATGAATTTCTGCAGCCGGGCCTTCACCTCGTCATAGGTCAGGAATGCCATATATCCAGGGTGAGTCACTGCCAGGCTGTTCCAGTTCCTGAGCAAGGACGACCACGGCTGGGGAAGCAACAAAGGAATAAATTAACCACACACTTCTGGAAGGTGTCGATATTCCTGAATCAAAGGGATCGGTTCTTCAGTTCGAGAAATGTGCTTCTTATTCCTCCACAAATCCAGCAGAGAAACCAAAACACGCGTTCCCATGCAGCGCTTGGCATTTGAGTGTCTCTCTCCTTGGTGATAAAATCATCACTTAAGATAGGCCTTAATCAAAACTCCTTTAATAAATACTGAAGGAGAAGTCACTGAGGTCACAGCTCAAGAACAGCCATCAATTGTGCTGCTTCTGCAGAGCAAATGACTCATTCCTCAGACAGGGATAAAGCAGGAGTTTAATGAGATTATGCACAGGCCCAGAAACCATGACTGGTCTGCTCTCCAACACCGCCTTCCTGCACGGCCTGGGGACAGTGACCTCCCCTCTGTGTCTCAGTTTTGCTGTCTGTAACTTGTGACTCTTCCTCAACCACCCAGCCTCCCTGGGGTGTGGCTGCTCTCAGATCTGAATGAAGAAACCAGCACATACATCTCAAATATTCCTTAAAACGATGCCCCAAAAGTCGTAAAAACCGTTTGAAAGCTCTCAACCCACAGAAGGGCTTGGGTGTCTAAATCTCAACTGATGTTTCCAATTTTTTGAACTTGTCTGTGAGAAGGTATCAGCACTCCCTGAGAACTTTGCATCCCTTGGAATTTGCAGCAACTCTTGACTTGTTCTTTAAGTACAACGCTTGGAAAAAGTGCAGGATGAGATCAGCTACACTGCAACACCAAACATGGGAATTTTTCATCTAGACATATCTTAATTACAACCCACCCTATCACATGGGAAAAGGCAAGTCAGAGCCAAAGAAGTAAGTGATTGTTCTTGTAAATACCCAATTGTACCACCAGAAGCTGTGTTTTTGAGTTTAGCACTATTAGAGACTGTGGGGAAGAAGAACTCTACCTACTATTAATATCACTTCAGTGATACAGAGATTTCTCACACAACACAGACACATCCACAACATCCTGGCTGGGTCTGTTCAAAAGACAGGAAGCCAAATTTCCATGCTTGAGCTCCATCCTGAACAAACCCCCCACCATGGAAAATAAATCTGACAATAAAGAAGAGGACAGGGGAAGACAGAGTGATAAACTGAGCTTCACATTTCCTGGCTTGCAGAAGCTGTGTCAGAGCTTCAGTCTCAAAGTGACCTTTGAAAGGGAAAACCTGATTCATGGCAGGATGCTGAATGCGCCTGAGAGTTGCAGTATATATTTAGGGAATTTTTTATTCTACAGTCAGAAATATCCCACACTTCTACTGCAATATGAGGCCTTAAGTATTATCATTTAAGGGATGGAGGGCACGACAGTCAAACCCCACACTGTATAAATAATGTCACTTTAGTGTGGAAAATACTGCTCTGAAAAAAAAAAAAAAAACGTTCACCCTGAAGCACTGAGACACTCCAAGTGATTCCTGTTCCTCAATTCTCACCTGGAAGAGTCGTGTGAAGATGTCAAACTCAAACACTGAAATGTAGTCATTGCACGTCAGGTCGATGGTTGATTTCAGGGCCATGGCTTCCAACCCGGAGCTGATGGGGTGCACCTCATGCAGGGCCTGGCGGAAGCTCTTCCAGGGAACGATGGTCCTGGGGAAAACCGGGGAATGGGATGTGGCTGAGGACCACCACCACCACCATGGACACGCCTACACATTATTTTTGTGAGCATCCATGTTGTGATAACAGAACAGAGAAAAATCCAAGCAGCTACAAGAGATTTATTCACGTTACACAAACACAGATTTCTTGGTACTGCAGGAAATCAGCGCCCAAATGAACTTCAGACAATTTTCTCTGCACATGCAAAATTCTGGATTTAGAAGTCCATCTCTGCTTTCTCCCTTCCCTCTTTTTGCAGTCCTATCATAGCCTCACTTGGTAATAATTTCATGATGTTGCAGCTGGTAGAGAAGGAGTTAACAGCCTAGATGGTTAAAAAAAAAAAAAAAGCTGCAAACAACTCTCTGAAGAAGGATTAACTGGAGAAGGAAGATAATCAGAAGCCAAAACACAGGCTCCTGTTTAAAGGAATATTTCCCTTCTTTTAATATATCAAGTGGAATAGAAACATAGAAAGAAAATGCCTCACTTGAGACAACTGTGTTATTCACGAGTAAATATATGATGGCTTTTTGTTCTGACAGCTACTAATTAAACTCTTTAGGTGAAGCACCTCAGTTCCCTCCGTCTGAAAGCAGTACCCAATCCATTAACTTTAATCCCCAAACATTGCTGTGAACACCTCTGTGCTTCGTTTAGTCAGTGTTTCATGGGATACAGAAATTAAACCTGACATTTCAGCAGCCTGCACACAAAGGATGTTGCATTTCCCTTTCCCCTTCACTCTCAGCAAAGCAATTTTGCAAAGAGAAATTCAGAGAAGAGGAGAGGTGAATAAATGATTGGAAAGATTAATTGGGGGGAAGATTAGAAGAATATCATATAATGGCTTAGCTGAAGAACAGCTCATGTTGGGGGCATGGCAACCTTTAGAAGAAAATTATTTTGCATAGCTTGTAGAGCGTACTTACAAGTTGAGGAATTAAATCAAAGAGAGGAAAATTTGAGCTGAATAATCAAGGGAAACACTGTGGCAGTACAAGAGTCTCCTGGGGAAAGTGAGGAAAGACTCATCCTTTGACACATTCAAAACCAGACAGGACAAAAACCTGGGAAATTGAATGTAGGAATAATTCCTTACTTCACCCCAGACATGGACAAGATGACCAGGAGGTCATTTCATTTTATCATTTATTTTAACCTGACTAAGCCCTTGATGGTTAGCCAAACAGAATTCTTAAAGAACACTGAATTTCTTCCCGTGCCTCTATTTCCAAGCACAATTCGGAACTTACTTTTCACCAAAAGCCTTCCTCCAAAATTCTGCAGCATCTGCCTTGGTGATCCGGAACGTGTCTCCCTGGAAGAGGCCACTGGGGAAAATCCCTTTGAGTTCTGCCAGCATGTGGCTGAATATCAGGGACAACTTGGTCAGGTTCCTCCTGCAAGGGAGCACAAAAAGGGTTTCTTTTAGAAAAGAGGAGTTTATCACTCTGAACAAAGCAGAAACAGCACTTTTTGCAGTTCAAGAATGATCCCAGCATGGAAAACTCTTATTTGGGGCTCTCTTTCAGGAGTCTCCCAAGTGTTCAGAACATCCAAAACATGGGAATTACCAGCAAGGTCTGCGTTTTTGTCAAGACATTTCCCACAATGACAAACTCTGCATCATCTCTTTAAGGTGGGTAGGTTATTTCCAAGGCAAAAATCCTCCCATGGAAACACATTCATGGAAAATGTGCAATATTCAGACCTCACCTATTGAGTATTGAAGACAAAACCTTATCAGCCTCTTTTGGTCTTCGGTCTGAAAATTCATTTTGAGAGCACATCGAACTACCACTGCCCCAGACAATGGAAGCTGAATGCCTTTCCAAGTCTCCAGAGGCTCCCAACACAATAGATTTGCTCAGGGAATGTCCAACTGATAATAACAGGCCCAAGCTCCCAAGGGAATGCAAAAACACCTGCAGGTTTTTCCTAAAATGGTAATAACTTACACACAAAAGCTTCACGCTCAGGGCACTCAAACATATTGCTTTTAATTATCTAATTTGAATTACAGCTGGGACCCCAAGTCCCTTCTCTGCCTGATGACACTGAGGTATCAGGAATGCTCCATCCCTCAGGATATGCCCTTCTCTAAGCTGGAGAAGAGAACAGATATTTTCTGCTGTTCTATTCCCCAGTGCAAACTCCTCCTCTCACTCCTTTATCCAAATAAAGGATGCCTCTCTTCTCCTCCACTCCACTGCTAGGAAAACTTCCTGAAAAGAGACAGGGATATTTCTAGGCCACAGGCTTTTTTTCTCACCCCCACATCATGTGTCTGAAGGTAAAAGCAGGAACTGGCATCATGTGGGAAAGAACAACTTGTGAGCTGTGCCCAACACACCAGAGCTGGTCAGGAAACTCCAGCAACCTCCAAGGCATTGCACAGACTCACTTATGGCACTGATTGGTTCAATATTGAACCACAGAGGGAGTGGCAAGGAACATCCCCAGTCACAATGGATTCTTCTGTTTTCCCCTCTCTTTCCCTGAGTTTGCTGCTACTGCAGAAGACACTTGGTTTTGGCAGCGAACTCCAACAGGCTGCAGCCTTTCACCAGTTTCTGGTTGGATTGGTTCCTATCTATTTAATCGTGGATGTTTTTCAGATAACACTTGCTCCAGACCTGCTATTCCTACTCAAGGACTTACCCTGTTCATGTGCCTGATTGCAGAAGGCACCTCCAGCCTTTCCACAAAAATTCCCTGGGCATTTGGGATGTTTGCCACATTTTCACAGGGTCTAAACTCAACTGGAAGTGACCACATGTCTTGACATATATTCTGCTATTCACTCAGCCCCACGTGAGACCTTTCTCCATAGCCTGACACAGTCTGGGTAGATTAGAAGGGCCCAAAACTCTAAACCTTCTTTGACAGCAGCTCTCTCTTACCCCTCTTTGTTCAACCACATTTTGATTTGTGTGCGACCGTGAAAAATTCTCGAAGTGTTTACGGAAGGCACCGGCTCCACAAGGAATTCTGGTTTTTGTCATTTCATACATGTTCAACAACAGCAGGTGCTTGGGATTAACACAAGGAAAAGCCCCCAGCTGCTCTTCCACAAGCTGTCCCATTCCCCAGCTGTCTCTGGATGTGTTACACACTCAGACTGGGGATTTTCAGGCAGTTCTGCAGTTTAGGTTGAGCATTTTTCCCTCCTGGTGGCACGTTAAGTAACCCAAACTTAAATCCGAGTAATCCAAATTCCAAATCTTACACATCCGAATGTGTAAGATAAGCAACTCTGCATTTAGCAGGGGAAGGCTCAGATTCTGAGCTCATGGCACAGGGAAGATGATTTAACTGCAAATTCACACTTCACGGAGATTCCCATCATTTCCCTGCAATGCCTTTGGCTGACAAGCACTAGGAAAACTGCAAATCAGAGGTTCCAGCTGTGGACTTCCGAAAGCCCTCCCTCCCATAAAATGACAAAAAAGAGGATAGTTTATGTTAGTGCAAGAAGAAAACGCAAACACCGTGCTGTTATCAATCATTTAATCCATCTACAACTCAAGCAAAAAAAAAAAAAAGTTTTTTTAATGAGTTTATAAAAATGGAAGCTTTAATAAACCTGCTGATGATTTTGTACTCCCCTATTGCTGCCCAGCACAGTGTGGGAAAATTTGGGTATGATCAGACAAGCACATGGATGCATTTCTGAGCCTGAACAAGTGCATGGTTTAGTCAAAACAGTTAACAGTGCAAGAAGCCAGGGAATATTCCTGTGTCCAGTTGTTTATATTTCCTGCCCAAGAGCCTTCTGCCTCAGCTGAGCCCCAGGAAGTGCTTGCACTCAGCTGAGCACATCAGTTAACGAGAGAAGTAAGAACTTCCTCAGGCTTAAGGATGGATAAACAAATGGCTTTACACACACACATCGAAGGACTCGGTTTCCAAAAACATTTCTGATAGCTGGACATTTTAAATTCTTGTGGTTTTCAATGCTTATTACAAATATTCAGCTGTACTGCAGGTAGACAAAGCAAAAACCACAAGAAGTGAACATGAAGAGCAGCAAATTGCAAAATAGTTTGTCAGTGGCTTTTACATACAGCAAAATTATCAATCCTATGCTAAAAGGACAAACATTTTATTTAATGATTTACATATTTGCAAATTAATACAGACCAAATAAATGCTTGCAATTAGTGAACATTTAAAGCTTACTGATGATTGTGGTTTATTTTTAGTACCATCAGAACTGTTCTTATGGCCATTGCTTCAACTGAACAGATGTGAATGTACTCCCTGAAAAAGGGTGATATATTCAGAGAATATTTATGGGTCTTAGACTCGAGTTTTCCAAATAATTTTGGCCACAGACCTCCAGCAACGTCCCATGATGCCCCTCTTTCAAAATTTTAACCTAAACACAGAAATCCACACAAAACTGCCACCAAGGGTTGCACCAGAGGTTGCCAAGCACAGTTTGGGGAGCACTGACTGCAGCACCCAAATCCTGCTGCTGGGGAATTTACCCAGCTGCCACCCCAGCAGTGCTGAAAACGTCACCCAGGGACCACAGGCCACATCAGTGAGCTCCCCTCGGGGTGTGCAGCCAGCTGGAGGCAACACCTGTGGCAGCTTCAGAGACCCAGAGCCTGTTTGTGCTCCGTGCTTACAGCCAGAGCCTGCAACAGCCACGCCTGAGGTGGGATTTCACAGCCCTGAGTGCTTTCACAGGGAGGTGCAAAGCTTTCGGTTTATTATGGTTAGAAATAATGAATCAACAAGTGAAAACGGAAAAAAAGCCAAATATTTTTCCACTGTATACAGTAACCAAGTGTTTCGCTTGTGAGGAACAGCTGCAGCTGGAGCATGGAGGCATCAGTCCTGTACACAAAGTGAGCTGAGAACTGCTCCTGTAACAACCCAGAAACAGCTCCGGAGCCTGCTCAGCTGCAGTCACTGCTGTCAAACTCTGCTGTCAAACACTCACCAGGCTCTAAAGACAAAGCAACTGCTTTGGGGAACCAAAACCAGCGTGAAGCAAGAGTGTTCCTTCGGTTACCCTGTGCCCAGCTGGCTCCCCAAGGCCACGGACGTGTTCCCCCTGCTTCCTGCTCCGAGCCCCCTCGCTGTGGTTCTGCTCCTTCCTTCCTGCCTCAGGATGGGTTTGCTCCACACATTTCTGTGGAATTCAAGAGGCATTTCCACGTGCAGCCCCTCATGGCCAGCCCCAGCTGGGGGCTCTGGTGCTGTTGTCTCCTCCCAGACCCAGAGCAGGTATTTTTTTCCCAGTTTCCTGGCTCCGTCTTGGAAAGCCATTAAGGGCAGAGGATGGTTTAATCAGGGATGTCTCTTTCAGCCACGTTGACATAATTAATTAAATTAATGCGCTTTGTGACTAAATGCTTTTTCCCCTCAAGGCAATGTTAATGTGGCACTACCATTCCTGCCACTGCCAGCTACGATTTTTTCATTTTCTTCCAATATCTCTCACCTCCTTCAGAGCTACCCAGCTGACAGAGGATAATTTAGTTCCTCACACGTAGCAAGGATCAGCTCCACAGGCTGATTTAGTCACAATATTGTGCTCACATGCCATCATTTGACGTGCACGTAGCGTCGTGTCTGTGAAGCTCGTTCTGCTGAAGGCATGTTACAAACACAGAGGAATTATGAGCTGCAGCACAGCCAACCTCAAAACGCTTCCCTTCTCTGTGATTGTCTTTATTTCTTATTCTTGCTCACTGACCACCAGATTCTGTTTAGGTGACAGGGTTAGCACGCACTGGAGGTAAGTGCAAGCTCCACCACTTATTAAAACACAAATCACAAACCCCCAGGTTTTTTCCCTATAGCTACATCTTACAGTTTTACACTTGAAGACTGAAGAGATAAAAANNNNTAAACTTAAAAAATAAAAAAAAAAAAAAAAAAATTAAAAAAAAAAAAAAAAAAAAAAAAAACAACAACCCCAAACAGCTCTTTTAACGACTTCAACAACTAAAATGCACCTTTCAGAAACCACAAAGATGTGAGGTTCTCATATCACAGAGAGTTTGCTGTGCCTGCCTTCGGAAAGATCTGTGCCTTACACTGTGCTCCCACCCCAGCCAGGAGTTTTCTGTGTGCTCCTCGTGTTCACACAAGCAGCGAGTGGAAATGCTCGAGGTGATCCCAAGCCGGCTTGTGTAACCCTGAGACAGCTCGGGCGTCCTCTCCACGCAGGGATCGGGGGTTAAAAATAGAAACAGCAGAACTACTTTCAACCAAACTTGCAACACAGGAAGTGAATGAAATTCCACTTAACTCTTACTGGCTCGACAGAAGGCACCTTACAGAGTCAGGCTGGGCTGCAGCTCTGCAGCATTTACAGCATTTCCTCAGGACAACTAAAAGAACAGATTAATACTAAATATTTGCTTGTTCTGCAGAATTTTTCACCATCAGCTTTAGGTATTACAGGGCAGTTTCCTTACCCTCTGCAGAAGGCTGGCACTTTTCAGCTCACATAAATATATTTAAACACCTGCAGCCCTGTGAGCAGAGCCTGCCTATCTCTTCAAAGTGTGACACAAAACACACTGCAGGCCACAAACCACCCAAAAACTCGGTGTACTCCTATCAGAATGCAAACGGCTGTAACTGACGTGGTGCTGACCACGAGAACCAAACCTACTGACCTTCAAAGGATCTGGACTTACAGTTTCAGGCACAAATGCTGGTGTTACACTTTTTCCCCCCACTGTTAAGAAGCTAAAAATCCACTTTTAAAATTCAAATGTTACAGAAAACACTTTAAAGAGGAGGATACATTTGATATGATTAATGGTCTGGAGAGAGCTCACCATATACTCAGAGGATTGACGAGGTAAAGGATAAAACTCTCACGTAGGTAACAGATTAATTTATTTTGCCAGATTCAAGGGGATTACACAGCAAACTCATTGCTCAGGACGTTTCTCATTATACTTAATTTTGGGCTCTCTGCACTGGAACCCAAATTTCTATTTCAGGGGCTATTTGCAATAGTTAAAGAGTAAAACAGAGCGCAAAAGGCCTGCTTCCAAATCAAGGAAGATTCCAGATTTCATGATCAATCAAAACTGTCTTGGATGCCAAGGTGGAAGGGCAAGAAGGGGAGGGCAGGTGCAGAGGAGATATTCAGAAATTCTTTATTGTAAGGGTGGGCAGGCCCTGGCACAGTTGCCCAGAGAAGCCGTGGCTGCCCCATCCCTGGAAGTGCCCAAGGCCAGGTTGGAGCAACCTGGGACAGGGGAAGGTGTCCCTGGCCACGGCAGGGGGTGGGATGGGCTGAAATCCAACCCCAGAAATGCCAAATGTGGCACCTCAGCCCTGAACACCCCAGCCAAGCACCCAAGAGACACGATGCAGTTGCCAAGTAGCAGCAGCAGCACATTTTTGCCAGCATGGAGAAATCCATCCACATTTCCAATGATAATTACTACAAACGTGCTTGTAATTCCACCCACAACAGCAAGTCCACAGCCTCCCGTAAAACTCTACGATTTTATAGGCTCTGAGAGGAGAGAAGAATAAAAATCTTCCTTATTATGCAGTCGTCTGAAATCTCTCATTTGTCCACAAATTGATTTTCAAGACGGTGGTCCAATTTCAGACAGAAAGAAAACTATAATGAATGCAAGCTTAAGCCAATTATGCTAAGTGTTACTTAAGTTCCAAAACTATCACCTAAACTGCAATTTAAAACCAAATTAAAAAGAAATAATTCACATTCCTCTCTCCAACAACATTTGCATGATAATGAATTTCTTTTTGGGTAATAAGCAGTTAGTTAGTGTTCATATGCTGGAGCCTGGCAAGGAAACCTTTCTTGTGGGCAGCTCTGGAGCCTGTTCTTTTCTTTAAGATGTTCTAATTTAAATGCAGATGTAGACTTCACACTAGTGGGTTTTGTTTAAAAAAAAAAAAAAAAGAAAAAAAAAAAGAAAAAAAAAAGTCCTGCTGTATTAGAAGGAAGTGACAGAAAGAGGACTCACACGCACCATTTGAGTTCCACATTTTGTGCTATCTCATTTTCACTGGGCAGGAATGTGTGCAAGAGGTCTCAAAGATGAGATTAGAGCACCAATCCCCCTCCCCCCAGAGGGTTTTCTGGTTCAGGGCTCAGCACAAATGTTTTCCAACTTTTTTCCTCTTTAAATTCCAACCTTTTTTCTTTTTTCTTTTTTTTTTTTTTCTCCCCCCCAAGTCATTCTTCATGCACTTCCTTCCCCTTTCGAGATATGCATGGTCATTTCCAGGAGACGTGAAACACTGGGAGCTTTTTCCTGTGTAAATTTGTAAGTCTTAACATTGGAGCTGGAGAAGGATATGAAATCCTGCTGAGCCAGCATCCCCAGAGCTGTTGTCAGAAGAACAATTAAACATGGACCAGCTTCCCAAAGCTTTTTTTCACCTCTACAGTGAAAAAGTTTATTCTATTCCCTGCTTAACTCCGTTTTCTCTACAGATATACTCCTTTTGTTAACTGGGTTTGTTAACAGTTTGTTTCCCAGAGCTGAACTGGAAAAACAACTTGTGTTATTCCTTAAAAAAACCAGTCCACATCCTGAGTAATTATGCCTCCTCACCCACCCTGCAGCTTCCATAGCTGCGTTCTAATGTGGAAACATTTGCAGGGCTCTGATTTTATTTAGAAAATAACCTCTCTGAATTTCCCCTCGTAAGAGACTGGTTTAACACAATTAGTAAATTTGATTCTTTGGTGAAAAATGGACTCTTCACCCTAATGAATCCTTTCCCAAGGAACAGACAATTTCTCTACCTGTCTCCTGATCAACAAGCTATTTTTCACTCCTGCTATGTCAAGTCTAATCTATTTACACAACTGCAAAACCACTGCTGCAATAAGTAATTTATGTAGTGAGGAAAGCTGACAAATGGCAGCTCCTCTGCGTGAGCAAGAGGGCTGAGAAGTAAAAGCTTTCTGCAATGGAAACAAAAACAAAACAAAAAAAAAATTGTCCAACAAAACCACCAAGCCTTTAAATGAAACTGAAATCAAGAGCTGAGGCAGGTTGAGCATGTTCAGAGCAAGAATGGCACTAGCAAAAATCTGTTTATTGGACCAGTTTTTTGTTGTCACTGGTTAAAAAGGAAACTCAAGAAGTTCACAGCAGAGAAGTCCCACATTTACCCTGGATCTATAAAGAAAAGGAACCAGCACCTCTGGGAATGTGCTCAGCCTCAAGAATTCCTGTTAATTACCATACACAGCCAACCAATTATTGCATGATTTGCCTTTACCTTATTACAAGCATACAGTGAAATATCCCAAATTATTAACTCTTGAAATACTATTTGATTCCAAGCCTGAAGATGCTACTTTTAGCTGTCAAAACTCAGAGGGGCAACACAGTCTGTCCAATAAAAACCCACAGCTACTCACAAGTCACCGATTTGCATCTGATCCACTCCCTAAAATTCAGTTTTAAACAGTAACCAGAAGTTACTGCTCATACCTATTAGTCAGGAAGTGCACACAGAGCCTTAAAAGCACCCTCAGCAAGCAGCATGAATTTTTAAACAGACATGGAAGTGAGCTAAAGCAGAATTGAAATAGCATCTTGAAAGCTCTCCTAATAAAACAACTGAGTTCTGCTCACAAAAATCGCGGCGTGAGTTTAGAAAGGAGAGGGGCAACCATGGTTAATTTATGTATTTATAGTCAGAGCCACTCTACACCAAGACCACAGAGCTACAGAGAGCTCCTAAACGCGTGAGAGGAAATACACAACGAGCAAGTTGGAAATAGGAAGAGTAGAAGGGTGATGCTCAGGTGATCAGGGCAGTTCTGATCCTCTGTCAGTCATTTTCCATGACTGGTCCGTAGGAGCAAACGCAGCTTTCACGCTGCTCACGCAAACGTCACAATAGTGCATTTTGCTCTACACCAATTTGGGGAAGAAAAATAAGGTCAGACGCAACAGGGAGCAAAATGAATGCTAAGTCTGGGAGAGAGAAGGAAAAAAGGTTCAAGAAGAACAGGGAAGAAAGGCAGAAAAAGTCAAAGCAACACATTTATTAAAGTTTTAAAGTCCCTTTCTTGAAACACTGCAGACTAATGGCCACAAACCTGCATGAGATCGAGAGCAAACTAGATTTTGTATTCATAGATACACATACACACTGCCATGAGTACATTCTCAGTGAATACCAGATCCCAGTTCTATTTGTTTGCTTTACAGACTGCTGACCACCTTCCAGAAAGGTTCTCCCACACCTGAACTATTTGAATTTATTAATTCGTAAAAAAAAAAAATCAAAATTTGTATTTATCTTCAGCTCCTAGCAAGGTGAGAAAATTGAAGTTTCTTCACCTTACATGAGTATATACATTTTATATCTATAGGTGCAAAAACTCATTTACTTTAATTAACAACTGGCACTGAAGTGATTGGGTTCCAAGAGCTCCCACAACCATGGAATCTGGCACTGGCAGTGCAGCATTTCACAGAAACCCCCAAAAACCAACAGCCCCCTTCTTTGTGTGGGTCTCTCTTGAGCTGACACACAAATCACATGCACTGACTGCTCTAACCCTGTCCTCCTCTGTGACAAATTAAAGACTCGAGGAAGTTGCCAAGCTCGTCACCAGCACCAGGAAAATGCTCTCTGGTGTTACCCCTTTAGGACAAAAACAATCACTGCTGCTTCCTGGGCTGCCTGCAGAAGCAGAGGAAGATGCCATGAGAGCAGCCAGGATGTGATGCTGTTTTAATGCTTGTGTTTAACACAAGTCTCACCGCAGTTCCTTCCCTGTTAAGCTGTTTATTCATAAATGGGACAATTAGCAATTCCCTGAGGACTCCCAGCTTCTGCTGCAGTCCTGACATTCCCATCTATCAATGTGGATTTCCCCTGCTCCCTCCAGTCAATTAGTTGGATTACAAACCAACCAGGATGATTAACTCTCTGGAATTACTTCTCTTTGCTTCTCTCTGAAAAACCAAGGCACTGGAGGTGGGATTTTGGATTTATGACTGACACAGCCATCATTTACTCCTCAGATGTTCCAGAATCACGACAGGCAGATCACAATACACACAGTTAACAACACTCCAGAAAGAAACCTCCATTTCTTAGCTCGTTCAGTAGCAACCCAAGCAGCATCAGCAATACCTTCTGGAGCCACTGTCACAGCCTTTGGTTGGAGCTCAACGTTATGGAATATGCTACACAGAGTTCAATATTAAACCAGAAACATGTGCCAGCACTTTTCCCCCCTTCAGTAATTCCAAGTTGTTGCCAGGGCATTAACCACATTCTCCCCAGGGCAATTATGTTCAGCCACTGGGTGGTTTTCACATTTTTTTCCACCTCATTTTTTTTTATAAATTCAGCATCTACTTCAAAATCCTGAAATGAGTTTAGTGTTACAAATGTATGCCTTGTATACCTCTGTCTGTTAGACCTGCTGCCAACAGCTACACAACTGTGTCAGATTAATCTTTTCCAAAGCTTTATTCTACCCTTAAATCATCACCTTGTCTCTCCTTTTCTTAAAACAGGATGAAGAAACACCATTTCAGGTATAATAAAGTGCTCATTAAATTCATACTATTTTGTTCCAGAGAGCCTTATAGCCAGCAACAGCAGTTTCTACCTCCAGCTATCCTTTTCAGCAAGTGCTGTTCCCCTTGAAGATGCCCCTGGATCTCAGCTATGCCTTTGCACAAACTGACAGACAAGCTGCCAATGTGAACACCGATCTACCTTAAACACAGAGTTTCCGACGCATTTAATTTCAACAACAAACATCAGAAACCATTTCCCTCCATTACCTAGGCTGGGAGTTCTCCTCATACATCCGCTCCTTGCCTTCCTTGAAGAGGCTGATGGTCTGCTTGGTTTTTTTCATCAGGTTTTCCATGAAAACACGGAAATACTCGTTTTCGCCCAGGGTCTCCATCTTGCCCTCGTAGCGGGACAGGATGGTGCGCAGGTGCTGGTAGGTGTCGGGCAGCAGGTCCAGGATGTAGGGGGGGCTGTTCTTCAGGGCCAGTTTGGGGTTCTGACACAAACGCACCACCTGTGGGTAAGGGGCAAAAAAAAAACCTTGGTGAGAGTTCAGAGAGAGGAGCAGGGACCAGGGGTTAAACACAATTTGCTGTTGGAAAGACAACAATCCGCAACAAATCCCATTTGTTGGTCAAGTCCAGATGGAATCATAGCATCGCTGAGGTTGGAAAAGACCCCTGAGATCAGCAGCTCCAACCTGTGACTGATTCCCACCTTGTCACCCAGCCCAGGGCACTGAGTGCCACGTCCAGTCCTTCCTCGGACACCTCCACCACCTCCCTGGGCAGCCCCTTCCAAAGCCTGAGCACCCTTTCCATGGAGAAATTCCTCCTGATGTCCGACCTGAACCTTCCCTGCTGCAGCCTGAGGTCATTTCCTCTTGTCTTGTCACTGCTCACCTGGCAGAAGGGCCCAGCTCCGAGCCTGCTATAACTTTCTTTCAGGGAGTTGTACAAGTGATAAGGCCTCCCCTGCGCCTCCTTTTCTCCAGGCGATTTTCTGCAGGTAGTGAGCCCAGCCACCATAAAGGAATGCAACTTCTGGCCTGAAGTGCATGTGGACTGATGAAACTCGTGATAATAAATTTATGTGGCAGGGGAGGGGAAAGGAAGCCACTTCACCATAGCCAAAATTTTCCATTATCTAAACTCAGAGAATAATAGGGAGAGTCAATGGCAAAGCAACAATTTGAAAAATTAAGTAGTGAACTTTCAGTTATAGAAAGGGCTGGAAGTAAGAGTTGTGAGGTCAGTTTTGGATCAAGTTTACAAGGTAAGAACCAGCAGTCTAACACTTCTATATTCTGTGATTTCCGGCAAATTTGAGTAGAAAACGGAGCTACACTTCCCTGAAGTTCTTCACTATAATGAGCATTATCTGGCAGCTTAACACCCAGCATATAAATGAGGCCTCACCTCATGACACTGCCAGGTAAGAGGGGATTACAAATATCAAACAGTGCAGCACTGCAGAGTGCAAAGCTGAAGTGAAGTGGATGGGAAAAAGAGCAAAAGAACAATTCAACATCCTTTTGCAGTGCCTCATTTCCACAAAACCTTGTGAAACCTTCAAGAGGAATTGAGCAGTTCCCTCCAGTGCACACTTAAATACCTACTTCCCTTAAACATGGATGGTAAACAGAGTAATTTCTTCTGAAACAGTGTTTTAGTGTTCAACTTTGCCATTTAGGGTATGTGCAAAAAGCAACCTTGTGAAGTGACAACTCTAATTTTACCTGACTTACAGCAGTGCCTCTAACAAGAGCTGGCTGAGAAAGGTTTGATTTCAGCTCAAAACAGGGGAAAAAAAAAAAAAAAAACCAAAAACAATCAGACTGCCAGTGGAAAAAAGTAAACACCTTAAAAATCCTCTGCAAGAATACATGGGAAAAGAAACCACCAAACTTTTCCCTCCATTTTGAGGAGGCTGCCAAGGTCTTAAGATAAAGAGATGGATGGCCAGACAGCTGACTTAGTCAATTGATGCTGATGCCTCAACTGCTGCTTCCTTGGAGCCTGTGAACATTGTACAATGAACCATATCAACAAATTGAGTCAACACATTTGTCCCTTGAAAAAAAAAAAAATAGTTTCACTATGAGCATGAATAGGTTCTAAATATGCTCCTCGGACCCAGCTGAGCTGTGCTCTGGGCAGCAAAATCTTTTCTTCAGCAGAAATTGTTTATTGTGCAGTGGGTTTAAAACCTTAGCAAACAGTCTGAGGAAGAAGCCGCATGAAGCAAGCAGAGTCTGCACTTCCCTCAGCCAGCTGGGAATAGAGAACAATTTGGCTGTTACCCTTTCAAAACACCCAGCCATGGGAGCAGCAGACCTGCTGCATTTCAGACTTTTGATATCAATTAGAACAATTGCCCCACAGCAGCAGGGAGTTCTGCAAACTGCTCGTTCTCACAGCCCCTGGAAAATGCTTCCCAAGATGTGACTTGTAGATACCTCAAACAGTTAACAGAAAGGTCAAAACTGATGGTATTTTATTATCAAATCAGCTTCTTTATTTATCAAGCAGGCCAAAATTAGCTAAGATAAGCAGTTAAACAACGCTGCACAACTAGGAACTGCTACCTCTTGAGCAAACTTGGTGGTTTTATAGCACAGCAGCAACAAAACCAGCGGCATTTTCCTTGTTTCTCTACGTGTGCACTTGCAGCATCGTGACAACATCCAAAGGAATGTTCCCAGCCCTGGGAACAGCTGCCCCTCAGCAGCCTTCCACAGGGACCAGCAATGTGGAAGGAAATCGAGCAAAAAGCAGCGAATATTTTTTTTGTTTAGGTGTGATGGCAACGAACAGAAGTAATTAATGGTTTTAAATTATCATCCAGAAGTCTGCCTGGCTTACGCTTTGCTGTTTCCGTAGCAAACCTTTTAAGGAAACGTTTCTGGGTTTTCAGACACGCCGATAAAGCTTAGCATGAAGGGTCTAAGAGGTGGGCCTGTGAAGAACCTGAAAATTGACTTCACCTATTTTCATTTTCCAAGCACAAGAGGAGAAAATAATCAAAACCCACTTTCCACAACTCAATTTTGAGGAAAGAATCTGTTATCTACTCATTCAAGGGAAAACAATCTCATCTAGATCTTCGAGGCCTGGAATTGAATCTTTCCCTTAACAATCTGCACCTTGCCTTGACTGATTTCTGGATTTAGGAGTCCCAGGCCTGACAGGCATCCAGGGGCTACTGTCTCAGGTAAGACTTTCCCTTCCAGCTCAGACTGCTTCAGGGCAGTTCTGAAAATTCCCTTTTTCCTTCAACAGCTGAACTGTACTGAAATCTCACCTCACCTTAAGGTTCAGCTTAAGTCAACAGCAAAACAAAGCCTACTCAAACATCTCTTATCTCTTGCTAGATTTGGATTTGGCCTTTCTTCTACTCACAATGAAGATGACCTGCAGGGGCACTTCTCTGTATCAGTTCTAGGAACTGAATGGCATCAGGAAACCCTTTAGAGAAGCTTTATCTCAAAGCTCCTCTTCCTCCTCCATGCCTTCCCACATTTATTCCAGCATTCCTCTGCTCCATCCCAAGCAGCTCATGACTAACCCACCTATTCCTCAAATGCCACCCACAGCAGTGAACTCCAGGGGGCTGCATTGAATCTCTGCTACACAGAGAAATGCAGAAATATCACCTCCTTCAGCTGAAGGGGAACATCCAACAGGGATGGAAAGGGCTATTCTATGTCCACGCTCTGTGTGACCACGTGGGAGGAATGGTACTGACAAAAAAAAAAACCCCAGGGCTTCAAATGAAAGAATCTGAAAGACATAAATATGTCAGGCAGCTTATGGAGTACATTACAGGGAAAATATTTGGACAAGAATCAACTTGCATAGGAAATTCATCAGTCACATCCGAAAGCAGAGATGCACGGATGCTTTGACAACACCAGCTAATTATGCAGACTAACAAATGAGGTCGTGAGTGCAGTGTACCCACACAGACACAGCACGCAGCTCTGAGAGGCAAAAACATCATCTATTAAACATGCACACAAGCAGCTTTTTTATCTGCACCTGGAATTTCACGTATCTGGCCCAGAAATCCAGCCCGTTTTCAACACCTTCCGTTCATTGAGCCCTTCTCACCAGGAGTTTCACTGGCAATTTGCTACACCTCTAAAACGATTTTAATTCAGATGTGTTTGACTGAGTGTGCATAAGTACAGCTGAAGTCTAACTGAAATCTGAAAGGCTTTTCAGAGCCTGATCTTTCCTTCTGTACAAACCAGGCTGAGCAAGATTTTGAGCCTGAGAGCTTCTGGATGCTGCCTGTGAGCAAAACTGAAGTCAAAAGAGGTTGATGCAACTTGTGACAAATAGAGCAGCAGCCTGAGCTTTTCTGTCAGTGGAGAGAGTACACATCCAACTCGCTATGAAGATCTGAAGCTGTGAAATTTCCCCCCAAAAAACATCCCACTGCATTTCAAAATGCCATGATAATCAGCTTTTTTTCCAGGCCAGTCTTTTCCTTCAAACAGAGCAGGTTATGAGGTCAAACCCAGGTTGCCATCCGTATCTACACATTCTATACGTGAAGGTGTGCATTCTTACAGGTGACACTTCTTTAGGATCCTGTTTCCATGCTCAAACTGCCTTTCCTACATTAGCACTTGTGCTTGGCCCTCAGTCACTGTAACAGAGCCAATGGCACTTCTCAAAAGGCTTTTTCTCTTTGCCCCAGCCTCGCTGTAGGTGATCAAAGCTCATCACAGGCACAGCAAGGCACAACTATAAACGCTGGCTTTTGTTGAGCCAGCCAACACAGAGTGATTTCTTGGCAGGAATAGAATTTAATACGCCTTTAAAGAAGTCATTTGCTCTGCCTGCTTTTAGCACTTACTGCAGGAGGTTCAGACACTGCATGGATAAACAATGCAGGGGAAAGAGAAGGAAAAGTGGGAATGCATAAGCCCGAGGGGTAATTGGATGAGGGATGGCTAAAAGCTCTGCTCCCAGAGGAGAAGAAGGTGGCCAGGTGACAGTCCCCAAGGCCTGGGGGCAACTTGGGTGATGCTCTTACTCTGCACTACTTTTAGGGCCCTGAACCCAGTTCATAAACTGCACATTTCAGACTGCAATGTGTCAAGCCTGACCTTGCTTTCAGGGCTGAACAATAATCATCAATCAAAATCCCACAAAATTACTAGATTTTAATTTTGTGCCCATTTTCTGTATGCCTGTGCTCACTCATGGGATCATTCCCTGACAGCTCCCCAGGATTTCTGCAAACACTGGACTGACCAGCACACCTAGCCAGGCCAGCAAATCAAATATCCCATCACACCAGCAGGCCAAAAGGTCTGGTGTCCTGCCCCCGGCAAGAGCCATTTCCTGGCATTTTGAAAGGAAGAGGAGGAGGGGAGAGTCTTAATGACCCCAGAGAGCCGTGCCCCTCCTAAAGGTGTGGGACTGCAAGAAGGTCTTTCCAACTCCCACGCCACAAGTTTTTCTTGTTTAACATCACTTAATACTTTATCTTCCTGTAGCTCCATGTATTTATTGCAGAGGAGTTTAGTCAGACTTTTACTTTTTCTTTACGCAGCTCACAGCTTTAAGGAAAATATTTCGTCCTGAGTGCAGCAACATATTTCTGTTCATTCCAAAAGGCATAACCAGACCTGCTTCACCATCCAGTACCCACACACCAGGCTGTATCACAAGCCAAGGCACACCTTCCAAGGAGCAAATCCTACATTTCTCTCTTGCCCTGCTGCTGTCACCAGGCCTTACCCATTCCCAGTGCCACTGGTGTCCATCCCAGCACCTACAGGATTGTCATTATCTATACATGTCTGTGACACACAGATATCACAGAATATCCTGGGTTGGAAGAGACCCACAGTGATCATCCAGTCCAACTCCTGGCCCTGCACAGAACACCCCAATCCAACCCTGTGCCTGAAAGTGTTGTCCAAATGCTTCTGGAGTTCTGGCAGCCTTGGGGCTGTGATCACTGCCCTGGGGAAGTATCCCATATCCTCTTGAGCAGATCTTCATCCTTCATCCCAAATTGTCCCCTCTTCCTCGAACTTGTTCCTCCCAAAGCCCATCCCTTGCAGAGCTGCTGATCTCCCTCTACACCTTCCCATCTTGGCATCCCATTTCCATCCTGCCTCTGGCCTGTCCTTCATCGCTCACCTCTCCACCAGACTCCACATCGAATCATAGAATGGCTGGGGTTGGAAAAAACCCATCTTGTTCTAGCCCCTGGCAGGGATACCTTCCACTATCCCAGGTTGCTCCAAGCCCCATCCAACCTGGCCTTGGACACTTCCAGGGATGGGGCAGCCACAGCTTCTCTGGGCACCCTGTGCCAGGGCCTCACCACCCTCACTGGGAAAAGTTTCTTCCCAATATCCCATCTAACCCTGCCTTCCATCAGTGTGAAGCCATTCCCCCTTGTCCTGTCGCTCCATGGTCACTATATCCTTCTCTCCAAAGGGCTGCACCTCATTCTGTGCCTACACACCTCTCAGACCCCCAAATATTTCCCCGCAGAGCTACAGACCCCTCTCTCCCAGTCAATCCCACAGCTCCAGGCTCATCCCAGATCCTCTCTGATTCCAGAATCCGAAACCCCCCAGCCCAGCCATATCCCACAGCCACCCCACCCCACCCAGAGCCACCTCACTCCCCGTGGCCGCTTCCATCCCACTGCCCTCCCCACCTTATCCATGAGCTTCCAGCACTTCTCCACCATCTTCTTGTCCACGGCGCCGGGCTGGTGCGGCCCGAGGTGGTGGTGGTGCGGTTGGAACGCGTCCTTCATCAGCCCAATGAGCCCGCCGGGGCCCTTCTTCAGCGGCGCCGACATGGGGGCGCCCACACCCGGCCCGTGGGGCCCGTCCGGCACCGGGGCCGCGGCCCTTGAGGGGACCGGGCTGAGGGCGCTCCGGACCGGGCCGGGCCGGGCCGGGCAGGGCGGCGGC
>VZRN01005001.1:169736-206845 GCA_013397935.1 Dasyornis broadbenti | reverse complement strand
CCCACCACCGGGGCGGAGCCGGCGCTGATTGGCGGGATGGAAGGCGCATGCGCGGTGCGGCGGCGTGAGGGCGGTGCGGCCGCCATGCTTGGTGCGGGCGGGGCGCAGCGGGGTGCGGTCGCCATGGGAACGCGGGGGCCGCGGTCGCCCCGGCGCCCCCGGGAGGAACCCGCGGCCCTTCCCGTGCCCGTCGCCGAGCTTGCGAAACAGGAGCGCTTCCCCTTTCCGGAAGACGCGTTCCCTTTTCTAAGAACGGCCCGGACGCGGGGAAGCGGCGCTGCCCCCACGCTCTCCCGGGGAAGGATGTGCCCGAGGCAGGAACAGCACCGGCATCCCCATGGCAGGGAGGGAATGGGAACAGGAGAGCGTGACAATGCACCTGGCAGGTACCTGAGGCATCTTCAGGCTGGGGCCCCATTTCCGACATCCCGGCTCCCACGGGAGAAGAAGCAGGACCAGGGTAGGGAGAGCAACAGGCAGAGAAAAGGGACCCGGGAGAGAAAAGGGGACCGGGCAGTAAAAAGGAGAGGAGGGAATGAAAAGGTACAAGAGAGCAAAAAGCGGACCAGGTAGAGAAAAGGAGATCGGGGAGAAAAAAGGGACCAGAGGGACAAAAGGGACCGGGGGGAGAAAAGAGAACCAGAGGGTCAAAAGGAGACAAGGGAGAGAAAAGGGATCAGGGAGTGAAAAGGGACCCAGGGAGTCTAAAGGGAACCAAGAAGTGAGTTTGTCAGAGCTGACACCACCAAACTTTCAAAATATTACAACATGGGCCCGAAAGTCAGTTGAGTTCTGTTTCTTTGCTGCCTTCAGATCCTCTTTTCATCTCCTCTCCCAAGCAGAAAGACACATCCTTTTGCAAAAACCAGCTGTGGCTGGTACCACACGGCATCAGCCTCACCGCAGGGGCTGTGACGGGAAACTGGGCAAAGGGAAACTGCGGGTGCTGCAGTTTGGCCACATCATTTTGGGGAGCACAAACCCCCTAAACTCAGGCCTGGAGGTTGGACAGCACACCCGCAGCCTCTGGATCCACCCTCCTCGAGGGAGCTTTGCTTCCCCTGTGGCACCCACTTGCTGAGGAGTCAGATGGAGAGGACAGCAGGAAGCGGCACTAAACACAACAAGGGAGCCTGGCCTGGATTGGTTATAAAACCCTCTGCCTTCATTTTATTGCCTTTGGTAAAGCTTGGTAAATATTTCTGGGACAGGCAACTCCTTGTCTGGCTTTAATTACCTGAGCAAATTTTCCTAAGGATTATATTGACCTCAAATATGTCAACATTTATTGAGGCCGTGTTCCTGAGGCTTTTCCCATTAGGTGCTAATGGATTCTGGCTAATAGTCAAGCCGGATTGACCACCGGCGGGTGCCCTGGCCAGCTCCATGCTACCACAAGTACCTGGGGAGAGAGGTGGGGAGGGTAACACCGGCTTTGTGAGAGGCAAGTACAAAAATCACCATGGCTCTGATCCAAAGAGATCAGGGAACACACTTGAGTAATTGCATTCCTGACTATCTGCTTCCCTGGGCATGATTCACTCCACGTCGGGGCTGTAGCTACGTGTGAGACTCCAAGCAAAGGTTGATTTTGTTTGGGACTGTTCTGATTGTCTCACTTGAGACTGTTTCACTTGGGACGGTTGGGCCGGACCCATGCAGGGATCCCACACCGTGGTGCTGCTGGGGGCACCCAGCCAAGCTTTTCCCACCTCTCCCTTGATGGTTCAGCCCCAAACTATCCTGCAGCTGGCCAGCCCTGCTCCCTCCCAGTCTGTCAGCTCAAAAGGCACTGGATAAGAGCTCCTCGAAGCCCAGATGCCTGCACTGAGCTCAGAGGAGACCACAGAGGCAGAGACTTCCCTGCCTGACAGGGCGATGCTCCATTATCGCGTTTCCGTTCACGCTCGAGAAGAGGCCGAGGTAAAACCTCAGCCAGAGGTTTGCGGTTCTTGGCCACATGCAAAGCTCCGTGCTCATTTTCATTCTCCCACGCTCGGCAGGGAGGTGAAACTTCCCCTGCTGGGATCCCCCTTGTCCCACTCCCCCAGCATCATCACAGCCCTGGCAGTGCATGAACAGATGCTCCTGCTGTGTCACCTGGAAGGGGAACCCTCAGGAACAACCACTACCATGGAGCACAAAGGATGCCTACAGGATTTTGCCCTCAAAATCCTGGAATTCCAGTACCCAGGGGCTCCTGGGATGGCTCTTAGCCCCTACCTCCCTAGCAGCACACCTGGAGCGCTTCCCACATCCACTGCCCAACTCCGGGCTTGGGAAGAGAGGATGGATCCGGCCCTGGGATGTGCTGCCAAGTTGCAGTGCTGTCATAACATCCCCCACACAAACAGCAGTGTGGATTTGTCCTTTAATCACACCTCAAAAGGGTGGTGCAGGAACAGTGTGGTGGTGGCTGGTGGACACTCGCTGCCCACAGGTTCAGGGAGAGGATGAGGGAAGAAGCACAAGAGAGGTGTCCATGCACGTGCAAATTTGAGCCAGCCCTCCAGTCCCCTGGGCCATGGTGCAGAGGGCAGTGCCTCAGCTCTCCTGGGAACTCCCAGAGCCTGGAGCTGGGTAAGGGCTTCAGTGCAATGTCCTGAGAAATCCCTGGAGGTAGCTGGGCAAGCAAAGATACAGGTCTGTCTTCAGGTTACAAGGAGCTGCCACTGTGGTTGATAAAAGCTCGGAGCCAGCCTCGGTGAGCAGAGAGAAGTCTCTGGGAGCATCATGCTGTGAGCCAGGCATCGAGACGCAGGAGCTGCGTGTGCAGGGTCCATGCTGAGCAGTGCTGTGGCCCGAGGTGCTGGACTTGGCCTGGGTGGAGGTGCTGTGTGGGGGAGCCTGTCCAGAGGCTCCTGGGCTGTTAAAATGCCTGGCACAGCTTCCTCTGCTCCTCCTGGCGCTGGCTCTGTGGGGACAGAGGGTGGAGGGGTCTTTCTGCCTGGCCCCTGTGGCCAGGGGACCATGCAGCCTCCTCCTGGCAGCTCCACAGGTGCCAGGGAAATACTCGGATGGGCAGGGCAGGAGGGAGACAGGACTCAGAGCACTGCCCTGAGGAACTTTACCTGGATGATCTCTATACTGTTGGCAGCAGCCATCAGCCAGGACACAGGTCCCTTTGGTCCCACCTCAACGTGGCAGAGTGCAGGGGAGCCACTGCGAGAGGGCAGGGAGGGCGTGCAGGAGCCTGAGGCAGGGTCACTGTCCTCAAAGAACTGCAGAGGGGACAGCCCAATCTAAAAGAGCAGAAGAGGGATAGACACAGAGCCCCTGTGGAGGTCACCCATCCCACCTTGCGGCCTCCCAGCACCCCAGGACTGCCCATCCAGAGCAGCCCGTGCCCCCAAAACCTACCGAGTGGTAGAACTCGTCACCAGCAGGGTCGATGACCAGCAGCGTCACCTGGTCCTCATGGGCACGGATCCTGTGCACGGTCTGCTCGTGGTCCAGCCCTTCGATGCTCTCCCCGTTCACAGCCAGCACCCGGTCCCCTTCCTTCATCCCTGCCTGCTCGGCTGGCAGCCCCGCATCCACCTCCCACAGGAACTGGCCTGGCACAGCGGGGCAGAGCGAGGGGGAGATGCTCACAGAGGGGAACTGTGTCTGCTGCCCCCCGAGTGCAGGTGGGGACAGGGTCCCGCTGCAGGCACAGGGCTGGCAGCTCTTCCTGCCCCTCAGACAAGCCTTGCTCAGGTACAAACTGCCCCCTTCAGCCCCCTCACCTACGCCCCCTGAGCTGCAGTCATCCTCCTTGAGCAGGAACCCGTAGCCAGCCGGACCCTTCACCAGGTGCAGCTCCCGGACCTTGAAGGGGAGCCAGGAGGTGTCTGCCAAGGCGGCCGTGACCCGCAGGCCCCGCAGGCGGTAAAACTCCTCCACAGCGCTGGATGCCACCAGCAGTGTCACCTTGTTGCCGCTCTGCTTAAGCTGCATGAGAAGCACAGGGTGCTCAGTGACATTCCCAGCCCCATCCCTCTCCCCCCACGCCGGGAGCAGGCACCTTTTTGCTGAGCTGTGTGTGTGAGTAGCTCTTCACGCTGTCCCCATTCAGCTCCAGCAGCCAGGAGCCTGGTGGCACCCCTGCCCTGTCCGCTGGCCCGTCCTGCAGCACGGACAGCTGGAAGGTGCCCTTGGTGCCTGCAGGGAGCAGGAGGAGAAGGGGCACTTTGGGCTGAGTGGGCTGTTACAGCAGGGAGGCTCGTGGTGCCAGCATCCTGCTTTACCTTCTGGACACGACACGCTGAAGCCAAAGCCGCTTTTGTCCCTGATGACATGGCAGAGGCGCGGGCGGATGTCGTCCGGCAGCATCTGGGACAGGTCCCTGCCCAGGGATTTGGCAGCTTCATAGGAGTCGCCGTCCAGCACCGCCAGCAGGACCTGGTTCCCGCTGGCCTTGATCTTCTGCACCACCTGGAAGGACCCAGGCTGTGGAACCCTGCCTCCGATGGGGTGGGATCAGGGTCCCGGGGGTCAGCAGAGGTCATGCATCCTCTGTGCCCCTGGCTAGGGAGGAGCCAGGCATTCCCACAGCCCTGGGGTGCTCCCAGCTTACCCTGAGGTGGTCCATGTGGTCCACGAAGTGGCCATTGACCTGGAGGAGGCGGTCCCCATCCTGCAGCCCCCTGCGCTGGGCCACCCCCCCCAGCTCAATCTGCCGGATGACGTGGCCCTGACAGCCCAGCTCCTCGTGGAGGCAGAAGCCGAAGGTCTCTGTGTTGTCCTTGGTCAGGAGGTAGAAGCGGGGCTCCCCCATGCCCTCGCCGTCTGTGTGGGGGCACAGCCCGTGAGCAGGGCCCTGCAGGGACCCTCACACAAGTTCTCCACCCCATCCTGGGCTGGGCATCTCCCCATCCCTTCTGTGTTCCCCTCCCACAGATCCCCAGTGTGAGAGAGCTCAGGACCCCAGCAGTGCCCAGGTGCCACAAATCCCGTGCGGACACAAGGACATCCAGGTGCCACAACCCTGTGCGGACACACGGACACCCTGGGAGATGAGGGCATTTATTTACCCGTGTCCTCAGTCAGTGTCAAGGCAGGGTTGTCGATCCCAACTTTGGGGTTAAATTCAAATTTTCTGAAATGATAAAGGGCAGGAGAGGCCAGGTTAGTGCAGGATGGACTTGCCCCTGCCTTCCCCAGCCTTGGGGAGCTGGTTCCTCCCAGACACGGCCAGCTGAGGCCTGTGCCTCCTCTTCCTTGGGGAAAGCCAGGAGGGGATCTCCCTCTTGGACCATTCTCCACATCTCTCCTGAGCCCCAGAAAGCCCCTGGCCAAGGGGAGATCAACACTTACATGATGGACATCTTGTCTCCCTCGAGCCCTGCAGAGGGAGAGGAGAGATCAGCACAGGAGGTGGTGGGCTGGGAGCAGATCCCACACTCTCAAGCACTCAGGGCTTGTCCACTTGCAGGCTGAGCCTGCCATGCCAGGTGAGGGGGTTTGCCAAGCCCACACAGCCCTCCAAGCGCCTCTGTCTCAGCACAGGTTGTTCCTTGGCCCTGTCACCGCTGTCCTCCTGCATTCCCAACAGCAGCACCTGCTGCTCTGCTCCAGCAGGCACTCACTGCCCAGCCCAGCGAGGGCAAAGCAGGACCAGGCAACTGGAGATCTGTCCTGGGGGTTTACAGGGCTCCTGAATGAGAGGTGAGAAGGTTCTCGGGGACCCCAGAGAACTGCTGGAGCCAGGACAAGGAGACAGAGACCTTCCCCAGCAGCCCATAAAACCCCTCCCCACCTCTTCGGGCACAAGGAACCCCAAACCCAGGGAGAGGGGATTCCTCCCCAGCATCCCCACCATGAGACATTTTCCTGCATGCCTCTGGCTGCTTTCCACGGGCTGTCTGGGCTCTGCCATTGTCCTGCTCCACATGGCAGCAGGGCCTGTGTGTGTGGGGAAGGGTCTGCAGAGGATTCCCCAGCACATACCTCTTGTTTGCTTCATAGCTGCAGGGATTGTGAGAGGGAGCAAGGTACAGGGTGAAGTGGCAGGAAAGCGTCCCCGCCTCTTCCAAGACGCCCCAAGGTTTAATGGTTAAACAGCCCCGACAGCTTCCCTGTTCTCTCAGCCCCAGGGTACTGCCAGTCAGAGCTGGGAGCAGGGATCAGCACCCCGGGACACCCAGCTTGGGGACAGCTCCTGGTGGCTTCCAGGGGGACACACAGGGGGAAGAATGCCTGGTTCAGCACCAGAGCAGAGGTGGGCTGCTCCATGCCAACCCTGGGAGGTGGGGAAGGGGCAGAACCCTTCACTCCAGCTGCTGGAGGGGCGGCTCCACATTCCTCCCCAGGAAAGGCCCGAAGAGGAGATCAAGTCTTGGCACTGGTGTGCTTCAGTGGGAACTAAGTGGTGCTCTTTAATGCTCCCAAAAAATTCACATACAAGCCCCAATCCTGCTCCCTGCCACTGCTCTGCCCAGGGTGCAGGGGCTGGGTTTCCACAGGCCCAGAAGATCGAGTCCCATTTGCTCGTGGCCTGGTTTCCGTACCATTCCCGCACTTCAGCCTTGCCTGCGGATGAGGCTGAGCCCCACACACCCAGCACCTTTGACAGCACCATCCACTCAGCACCTCCAGGTGGGTAAGGGCGCAGGGAATGTGCTGCTGGGCACACTCCCCTGCCCCATCCCCGGCTGGTGGATGGGCAGCAGGTCAGAGGGTCCCATCCTGCAGTTTCCCCAGCATTTTCTTGACCTCGCTCTCGACTCGCAGGAATTTGGCTTTCCTCCAGGGATTGGCAGTCTGGCTGCGGCTGCTCTCCAGGTCCTGCAGGAGGAGCGCGAGGTGCTGCCGGACCCGCTTGTGGTCCCAGAAGGGCAGGTTCCTCTGCACCACGCTCAGGATGTGGGACCAGTAATCAGAGACGTCGGTGCCTGCCGTGAGGAAAACCAGAGCCCTGACGCCGTCCCGGTCCATGCGCAGGCTGTCGAGTGCCCTCTTTCCATCCTCACTGATGTCGTTGAAGTAGAGGCTGGGAAAGCAGCAGGAGAAACCGGTGAGGGCTGAGGGGAGGGACAGAGGCAGACAGGACAGGGACGCCGGGTGGGCAGAAAGGAAGGGATGCGGCAGAGTGAACTCACTGCACTTTGTCCAGCGTCTCGTGCCTTTTGGCCACCTCCACCACGCACAGGGCCGCTGTGTCCGTCAGGGAGTTGTAGCCCAGGTTGAGCTCCTGCAGGTGCTGGTTCTGGGCCAGGTGCTGGGCGATGGCCTCGGCGCCGGCGTCCCCCAGTGCGGTGTGCAGCAGGGACAGCTGGGTCAGCGAGCGGTTCCCGGCCAGCGCCTCGGCCAGGTACTGAGCACCCTGCTCACCCACGGGGTTATTGGTCAGCCTGTGGACACGGGAGCTCAGGGAACGCCGAGGCACGTGGTGGGCAGCAGTGGCAGTGTCATGCAGGGACAGGGGCCGTACTCACCGCAGGCTGCTCACCGCACACTTGTCATGCAGGAGCAGGTCACGAATTTCCTTGCAGGCGTCGGAGCCCAGGCTGTTGAGCTGCAGACTGGCGCAGAGCGAGACACGGGGGTGACAGGAGCAAAATGGCTGTTACCTGTGAGCCTGGCAGCCCTGCCTGCTCCGTTTTCCCCATCACCATCCTCCCTGGGCTCCCCAAAGTAGGCCACTCCAGGTTTCCTCTCCCAAAGGGAGCACGGTGACACCGCACCGGAGCATGAGCCAGCGGCACCGGTGCCAGCAGGAGCAGGGCAAGGGGAAGGGGATGGCGGAGTCTTCAGGGGGTGGGTGAAGGTCAGAGGAGGGATCAAGGCTCCATCAAGCCCTCCTGAGCATCTGGAGGAAGGAAGTGCGGCACAGCCCAGCTGCACAAACCGGTCCATCTGTGCTGAGCACGTCTCGCCACCACCTGGGCGGCAGGAAGACCTGCAGTTCCACAAATGCTCTGGAACGCCTGTGGGAACATCTGCACAGCCCAGGCGCCCACCCTGGGGACACCCAGCTCCTCACAGAGCTGGAACACGGGGATGCTGGGTAACTTCCCACAGGGACTCGGGTCTGCCAGGCCAGCTGGCAGCCCAGCCTGTACCAGCTGCAGGGAACTTCCCAAAAATTCCTACGGGAGGGTGTGCCGGGACTGCAAATCCCAGCATGCAGTGCCCCAGAAAGGCTGTTCCAGCAGTGTTGCATGTTGGAAGCTGTAGTTCCCTAGCTCTGCACGGAGGATAAACATGCCCTTCCCTAACTTTTCCATACCTGGGCTCCTGAAGGATCCCTGTGCTGGGCAGAGATGAGGAAGAACCCAATTTTTGAGCACTGCCTGAGGGCAGGAGAAGGTGGTACTCACTGGAGAGCTTTGCACCGCAGCAGGACAGGGAAGAGGGTCCTCAAGCTGCCGCTGTCCAGGTTGCAGGAGGTCAGGTTCAGCTCCTCCACCTCGTGACACGTGGTGCTCATGACAGACGCCAGCACGGAGCACTTGAGAGGGGTCATCTTGACGGAGGAGAGGTTGACAGTGCGGAGGGAGCGGATGGCCTCGGCTGTGAAGCGCTCGTTCTGGAACTCGTGCAGGAAGAACAGGTAGTCCATGAGCTCGGAAGGGGGCAGGCCCCTGTGGCCTTTCCTGATGACTGTCTTCTTCATGGCCTTGGCGATCTCGAAGGCTGCCAGGTTCTTGATGGAGCAGCCCAGCTGCTCCAGGATGGCGCGATTACGGCGGGATAGGATCCCTCCCATGAAGATGGGGAAGAGCTCAAAGACCTCATCATCGGGGGCCTCATCGGGGTGGCGCATGGGGCCCTCCACGCCCAGGATGCTGGAGTTGATCTGGTCCAAGACATCATCGTTGTAATAGTCCTCCTCTTTGAACAGCTCCTCTGCCATGGTGTGGGCAATGGCATCCCTGTCCTTGCCGCTCAGCCGGGAGAAGTAGCGAGGGAAGATTTTGAGCAGGTTGAAGAGCACCGGCAGGAAGCGCAGGGGCAGCACCTTGGAGATGATGTTCACAACCACAGCCACATCTTCGCTCACCCTCCCGATGACCTCGGACAGCTCCTTCCCCACTCTCTGGGCCAGGGTCTTCTTCTCGCCCAGCACCACATACAGGGCTGCCAGGTACTCCTGCATGGCGGGGATGGTGAAGACAAAGGTGTGCTCCTTGCCAGGCTGCACGCACGGGCTGAGGAAGAAGCGGAAGACGTCGCTGCGGAAAACCTCCAGGAGGTTGAGCTCGCTTTCAGTCTTCATCTCCACCTCGAAGCATTGCCGCAGGTCTTCCTCTGAGAAGCAGGTCTTGCGGGACATCACCCCCTCGTAGGCCAGCTTGCCCACTGTCTTGGCCACGTACTTCATCATGGAGATGTGGGTGGGGTCAGTGCTGTCCAGCACCTCCCCGCTGAAGTTGAGCCTCAGAAAGCTGGTGTAGATGCCAGTCAGGGTCTGGCTGGGAGGCACCGTCCTGGTGAAGTAGAGGAAGTGCAGGGTGGTGCACACCAGCCAGCAGTAGGAGGGCAAGAAGCAGGCAGCCGTTATTTGGTTGTGGCGCTCCAGGTTCCTCGACAACATCTCCACCAGGTTCTCCTGCTCCACTGGGCTGCGATCCTGGCTTTGCTCTCCGCTGCAGCCAGGCTGGCTGAGGCGCATCTGGAAGTAGAGCTTCTGCAGGTTGGTGTCGGAGAAGCCGCAGATCTCGGCGTAGCGTCCCACGTACTTGCCGGGGATGCGGCGCACGGCCGACGGGCGCGTGGTGACGATGATGCTGGCCTGGGGACACAGGGGTGGGTGGGTGAGTTTGGAGCTGCTCAGCAGCGTCTTGAGTGTGTAACCCACAGGTGTGGGTTTGACAGGTGCACAAGGATCACCCCACCCAGGGGTTGAGGTTCACAAAGGGTGCTGGATCAAACCTGGCCCAGGCAAAAAGGACAGAACTTTTCCCATTCATTGCCTCCTAGACACAAATAAAATCTGGAAGATCATGGCCTTCATTACCTCACCAGGCCTCCCCAAAGGTCCCACCAGTGACATGAAGCCACCTTGGCATGTCCCTTCACAAATGGTGGTTGCCTGTTTGCTCCCTGCCAAGCTGGACTGCAAATAATTATCACAACAGCCCTGCCTGCGGCGCCTCAGGGCTCACCCGCGACCTTTTCCCAGCACGAAGGAGGGCGACACTGACCTCGGGCAGGAGGTATTTCCGCAGCAGGTTGACCACAATGGCAGAGGGAGGCACGGGCTCGTTGGGGTCACAGCACAGCTCCGTGCCAGCCAGGCGGAAATCCAGGTTGAGGCGCTCCAGGCCGTTGAGGATGAAGAGCACCCTGAGGTTGGAAGCCTCCAGCACCGGCACCACATCCCGGAGGTGCTGGTACTTCTTGGTGATAAGGTGCCGTAGGGAGACGTGGGCATGGCTGTGGGACAGGTCCTCGCAGGAGAAGGGGATGACCAGCTCAAAGCGGGGCAGGCGGCCGTGGCACCAGTCCACCACCATCTTCTTGATGAGGGTACTCTTCCCCGTGCCCACGGTGCCGTACAGCACCACGTTCTTCACCTGCCGCCCGCAGGCGTCCACGTCAAAGAGGTTGTGGAGGCTGATAATGCGTCTGGAGGGCTGCTGGAGCTGGTTCTGGATGGTTAAGTCAGGGGAGGGCTTCAGAATCTCCTCGAGGGAGCTCTCCCGGATCACTGGGTCTACGTGGACGGCATCCAGCGAGAAGGAAGGGCCGAACTGCCTCTCCTCATTGGGCTGGTGGCTGAACCATGCTGACAGGCTCTTCTGGTGTTTCTTGATGGCACCTGCAAGGAGGAAGATGCTGGACATGACAAGGGCTTCTCACTGGCAGGAGCTGGGGAAGCTGCCTGTCCCAAGCCACTGCAGGAAGGGGATGGCACCTAGTTATGGGTGACCCTAACACTGCCCAGAAGAGCAGCTGCCCCCAGCCTGCTGTGTAGGGCCCTACACAGAGCTGCAAACTCACCAGAAGAGGCCACATTCCTCAGCTGGGACTGGCCATGGCGAGAGGAGCTGGGCCGGGCAAAGCTCTCCTGGGAGCCTCCCTGGTAGCGAACACAGGCCCTGCAGGAGGAGGGAGAGCACAAGGAGCAGCTGCCAGCCCTGCCTGGGACAGCGTGGGCAGAGCACAAGGCAGGCTGTGGGAAGTGCTGAGAGGAGCCAGCTCACCCCTTCCTTCCCCCACACCAAGGGAGAGCGCAGGGCCAGGGCAGGGGCACAGCTGGGAAGTGAAGGCAGGTCAGCAAGCCATGGGCTGTGCATTCCCAGAAAACCCATGGTGAGGCAGAGGAGGTGGGCTGGAGTCAGAGAAGGCAGGGAGAGGGGTCTGGGTGTTTCTCTAGGTGGAAGCAAAGCAGTGTCCCTGGTGCCAAGGCAGCCAGCTCAGCCACCCACGTGCTGTGGCAAAGAACACCAGCCGTGTGACACCGACTGTACCTGGGGAGGGAGACGCTGCTTGTGCGAAGGATCTTCCTGAGGAAGCACCTCCCTGCAGGACCTGCTGGGGAGGAAGAATGCACATGGTCAGGAATGGCCATCCCCTTACCCCACCCAGTTCACCGGCTTCACACCTCGCTGGGGTGACCCACACCCCTGCTGGGGAGGGATGTCTGACAGGGACAGGACAGAGTGCCAGAGGCACAGAGCCCGGCTCACCTAGCACCGGAGCAGCGCACACACAGACACTGCGGGTCCCCCTGTGCCCCGCCAGGGACCGAGGCAGCCGCGCCCAGCTGCCCCAGGACAGGCAGCTCTGGCACTGCATGGCCCAGGACATCCTGCACCTGAAACACAGAGGAGGCGGTGAGGGGCTCCGTGGGGCTCAGCAGAGCAGGACGGGGCTATGGGGATGTGGTGCAGCACAGCCCTGCCCAGCCTTACCTGCCCCAGTGCGGTCCAGTCCGGCAGAACCGGCTGTGCTGGCGCTGACTCAGGCTCCCGGCCCAGCTCAGCAGGGTGATCCTTCAGGAGCACGGGTGGTGCTCACAGCCCCCGACATGCCGGGAATCTGAGGCACGGCGGGAGAAAGGTATAAGCAAACTTCAGCAAAGGGAGGACGGTACGAGCAGGGTGACAGCTCGCTCACACCTCTCACAAGCCACGCTGTTTACAGCCCCCTTTTTATCGTATCCAGATGGAGAAACTGAGGCACGGGCACAGGGGCAGAAGAGCTGACCTTGAACATGGGTGTCCCGACCTCGGTGCTCTGCAGGAAATAAACACCACCGTGTCCCATGCTCGGTTTCCAGCCTCTTCCCAGCCCCTCCGCTAAGCCGAGGGCCCTTTGCTGCCCTGTTGCTGCAGACCCCTTCCAAGGAGCCCCCCTCGGGACCCCCGTGGCACTCCTGGCACCCGCGCCCTCGCTCCCTGCGCCCTCCCAGCTCCCTGCTCCATGGCCGAGGCCGTGGCGGTGCAGGGACACGGAGCCCGGGCCAGCGGCACCGAGCGCGGCGGCGGCGGCGCTGAGAGCAGCGGGGTTACCTCGTCCAGCAGGATTCCAGCCGGGAAAGCCGAGCTCCCTGTGGCTCCCTGGCTCACGGAGCACAGCCCGGAGCTGCCCATCCGCCTCCTGCCATGCCTGTCCCGGGCACGGGCTCCGCTGCGGAGGCGGCTGTTTTGCAGATAGAACTTCCTGCAACGCCATCCTGCCCTGTCCCGCCCCACTCCCAGCGCCCGCCAGCTCCCCGAGCAGGATGGGAGAGCGGCTGGAGGCTGCCGAAAATACCTGCACCCGCCCCCCCTCCAAACACGTAGAGATGGGGAGGCTTGGGCTCTTACCAGATGTGCTGCAAGGCGGGCATTTCCTCCGGACACATCTGGCGGCTCTGCATCCCCAGCTGCTGCTCTGCTGTGCAACCGGAGCCGGCAACGACGAGTTCTGCTCCGGAGAGAATCCCTCCCCCGCGAAGAAGGGAGCCGGGGGAGGCTGTGCTGGCAGGGCAGAGCTCAGAACCGCCTGGTTTCGCCTGTTTAACACAGGTGATGCACACGCAAACACCCACACCTGTGCCTGCACACACAAACACGCACACCTGGAGTGCACACACACACAAACACTCACACACCTGTGCCTGCCCTCTCGCAGCTTGCAGATCTGCTCTGACCACCCGCTAACGGACAGCTGTGCCCGTGAGGCCACACGCACTCTCCTCACTCTCTGGATGGTGTCCCGGGCAGTGCCAGCGCACCCTGGGGTGCTGAGATTGAGGGGTAACTCTGCCAGGCCATATTTGCACCCCAAATTCCCTCCCCACACACGTGTGCCCTCGAGGCTCTCAGGAAAGGGAGACTGCCAGGCAGTACACTATAAATATAAGTTTTATTGATGTGTGAAATCCAACAAGTACAGCTGGCATCTCAGAAACACCGACAGAAACCGCAACGTCTCCTCCTGCCCGACAGCACCCGGGACCCTCTGGGCACTGGTGAGCGCCAGCAGCGAGCTGGCACCTGGCACCCCGTCCCTGCGGGGCACTTACCTGCGTGTGCAGCCCAGCCTGGAGAGCCCAGGGCCTCACCTCCACCCTGCCTGTTCCTGCCAGGCTGCAGCTGTGGGCACAGCGGTGCCCTGGTCCCACTTTGCAGCCTCCTCCCAGCAAGGCAGGAGGACCTGGGCAATGCCACCCCGAGCAGCTGCCACAGTAGAGCTGTGCCAGCAGACTCCCTCAGCCTTGGAGCTGTTACCTGCATCTGATTTTGGTGAGCTGGCCCAGGGAAAAAGCAGCCCGCACCTGTGTCTTGTGGAAATGTGAGCTTCAATGCCTGCACTGCTTGGCATGGTCCCCCCTGGATCACAGGTGTCCCTCAGTGTCCAGCCTCCTCTGCTCGTGGACAGGGTGAAGGCTGGAAAACCACGGGGTCCAGCGTGGCAGGGACACACACAGAGGGCCCAGGCAGCCACAGGCTGCCCGTGGCACAGGGACAGGGCAGATGGTGTCCACACACAGTGAGAAGGAAACTGTTTTATTGCCTGATTCGGGAGAGGGGTGAAACCCTGGGAGAAGCCCCATCCCCTCCCTGTTCTAGCCCAGTCTCCCCTCCAGCAAACCCCAGCCAGGTGAGAAAGCATTTGCTCTTCTTGTGCGTGTGACAAAGGTGGCCTGGACATGCATGGAGGTGAGTGGCCATAGCCCTGCCTGCCTGCAATCACAGAACCTGACTCAGACGGGGACTGAAGGGGTTGAAACACTTTTTGATGGGTTGAGGCTTAACCGGTGTTCCCAGGGAGCCACAGCGTGAACCCCACCTTCATCCACTCAAAGTGTGTCACAAGGGAAGGCAGGGGCAGGAGAGGAGGTGTGGGGGAAGAAGCCCGCTGTCCTCCATCACACTCCTCCTGATTATCCAGACGCATTCTCTCGTCTGGAGAAGAAGCTTCTCAGCCAGAAGCACCCACAGCTCCGCTTCCCTGCTCTGATAAAGTGCATCCTTGCTGCTCCCCTAAAGGCCCCGTGGAGCAGGGTGGCTGCAGCCCATCTCTCTGCCACACCAGGGCAGAGACAGCCCTGCCTGCCCGGTGCTCCTGCAGGGCAGGGAGCACCCAGGCCATAAACCCCAGGAGCTCATGCCAGCCTGGGGGCTCAGTGCAAACATCAGTGCTTCTTCCATCTGCATCTCCCTGCACCTTCCACCACCTCTGCGACTGTCCTTGAGGAGAGGGAAAGGACAGCGGCACCTTGGCTCAGCTCCTCGGGCAGCGCCTTCACCCTGTGCCACATCCCTCGCTCATCGCAGCCCCTTCGTGCCAACACATTCACCTGTGTCCCGCTGCCCCGGGGACGAGGGGCCTGCCCCATCACCCCCGCTCCCCAGAGCCCTTGCCCAGCTCAGGGATAGCCATCCTGCAGCTCCAGGCTTTGTCCTGGCCCTCTGCCCCGCAGCGGCTGCGTACCTGGGCAGCTGGGACACCACAACTCACCAGCACAGGAGGCACAGGCTGTGCTGAGCCCTCCTGGACATGCTGGGGGTGCTGCCAGCTGCCCCATCCTGGACAGGCTGGGCCCAGCAGTGCGAGCCACCTGCCCTGGCAGTCTCCCTCTGCCTTTGGGAGTGTCTCTGCAAGCAGCAGAGCCTGGTGAACAAAACTTTCCCTGTGCGTGGGGGACACGGGCAGTGGCAGTCACTGGTGCCTGCTGGTAGCCCCTTTGCCCCACACACTAGTCCATCTTGTCCTGGTCCTCCTGGGAGCGGTGGTGGCCCTGGCTGTGAGGGCACAGGGGAGTCCAGGACACAGCGATGGGGCTGGCAGAGCCTCCAGGGCACAGAATGCAGGACCCACCACGAGAGCCCCAAACGCCAGGGAGGAAGCAGGAGCTGTGCAAAGCTGCCCCACTGGCACCTCCTGCATCTCAGGATCCATCCAGGGAAAACCTTCAGCCCAGCAGTGCACCCTGCGCTGGGCCAGGCTTAACTAGACCCAGCCCAAGGGCATCAGCCCCAGCAGCTCCAGGGACAAGGAGATGGAGAAGTGTGACAGCCCCGCCATCCCCCTGCCTCCCTGCCCATCCGTGCACCTCAGGGACTGTCCCCCACTCCTCCCTGCCCCTTTGGCTGTGGTTGGCAGCACCGTGCCCAGGACACTGCAGCCCTCCAGCTGGCACAGCTCCACTGCAGAGCACTGCATGGAAGGAAGATCCAGGAGAAGGGCGGAATTTTGTGAGGGATGGTGAAAAGTCAAACAGCCCCTGGGGAAAACCCCAGTGCTCAGCATGGAAAGGGCACCAGGGTGTGTCCTGCTTCCAGAGCCTCTGTGCAGGAGAGCCCCATGGCTGAACATTCCTCGATGCCCTCCAGGCAGAGGAAACCGAGCCTTGCTGAGTGCCCAGCATCAGTGTCAGGCCAGCCAGACTCTGCTGTGCAGCCTCGAGTCGAGCCAGCAAAACAAAGATCAGTCTCCAGGATTCTGCTGAATTCTGGCATTTGCTCTGCGATCCCTGGCTGCTCAGAGTGCCAGCAGCAGCATCCCCAGGCTGCACCTGAACCAGGGCCAGGCTGGGGCAGGGCTGCCTCCCCCAGTCTGTGCTCACTGAAATCCAGTGGCTTCCCATGGCTGTGGGTGACCAGTGCAGCCCAGTGCCAGCAGAGCCACGTAGCCTGTGCCATGCAGATGAGCAGGGAGTGCTGTGTTCCCAGCACAGCAGCTTGTGCAGATGCCCCAGCAGCTCTGGGCTCAGCTCAGTTCCTCTGGAGAGCCAGCACGGTGCCGAAGTGCCCTCTGCAAGGTGTGTGTGCCTTCAGAGCTGCTGGAGACACGTGCCAGGAGGGGCCTTCTCCTGGTACCAGCCACAAGGGGCAAAGGCCTTCCCCCTTTGTGTGTCCGGGTCACCCGCTGCAAACAAACCGCTCTGGGATCTCACCTGGTTTCCAGTTCAGGCACTGCTGGGACCCCCTTGAGCACAGTGTCACCCTGGCAGGTTGGCACCGGGACAGGCCGGGTGTCCCTGGCATCCCCGCCTTGCACAGTCTGTGCTGAGCGAGGCTCGTCCGCCCTGTCCTGCTGAGACAGCCCCAGAGCTGCCGGAGGAGGAGAGGTTGCAGGGGAAGGGCTCAGGGCCAGCTCTCCTCCTGCAGCAGAGGCTCCAGTGATGACACAGCCGAGCCCAGCCCTGTTTTTCAGCCTCCTGGCTCTGGCAGGGTGTGGGAACCTGAATCCTCCTTGCTCCATGCAAGGGATCAGTCACTTCTCTCCGTATTGGTTTGGTTCAGACCCTCTTGTCTCAGACCCCAAAGACAACAGGGACTGAAGGTGAGACTCCCTAAGGTCTGAGAACATTGTCCTGTCCCCACAGAGCCTGGTTTGAAGATCCCATCTCTGAGGATGGCATCCCAGCAGAAATCTGAGGCAGAGCACCAAGTCCTTCTCTGCCTGCTGGCTCCCTTTCCTCTCCACTTGGATGCAGTGGGGTTTGTGGGGGGAAAAAAAAAGAAAGAAGAAAAATAAAGAAGCAAAAAGAAAAAAAGGAAAAAAAAGAAGGAGGATTTGCGCAGAAAGGAAAGGGGATGCAGCAATCTCTGTGGCTACGGTGACAGGAAACACTAAAGCCTTGTGCAACTTCACCTACGGCATCTTTGGGCTCTTCTCAGCACTGACTCAAAAGCTGCTGGCCACGACAAGCAATGGGGCCGCGAGCTGCGCTTCCAACGCTGCAGCTCCCTCCTCCCAGCCCCAGCTCCAGCCTGCTGCTCCCTCTGCACGGAGCAGGCTCCTCCCAGCCTTGCTCGGCAGAAACCACCTCCACAGGACTGTCCCTGGTGTCCCCAGGGCAGCGCCAGGCAGGGATGACAAGAGGGGACCCAAGCTCCGTGGGGCTCATCGGTCCTGAAGGAGAGGGTGGCACATGCCAGGGCTGTACAAAACGTTTTGCAATGAGGAGAGTGTGGAAAGGTTAAAACAGTTCCGAGATGTCTCAAAACCCTTCTCGACTGAGCCAGGCCTGGCTGGCACCTCCCAGTGCCTCCGCCACGGTCCGGGACCTGCAGGAGCACCGTGTCCATCTGCAGAACATCTCTCACAGCAGGCCAGGCCCGGGAACGGCACCGGGGCCCCACGGCCCCTTTATCTCTCAGATTTGACCTTGTACCTGAGGACCAGGTAAGCCAGGAGCCGCAGGATGACGAAGAAGATGCCCAGGATGAGGAAGTCCAGGTAGAGCTTGGCCTCCTCCACATCCAGCTCCTGCAGGATCTTGATGGGCTTTTGGAAAGGGCAGAAGTCCTCGAGGCACTCCAGGTCCTCGCGCTCCATGGCGTAGATGGTGAGGATGACCCCCTCAAAGCCGTACCTAGGGCAGAGCACAGCCCAAGGGTGACCACGGGCCCCAGGAGAGCCCAGGACAGGGAGCTCTGCTCAGAGCTGGGGTCCCACCTGACGTAGGAGACGTAGGAGCTCCACTGCAGGTAGGTGGGGATGGTCTTGAAGCTGACGAAGAAGCCCGAGAAGAGCAGCACAGGGATGGCAGTGACGGGTCCCACAAAGGTGGCCACCTGGGGAGCAGAGGCCACTGGGTGTCACAGCCCTGCACCGCCCGTGGGCAGCACTTCCCTCCACCCCAAATCGCCCTGGGACCCCTTGCAATGAGCAGGCAAAGCCTCGTCTGACCTGCAGGGAAGTGGAAGCGGCTCCGATGAGGAGCCCCAGGGACTGGGCCACCAGGGCCGTGGCGGTGGCCAGGGCGGAGAAGAGCAGGAAGCGCGTGGCCTCGGGGGGCTGGCCCGTCATCCAGTACACGATGCTGCAGTAGGCGATGGGGCAGATCACCTGCACGGGGGCAAAGAGAGCATCCTCACCCCACAGAGCCTTCCTGGGAGAGGCAGGGACCCCTCCAAGGCCCCGGAGGCCTGGCAGCATCAGGGTGGGGATGAAATCCATGGCAAGCTCACCTGGAAGGGCACATCTGCCATGGTCTTTGCCAGGTAATACGCTTTGAGGCTGTACCAGTAGTTCAGGTGCTCCCTCAGGAATACAGTCATCTCCTGGGGGACTGCAGGGAGACACGGGGTGAGCAGCGAGAAATTCCCTGCCCTGGGGTGCTCCAGCCCCTCTCCCACCTGCCCTGGTGCAGGCCGGGGGGGGATGTACCAGGATGAATTTTTCCCTGGTGCAGGCAGGGGGGATGTACCAGGTAACCCCCCCTGCCCAAGTCGTGAGAGGGTGCTCGAAACTTCACCAGGGGAAAATTCATTGATGTGGGAACTTTCCACGTGGAAAAGTCAGCTCGGCTGGGGCTTTTTAAGCAAAGAGGTGAAGTAGAAAACAAAGCTTCTCAGAAAAGAAAAAAAAAATTTAAAATCCAGCGTTGTGCTTTGAGCTAATAAGTACATTATAGCCAAATAAAGGGCAAAACTGCAGTACAGCCAAACAGAAGTTTTTCCCCTCTTCTTTGCCCAATTTTTTTCTTCTTCTTCCTTTTGCCCAATCCATCTGGCTGCCCACACCCTGCCCAGTGCACACACACACTGCCACACTGCCAAAGCACCCTAACGGCTGGGACTGAAGGGATTTTGGGGCAAGGAGCTCCTTACAGGTGAGGATGGTGGGCATGAGGGCGGCGAACATGAGGAAGAGCATGGAGAAGAAGAGGAAGCCGGTGTTGTTGAAGACCTTGCCCGCGTCGTTGCCGATGTGCAGGTAGAGCAGCCCGATGAGCACCCCGATGCAGATGTGGGACATGAACCGCAGGTGGGTCAGCACCTGCGGGCACAGGGGGGCTCAGCGAGGTGGGGCTGCACCCCAAAAACATCCCAAGGGAGCCAGAGACAGCCCATTGAGCTCCTTGTCTCTGCCAGCTCCGAGGCCTGGCCCAGCCTCAGCCTCCCCTGCCCTCACCGTGTCCCGTAGGATGCAGATGAAGGTTCTCTTGAAGAGGATGCAGAACTGAGTTGAGGTGCTGGTGGCAAATGTGTGGCTCTCGATGTGGTCCACGTCCTGCAAGGGGACACGGGTCAGGTTCACAGCACGGGGTCCCTGCTGGCGCAGGAGGCTCCTCTGAGCCCCACTCACCGTCCCACACGGTGGGCACGACGAATCCGCCTTGTCAGGGCTGCTCTTCTTCTCAGCCATGGTGCACATCCCGTTCTGGACAGCGCGGAACAGGACGGGGTTGAGGTCCCCGTACTCTCCTGAGGCCACCTCGATGACTGGGGAGGAGGACAGGGCCCCTGAGAGGTGCTGAGCCAGGCAGCACCTGACAGGAGAGGCACTGGCATCTTCCTCGGGCAACTTGGGGGCAACGTGGGCAGCCCCCAGGGCTTGGGCACTGGCTTTGGACCCGGCCACCCTCTGCTGGGGAAGGGACACTCACTGAAGTCAGCGGGGTTGTGGTACGTGGGGCAGTGGAGGCCGAGACCCTTCAGGTAGGGGATGAGGTTGGTCACGACGCCCTTGAAGATGCACTGGCCCTGGCTCAGGATGTAGAGCTGCAAGAGAAAGCCGGCATGGGGCTGGTGCAGGGCAGCCAGGGCGCTGCCACCCGCCCCTGCCCACCTCCCTGCCCTGGGGTGCCACAGGCCACCCTAGCCACACCCCGGCAACTCAAGCCCAATGCCAGAAGCCTGAAGCCCACCCCTCCCATGGCCTCTCTCCTGGGTCCTGGGGCCAGAGGGACCCCCCCTGTCCCAGCCCAAACCTTGTCGAACATCTCGAAGAGCTTGGCGCTGGGCTGGTGGATGGTGCAGATGATGGTGCGCCCACCCTGAGCCAGCGAGCGCATCAGGGACACCACCTGGAAGCAGGAGGCGCTGTCCAGACCGCTGCGGCCACGCAGGATGGGGTGGGAGAGAAACAGAGAGCAGAAGAGAGAAGGGGAGTGTTGAGAGGGGGAGAAGGGCACCCTAAGGATGGCCCCGCTTGTGGGCAGCCTCCTCTCAGATCGACGCTGAGGGGCATTGACCCCGGTGGGCACAGTCCCGTCCCATCCCATGCCCAGAGGGTACTGGTCACCACAGTGTCCCCAGCAAGGGCAGCCCAGCAGTGCTGGGAGCCCCCGTGCCTCACCTGGTGGGCTCATCGAAGAACATGACGGGTGGGTTGTTGACCAGCTCCAGGGCGATGGCCAGGCGCTTGCGCTGGCCCCCGGACAGGGAGCTGGTGCGGGTGTACGAGCACTCCAGCAGCCCCAGGGCCGTCAGGATCTCGTTCACCTGTGAGACAGCCAAGGCTTGTCATGGGCTTTCATTCCATCCCTGCCACCTCCCATCACCAGGAGCTCCTTGACGTTCCCTGGTGCCCTCATCCCCAGCTTGGGGAGAGATAAGGGGGTCTGGGCCCACCCTCCTCAGCACTTACCAGCTCCTTCTTCACCTCCTGCTTCTCGCTCAGCTTCAGGTTAGCAGAGACCTGCAGGGAGAGGATGGCCAGGAAGACACGGCTGTCAGATGGAACAGAACCAGGCTGCTCGAGAGCCGAGAGCAGTGGCTCGGGATGAAGGGAGCAAGAAGAGCAGGATTTTGCTCCCGTGCCCCAGAGCCCTTGGGAATGCCTGATGTCAGTGTGGGCTCCGTGGCCACAAGATGCCCCCCACCCCGAGCTCACCATCATGGCCTCGAGCACGGTGAGGTGTGGCAGGAGCATGTCATCCTGCATGATGTAGCAGGACATCTTGCGGAAGGTGCGCAGGTCCCGCGGCCGCCCGTTCACCAGGATCTGCCCCTTCATGCCAGTCTCCCTGCGGGAAAGGGCGTGAGGGGATGCAGCACAGCCCTGCGCCCCCAGCCCCGCTGGCCTCCCCCAGCCTCACCTGTAGCCAGCCAGGATGTTCATGAGCGTGGATTTCCCAGCTCCCGAGGGGCCCATGATCCCAATGAGCTCCCGCTGGCAGAACTTCCCTGACAGGCATTTCAGGAGAGTCTTGTACCCTGGAGGAAGAGAGCAGCAGGGGCTTGGCTCCGCAGCACAGCAGTGCCACAGGGACTGCGATGCCACCCCTGCACCTGGGGCGCCTCAGGACCTCCATGTGCTGTGCCATGGGCTGCGTGTGCCTGGAGTTGACTCCATCAGCATCCCCAGGGCTACAGCCACAGCTGCTGTCACCTCCAGCGTCATCCCTGCCCCTGATCCTTGGCTGATCCCACTGATTCCCAGTGCTGAAGAAGCTCATGGCCTGGATCACAGCAAAGAGCAGGGAAATCCCTGGGTCAGGTCACGGAGCTGCTAAGGAAGAATACCAGGCTGGGATACTGGTCCTGGCCATGTCTTCAGATGCTGATCCCTAAGGCCAGGGAAGAGGGACAGCGAGGAGCAGGCAGAGCTCCCAGTCCGGCTGCTGCCTTCATTGGCATTCACGCTGTGGCACCCGGCAGCAGCCACTGCTAATCAGACCTGGAATTATCTCTGCTGTAAACGCGGCTGATTAGCATTTTCTGGCAGAAGGAACACGATGTGTCGGGAGTCAGGAACGAGCACAGCCTCAGGCTCTCAGGAGCTGTCCCTGAAATGGAGCCCTGGATGGACAACAACGGGATACGGGGTGATAACACCACGGACCAAGCCCGAGCATCCCCCTCAGGAAAATGTGTCTCCTCTGTGCCCCACGGGGGCAGCCGGTGAAGGGCAAGAGTGACAAATCCAAGCTGGGGCAACCCCGGGGACAGAGCACGCACAGTCCCACCTCACTGGGGTCGCCCCTCTGGCTTGTCCATCCCTGGGGAAGGTCGCCCAGCACGGCGAGCCCCTCGTTCCTCCTGCGCAGCGCTCGGGGTCAGCGCCCTGCAGCACCCGAGGGCAGAGGGGCGACCAGGGGAGGGCGAGGGGCTGCACAGGGTGGCCGCGGGGCCAGCAGGGCCGGCAGCCCCCCCGGCAGCGCGCACGGCTCCGCACCGCGCATGCTGCTCACGTCGGCGCCACTGCAGCTTGCGCAGCGGTTACTCACGTTCATTGACTGCCAGTAACCTCCTGCCTCAGCACAGCGGCCAGCCCGAGCTGGGGGCTGTGGCCAAGGCCACCGCGACCCCCCGCCAGCTCCGCTTGAACGGGGGGAGGAAAGCGTCCCTCCCCGGCGACCCCGGGACCCCTCGGCTTGCTCCCATCTGCTGCCGGTGCCCCCGCCTTTCCCCCTCCCTCCCTGCAGGGCACTGGCCCACTGGCAAGCAGCCGGTTCTCTCCTGGGTGCTACAGAACAATCTGCCCTGGCGAACCCCTGGTTGTGCCATAGATCCTCCTGGGATGCTTCCTCAGCATCCCGGATAAACGGGGAGACTCATCCCGGCGGATGTCAGGGCTGCTCCCACTGGTTTTCGGCGCCTCGGTTTCCCGAGCTGCACAGCCTGGGGACAGGGGCGCAGCTCCATCCGGCACTCCTGGCTGGCACGGCCCCTCACCGAGCAGCCCCGTGACCTCGGCCGCTGCTCGTCCCTGCCTGCCTTCCTTCAGCTTCTGCAGATCAGCTCACCCTCCATCTTATCGGGCTGCCTGATTGGCATCCCATTAACTGAGAGCGCTAATTAAAGCAGACTACCACCCACCAGCCGCCATCTGCCTCCCCTCTCCCCTCCCTGAGCTCTCGGCCAGAGTCGCACACAGGGAAGGGAGCCACGGCCTCGGCTGCACGGGGAGCTACTGGAGAGGAAATCCCCCACAAACCACACCTTCCCCTTGCCAGGCTCTGAGCTGGGGTCTCCTGCTGCTGGCACATCCCACACAGCCATCACACCTCAAACCCGTCCCTCCTGGCCGTCCCAGGATTTCTGTCCCGGAGGTTTCCCTGGAATGCGCTCTGCTTTCCCCTGGCATTGCCCAGCAAAGGCGCGCAGCAACTGCTGCGGGACACGAGCCTTCCCTCCTCCTGCCACGAGCACCCAGAACAAACAAGCAGCCACAAAGAGCCCCTGGCACTCGGTCAGAGCAGGGTGAGATCATGGCATGCAGATCGGGAATGGGGTGTGAGAGCCCTGCAGTCCCCTGGCCTTCCCCAGCCGCCAGCTCCTACCTCTCTTCCTCCACCAGGATCCCTCCCGCACGGAGTAGGACAGGTCGATGAATTCGATGTTGACAGCCGAGCGCTTCGGGAGGTGGGAAAACCTCTGGGCCTCTGTGATGTGGTTCTCCACCTTCTTCAAGTGGGTGGTGAGGAGCGGGGCGTCCGGAGGGCTGGCGTGGCACACCGTGTCCTCCAGGGCGATGGAGACACACGCGGGATCCATGCCCTTCTCCGCCATCCTGCTGCTCTGTGGGGAGCGCACAGGGACCGGCTCACAGCGGGCTCCCTCTTCCCAGCACTGCAAGGACCAGCCCACTGCAAATCCTGTCTCTCCTTCTCCTGCTGGCTCCAGGCCTCACTGCCCCCTCTGTCCAGCTGGGGCCAGCATCCACATCTGGCTGGAGAGATGGACCCGGCCCGGGCAGCCGAGCCTGCAGCAGGGGACTCAGGGCAAGGAACAGCAGGATTTTGTTCAGCTCCACAGTCAATAATTCATGCACCTCCTGCAGCTTGGGCCAGCTCCGGCAGCAGAGCCTGCAGGGTTGCTCAGCTCCCCCTGGCCCCGGGGCTCCCTGCTCCAATCCCGTTTGTCACAGTGGGAGCAGGACGGGCGGTGGCAGAGCTGATGTTCTGCCCTGTGCCTGGGTGTCCCCAAGGACTCCCCAGGAACCAGCCCTGCCTGGCCCGGCCGCAGGGAACACAGGTAGGAAATCCCAAGCAAGCAAATTATTCCAGCTGGTTTCTCGGACAAAGCATGCCGTGCTTCTGGGGCAGAGCAATCCTGGAGAGATCAGACCCTCAGCTGGTGCCTGGGGTCCCCCTGGGCCTGCTGGGAGAGTCTTAACAGAAGAGGGGGAGCCCTGCCGGTGGCATTCCTCCTCTGCCTTCCTTGGCTCATCGTTTCACCTTCCGGGCTCTTCCAGCACAGCCTCAGAGGCCAGGCCAGCCCTTGACGGGGGCCGCGATGCTGATACACCTGCCCCAGCCCTGTCCTGCCTGCAGAGCTCCTCCAGCCCCCTGCAGCACGGCCAAGCTCCTCGTGTCTCCTCTCGACTTGGGGACTCTGCGGTGCTGGAGCGATGCTGAGCCAGGCAGGGTGGGCAGCACGCTAAGCCCGGCTCTCAGAGGCTGGGAAATGGTCGGGGATCGCCCCGGCATCGGGAAAAGGAGCTCGGGCTGTGCCTGAGCGGGTTGCGCCCTGCACCCACCTCTCCCTCCCAGTCCGGGGTCCCTCTAACCTACATTCAGCTGGGGCTGCGGGCAGCGGCTCGCTGCGGCTGCGGCGCACACACGCGGCCCCTGCGAGGGGCGGCCGGATGCCGGGAGCTGCGGGAGATCCCCCCCAGCCCACTCCCTGCTGCAGGCAGATCCCGCTCAGGGCTGGAAGGAAGCCAGCCCAGCCCGGGGAAGGAGGGGAGGGGGTTCCCAGCCCGCGGGTCTCCCCTCAGCATCCACGGGGTGCGGGAACGGAGGGCTCGGGGGGCGATGCTGGGGGGCAGCGGGCTCAGAGCGCCCTCGGGCTCACCTTGACTCCTCCGGCTGGGCGTTCACGGAGCGCTAAATCCCGCAAGCGGCTCTCCGCGGCTTAGCCCAGCCCCGAGGCGCGGGGTGGGGACGGGAATGCTTTGCCGAGGATGCTCTTCCTTCATCCCCGCTCCCCGCCGGCCCCCTCCATCCCCAGCCCCTCCCGGCCCCGGGAGGGTCTCAGCTCTCCCGCAGGCTCACCTGGCACGGTGCGGGCGCGGCGGCTCCGCTCCCGCAGCGCCCCTGCCTCGCCTCCTCCGCAGACAAAGGGGCGATGCCCGGGGGGCCCGGCCGGGCGGGGGGCAGCTCGGCTCGGTTCGGCTCGGTTCGCTGCGGCTCCGCTGCTCAGCGGCGGGAGCCGGGCTGGGCGCTGCCCCCGCGGGTGCCCGGCCCGGGTCTCCTNNNNTACTCGGGGGTGCCCCTCTCTGCCAGCCCCGTGGCCGGTGCTGCCGGGCGGGGAGCAGGATGGATGGAGGGATGGATGGAGGGATGGATGGGCTGCCCGGGCGGGCAGCGCTGCCAGGCAGCGAAAAATCCTCTTAAAGGGACCGGCCCTATTTCCTCTCGCTGCCTGCCAGCAGGCCCTGAGCATCCCTGAGCGCACGCCTGGGGCTCGCCAGCCCTGCCTCTGCACCCCCGTGCCGCCTCCCGTTCGCGTCTGGGACACGGCCCCCGCAGCTCCCCGCGCTGCCCCCTCAGCCCGAATCCCCCTGAGCGAGCCGAACGCGCCCTAAACCCACTCCTGCCCCCGCTCAGTCCTGCACAGACCCCCGCGTGGACACCCCAAAAGCAGCGCTGGGTGCAAGCAGGGCTGCAATGCAGAGCACGGCCTGGGGCAGCCCCAGGCACCCGGGGCTGCTCTCAGAGGGTGGTGGTAGGGGGGTGTCCCTCCAGGATTTTACCCCCAGCACACCCTCCCCGGTGTAGCTCATCCTGCAGGACCTGGATCCCCCTGCACCTCCAGCCCCCCCTGCACCACGCCTGGCTCCATCCTCGCTGTTACTCACACCTCTCTCCCACCACAGCACTTAAACACGAAAGACATATGGAAATGAGTGGCACCAGCAAGAGTATTAATTAAAAAACCATCTGTTGAGCCAAGGAGAGCTTTCCCCGCCCCCCTGCCCGCCAGCTTTGGGCAGGACAGAGCTCAGAGCAGGATTCAGGCAGAGGAGACCATGGGGCTGGGCCAGGGCAGGGCACGAGGAGTTATCCATGGAACCAAGCTCCTGACGGAGGTCTTAAGTCATCTCGTCATGGAGCAAAAGGCACGTGGGACTCACCCAGTTCTCTCTGCATGCGGCTGCTTCCCGCCCCTGGAGCACTCCCTGCCCGCAGGTCACCGCCCAGGCCAAACAGCCCCTCCTCCCTGCAGGTGGGGCCTGGGAATGACCCCCTTGAAGTTAAACCCCATTCTGCTCAGCTGGGCCCACGCGGCAACCAGCAGCTGCTGTGGAGTCATTTCATTGTGGAAGGAAGCAGGGATGGAGCCCAGGGCCATGGGCACGTTCACATCACTCTCATCCCCAGCTAGGACCTCGGCCATAGCTGTGTCCCCATGGTGGCTTAGGACAGGGACAGAGGGAGCCTGTCCTGGTTCTGTCATGCATTTTCAGGGCCCCAGGGACAGAGCAGGCAGCAGAACCTCTTTGCATGACAGGAAAACCTATGTGCATCCCTGCAAATATATTTTTAATGACCCGTGCTGGTCCTCTGGCTCCCTCAGCAATGCCATCACGTCTGCTCCAGACCACCTTCTCCTTCCCTGGGGGAATAAAACTGCTGGCTTTTCCACGGCTGCTTTGTGAAGAGCCAGAGATGTCCTGAAGGGACACAAGGCTGCTCCTGGCTGGAGCCAAATCTCTCTCATTGTGGCCCCAAGCTGCTGGAAGGAGAAGTCCCTGGGGAGGGAAAGGGGCTCTCAGGGCATGGAAGAAGCCTCCCCTGGAAGGGGCATGACCAGCAGCCAGCGTGTGGAGCAGCCCATGGGAAAGATTTTCCACCTGGGAGATGTGCAGAGGCCCCACTGTGCCGGCCCCGGCATGCCCAGGGAGGCTGCAGGGCAGCTGGAGCCACTGGATTCCCCAGCAATGGGTGCTGCCGCCCTGCCCGTGGCAGGGGACAGGAGGCAGATGCCGCACTCCTGATGGCCTCGGCAAACTCAGAGGGCAGCTCCGCCTCTCAGCTCAGGAATCACCTGACACGAAAAACTCACACCCTGCAGCACTCAGGGACAGATATTTTGCCACAGGCGCGTGTGCTGCCTCCCCCTAAAAGGGGGTCTGAGCCTCCTCTGGGAGCAGCCAGGCAAATAAATGGGGGCTGCCACCACCGTCCCCACGTGCAGCCGTAGGAAACACATCCGGATCCCAGCAGCTGCTGTTCACAGAGCAGCCCTCAGCCCTGGAGAGTCCTGGGATGAGCCAGCCCTGCAAGAGGGAGTCCAGAGCATCCCTTCCCCTCTCAGATGGCAGCCTCGGGACGGATGGAGATCACGGAAGGAGTGCAGCAATGGAGACACGTGGTGAAAGGAAGCAGCCCCCAGCGGGGAAGCCTCCCTCGGTCCAGGGCCAGTGGCCACAGCCCTACGTGGAGGAACCTGTGAGGAGAGCAAAGACAGCAGATGTGGAGCTGTTTGCAGCCCTCTTCTCCCAGAGTCAACCTTCCCCACGGCCCAGGCAGCCAAAGCCGGGCAGTGCCACCACCGGCACTCACCGCAGGGCACGTGGCAGTCGCACTCACAGATGTCACAGCGCTGGAACCAGCGGGCCCAGCCCGACTGCTTGGTGACACAGGCGGAGATCTTGATGCAGCCGCGGTTCAGGAAGGCTCCCAGGTGCGCCTGGCTGCCGCAGGACGAGGAGCACTTGCCGGTGATGTCCCGCTCGCTGATCTCGATGCGGCCCCGCAGGCAGATCCCTGCAGGGGCAGAGCCCAGCGCGGGTGCTCACCTGGAGCCTTCCGGGGTAAAGAGGGCTTGGGGACGTGCCCGCAGCCCTGCAGGGGCTCAGCGGGACACCCGGGGGTACTCACGCAGGCAGGAGGGCTTGGGGGTCCAGCGGCCATCGGACTGGCAGGCGCTGGCAGGGTCCCCCAGCAGCAGGAAGCCGGGCCGGCAGCTGTAGCGCACCACGGAGCCCACCCACCAGTCGTTCCCGTGCACCACCGAGTTAAAATCCGCCTCGGGCCGCCCGCAGTTCACTGCGGACGGGGAGGGAGCCGTGGCAGCAAGGGTGGCAGCCTGGGCAGCTGGGGACAGCCCCAGGGCTCACCCACACAAGGCTGTGGTGGCCCAGGCTCCTGAAGGCGCTCACACACGTGCGTGTGTGTGACACAAAGCCCTGCAGGGATCCCCCATCCTTCCCCCCGGGGTTTTACCTCTGCAGAAGGATTTGTAGCCCAGCCAGCAGCAGCTGCCGTTGCCACACTGGCTCCTCTTCAGCTCCTTGTGCCTCCCCTTGCAGCCCCCCACGCAGATGGGCGCCGTGCCAGACCAGTACGTGTCCAGCTCTCCTGGAGTCACAGTGGGCAAGGCGGGCTGGAGCTGAGCTGCGGGGGGAGGACACTATCCCCACCAGCTGCCCAGTCGTCAGGGCCCCACAGGGAGGTACTGGAGCCCACAAAAACTCACCCCAGCCCATGCCCAACCCTTGCTGTGGTGAGGGCTGCATCCACCCAGACCCCAGCTTCCACTGCCTCTGTGCCGAGCCTTACCCCGGGGATGTGACAAAGCTCTTGCTCCTTACTGGGGAGGACTGGTGCCAGCAGCTCTGGGGCACCCCAGAAACGCCCTCGGCCCCCAAACCCTTTGTTACCTTCTGGGTCCTGACAGGAAACCAGCATGGCCAGCACAGCGAGAGAGAAGAGGCCCAGTGCCTTCATCTCCCGTCCTCCCCTCGCCTCTCCAAGCACAGAGCCCTCTCTGCTCGCCCAGGAGAAAGTGAACTTGGTTTCCATCCACACCCAGGCTGGGGGATGCTGCAGGCCATGGGGGAAGGGAGGAGACATTCCCTCTAATGCCAATCCTCTCCCCAGCAGATAATCTCTGGCAGATTACCCTGCCTGGGCCCGGTGTTTAAAGGGACAACTCCCAGCGCCCACTAGCCACGCCAAAATCCAGCATCGTGCAGGCACAGCCGTGGCTTTGGAGCACGCTGGAAAGAGGGCCAGGCTGGAAGTGCTGCGAATGCAAACCTGGCACGGGGCCCAGCTCTCGAAGGCATCCTCAGCCCAGCTCTGCCAAGGCTGAGGAGCAGGGGCCAGGCAGGGACGGGAAGGCTGGGCAAGGCCACATGGAACGCCAAGGGCAGGGGATGCTGTGCCTGGAGCAAGGAGCATCCTCCAGCAGGGTGTGCTCTCAGGGCTGCAGGGACAGCCTCTGCCTCTTGCCCTGAGGTGCTGGGATCAAGCGGTTTCCTCCAGGAACCTGGAATTCCAACGCTTTTGCTCAGCTCCTTGAGAAAGGAGCAAGGGCGGAAAAAGTCAAGGTCCAGCCAAGACCAGCAGGGCACCTCCCTGTGTCCCCCTGGGCACATCACCGCCACACACAGGGCAGGGAGGGCCTAAATGGCACTCCAGGGATGCCAAATCTGTGCTGTCCTTGTCCAGGCACGTGACAAAGGACAAGCTGGCTCCGCTCACGAGCCCAGGCTTCTCCCTGTATTCCAAAAAGGCTGAGCAGGCAGCAAACCCTGGGGGAGGCAGCAAAAACCCAAGCCCACGGCAGGAACACGAGCGCCAGAGCTAAACCCAGCCTTCTGGTGCCCACCTCTGGGGAGCAGCACACTCCAGAGTCAGCTGCACCGTGCCAGGAGAGCCTGGCAGCTCCTCAGTGCCCACCAGGCATCCCAGTGCCACCCTCCCAGCTGGCAGCGATGGGGCTGAGCAGAATCACACAGCAGACACTGCTGGCAGCCTGGTGTTTATTTGTCTTGCCCAAGTACACTTTGCCCAACCAGGAGCCCAAACCCCAATGTGGGGATGACAAAAGCAGCAAGAAGCTCCCCCGTCCCAGTGCTGCGCTGGCCTGCAAGGGACAGCACCTCCAGCGCTGTGCTCCCAGAGAGCAGGGCTGGTTATGGGATCAGGGAGGCAAACACAGGCACCAGGCGAGGCAGGAAATGATGTGCAGGAAGTGCTGATGAAGGCATGCTATCCCCTGGAGAATGGGTAGGACAGGCCTGCTTAGGGCCACACATCTCCCAGGGAAGAAGCTCCAGCACCGGTGTGTGCTCCACACACCACCCTGCCTGGAAAACAGGCTCAGCAAGGGCACAGCTGGTGACCACTTCACCCTGCCAGGCCTAGGCCAAGCCTCCTGGAAGGGTGGGAGAAGCTTGATAATCCCTAATCCCCCAAACTCAGATCACTTGATTCACAACTGGGAGATTCCCCAGTCCCTACTCTGACCAGAACCAGTGAGGCTGGGGTGAGGACAAGCCCAGCCCTCTTCCCCAAGCACTCCCCGAGCTCTCCCAAGTTCTCCTCATGCAGAGGCAGCCCCTCACACGATCTGGATGCCCAGCTCCTCTGCTGTTTTCTGCAGCCTGTCCATGACATTCTCCTCCAGCTCTGCTGTGCCCTGCTCCTCTGAGGCCGTGCTGGCCATGACATAATAGACAGTCTCACTCTGCCCCTGCTCGTTGGTCCTGTTCACCACGCGGATGATGGGGTTGGAAGCGCTGCTGGGCCCTTGCTCCGAGGAGGAAGAGGAGGCAGCTCCCGGGAAGGGGCTGGGCCGTGCTGGCTCGGGGCTGCCCGCAGAGCACAGGGCTGGGGCCACCTGCAGCTCAGACATTCTGTTCTCTGCCAGGGCAGGGGTTGCTGGCGGCTCCAAAAGGATGCCCTGCAGGTTGCCCTCGCCCTCAGGCAGCACCACGCACTCACTGGGGCCATCAGGAGCCTCCCCTCGCTTCTCCCTGTCCTTGAGCAGCTGCTCCGTGAGCTCCACGCTCTCGTAGCGCACCAGCTGCAGCCTCATGTAGCCGTCCTCATGCTCCCTGTACCTGGGCACAGACAGGAGAAGCTCAGCCAGGCACTCTGCCCTTCCCAGGGCACAGCATCCCAGCTTTCAGTGCCCTGTGCTGCACAGATTTACTGTGCAGAGAACATAAACCCCCTTCAGCCCCCAGCCCCAAACGCACACCCATGTGGCAGCTGCTGAGCTTTGAGCCAGGCCTCAATCACCTCCCCAGCTCATCTCCTTCAAACCACTCTGTTTCACTGGGAGCATTTCAAATCCATCCTCTTCCCCTCCTGGGTTTTAGGCTCTGGAAACCCTCTGGAGTTGCTCAGAGAGGATTCAGCAACCTGGCCATTCACAGGCCAGGCTCTGAAGGGTCCCACCAGAGGAGCTGTGATGGCACCACTGCCCTGGATCTGCCACCCAGCACTGCTCAGATCCCACTGAATGTTTACAGCCATTGGGAAATGGGGCTTGAGCACATCAGAGCCCAGGCCTCTGCTCCAGCACAACGCAGGATGCAGCTCCAGCTGTGCCTTGCACTGGAGAGGAGGCAGTGAGGAGCTCAGGGCGGGCAGTACCTGAAACGAGGATGTCCCGAGGGCCACTTGAACTGGTGCTTCTTCCTGAGGTGCACAGTGAGGTTGTTCCCACGGGTGAAGCACTTGTCACACACGTGGCACTTGTACCGGGGCTCCGAGTCACCCTGGGGGGCACAGGGAGCAATGTCAGCACCCCACGAGCCCACATGGAAGGAAACACCAGGTTCTCTGAGACTGACAGGAGGTGTCACAAGCAATGCAAGCTCCGCTGCCTTCCCACCTCGTGGACTTTCCTGTAGTGCAGTTTGATGGAGCAGAGCGAGCGGGCAGAGAAGCTGCAGGCCTCGAACTCGCAGCGATACGCCGGCTCCTTGCTGTGCGTGTCCAGGTGCTTCCTCAGGTCAATGAGGTTCTTGCAGCTGCAAGGAGAACGTGAGGGAACAAAGCTGCAGCACACACACACACAGAGGTGCCTCTGGGAGGTCTGGGGCAGGGCCAGCCCTGGCCCTCACCTGTAGTCACAGTAGTCACACTTGAAGGGGCGCTCCTCGCTGTGCCGGAAGCGGATGTGGTTGCGCAGGGAGGAGGGCAGCGGGCAGGTCATGTCACACAGGGGGCACTTGTAGTGGTTCACTGGGCCACAGAAGGGGGGCAATGTCACCCCACAGGAGGGCAGGGCACACAACCGCCAGAGGCTCAGGGCCTTCACTCACCGTGGTTCCTCATGTGGTCGCGGAGCAGCCTCTCCGTGGCAAATCTCTTGGAGCAGTGGGAACACTGAAACCTCTGCTCTGCAGCAGTGGGGACAGCGAGGGAGGGCAGGGGTGGGGAGAGGAGGGATCAGAGCAGAGAAAACAGCACAGAGAGCAGTGAGGAGAGGTGTCCCGGTGGGGCTGGAAACCTCTGAGTGCAGGCAGCTCCAGCCACCCAAACATCCCAGCCCCAGGAGTCCCCCCCAGGGCTTACGGTCCAGGGCGGTCTGGCGGCGGATGTGGTCGAAGAACTTGGTGTTGTTGGCGAACATCCCCCCACAGGTGGGACAGGCCACCACCTTCTCCTGCGTGTGGCTGCGCAGGTGCTCCCGCAGTTTGCAGCGGCCCTTGAAGGTGCAGTCGCAGTCTGGGGAGGGAGAGCAGCACAGCTGAGAGCCCTCCCCTGTGGGTCACGAGCCACAAATCAGGCTCCTCCTTCCTGTTTTGCCTGGCAAGGCTCCAAAAACCCCACAGAGCAGCGTGAGATCGCCACAGCACAACCAGCGGGGCCCCCCACAGCAGTTAAGGCATTTGCTCAAACACAGGAGGAATGATTAAAAAAATTAAAATAAAAAATAAAGAAACTGTAGCCTTTTCTCCAAGGTACTGGTTACGTATAGATGGGAAGTTCTGTATTAAGCACTCAACTGCATTCCCTGAATGAAACTCTGCAGGAAAATTTCACTGTCAAAACCACGCACACACCTCTTTTTGGAGATCAAAAGGAGCTCTCTGAACCCTGTTCTCCTTGACCATGTTTGCCACCCAGCCCAGACCTCTCTGGAGAAGCCCAGCATCCACCCTCAAACCTTTCCAGCCACAGAGCACCACGTGGTTCTCCTTCCCTGCTGCCTTGTACTCGGAGCAGAAGCTGTGATCCTCCACGTGCCGGTAGAACCACTCGGGGTTGTCAAACGACCTCTGAGGGGCGACAGGACAGAGAGAACAGGGTGAAGAGACCCAAAACAAGCTCAGCTGCTTCCCCACAGCTCCAAACACAACCAGCAGCCAGGGGTGCAGCTGTGCACCCCTTTCTCCGCTAAACTCAGCCCCCTGCTCTCACCTCACAGTACTCCCAGAGGCACAGGAAGTTCTCCTGGATCTCAGGGATGATATTCCGGCTCTGGAAGTCCAGCTGGCAGTGGCTGACGTCTTCCTGGCTCTGCAGGGCCCTCAGCCCCCACTGCTTGAGCTTGGTGTGGTAGCAGTGGAAGTAGACGTGGCGCACCAGGTCAGCCGAGCTCTCCGGGGAGCAGAAGCCACAGTCCTGCCACAGGCACGTGTACTCCTCTGCAACACAACACAAACAGCTCCTCTGCAACACTAAACCACAGCTCGAAGGGGCTCTCCAAGGAAACCTGCTCTCCAAGTAACGTTACTCTCCAAGTGAAGCTCAGGTTCCCACAGGAGGGCAAACACCACGCGTGTTTTCCTGCGATCCCAGTCCTGCAGCACTGCTCTCACCAGGGAGAGGATATAAAACGCCAGAAGCTTTTTCTTGTCAGAAAATCATGGAGTTATTTAAAGAAGTTATTTGGAGAAGCCCTCTGAGATCATCGAGTCCAAGCTGTGCCCCATTCCCACCTTGTCCCCAGCCCAGAGCACTGAGTGCCACCTCCAGTCCTTCCTTGGACACCTCCAGGGATGGAGACTCCAAACCTCCCCGGGCAGCCCCTGCCACGGCCTGACCACCCTTTCCATGAAGAAATTTCTCCTGATGTCTATCCTAAACCTCCTCTGGCACAACTTGACGATGTTTCACTTGTCCTGTTGTTCCCTGGGAGCAGAGCCCGACCCCCTCTGGCTGTCCCCTCCTGTCAGGGAGCTGTGCAGAGCCAGAAGGTGCCTCGGAGCCTCCTCTTCCCCAGCGCCTTACCCAGGGGGTCCATGTCGTCCCGGTGCTCGCCTGGAAGGTGCTTCTGCAGGTGCTGCGCCACGTGCCCGCAGAACTCCTCCATCTCCGAGGCCACGAAGGAGCACTGCTGCCACTCGCACTGCAGCACCACGGCCCCCTTACCGCCGGCCCTGGCGGGCGGCATGGCCGGGGTCGCGCAGGGCCGCCGGGGGCTCCCGTCGCCGCCCGGAACCGGCGCCGAGCCCGGCGGGACCCGCGGGGTTCGGGGAGCACGGGGACGCGACTCCCGCGCCTCCGCCCGCCTCTGCTCCGCGGGGGGCCCCAGAAAGCAGCGGACAGCGCCCGCCCGCCGCCAGCCAATCACAGCCGCCACCGCCCGCCCGCCCGCCAATCAGAGCGCAGGAACCCGCTGAGGGCGCTCCGCCGCCGAGCGGGCCCACCGGGAAACGGCGCCCTGTCACAAAGGTTCCCAGGTGCTTTTGACCCTCTGGCTAATTCCACGGATTAATTCCCGTTCGGGTTTGGAAAAAAGCTTATCCCGGGAGCCAGGACTGCTTTTCACTGAAAAGAAGCTGTGGCTTCCCCATCCCTGGAAGTGTCCAAGGCCAGGTTGGGCGGGGCTTGGAGCAGCCTGGGATAGTGGAGGGTGTCCCTGCCCATGGCAGGGAGTGGAACCAGATAATCTTTAAGGTCTCTTCCAACTCAAACCATTCCATGATTTTAAGTTAAATTTTTTGTGCTTCCAGAACAATTCCTTGCCTAAACAAGAGTCCTCACACTGAAAATCCATCCCAGCCAACAATGAACACAAACCCCATCAGTTCTGCAGCTCCTGCTGTGAGATAACACAACAAATTCTCTTTGCTCATTCATCAGTAGACAGATTGGAACACCTGTTTGAATTAAATATACACTGACTATTCCATCTGCTGTCCCGGGCTCTTTTGTTACTCTAAGCAGCGGCACAATTCCCAAAGTTTGCTTTGGCACAGGTAAAAGCCTTTTTAAAAGCAAATGGGGTTGTAGGGAACGTGCCCAGAGCGCGTCGTGCCAACACACAACGGCTTCTGCAAATCCCACCACACACCCAGCTCTGCCCTGGTGTGAATGGAAAACACGTGCCCAAATCCATGAAACGATCCAGAAAATCTGGGTGGGATGATTTTTGAAAAGAAAGCGTAAGGTAAGAGATTTTCATCTCAAAGAAGGCTGGCTGAGCTTTTGTTTTATCTCTCTTTGGTTGTTCTCAGTGCAATTTCTTTGCACAGAAAACACCTGGACTGAACAGGCACGGAACAGGGCTGGGATTTAAGGTGAATATCCTCACCAAAGCACGTAAAGATCCAGCCCAGGAGACAAAACCCCGTGCCAGGAGGCAGCTGGCAAACACAGCCCGGTGCTGACAGAGCAAAACCAACCCTTTCCATCTGCCCTGACCCACCTGGTGCCTCCTGCCCCTTCTGTTTCCTGCCAGCCAAATCCCAAGCACTGTGGGAACCAGGAAGGGCTGGAAAAGAATGGAAGGACCAAAACAAGAGCTGTTTTTCCATGAAAATCCATCCATACATTGGGAAAGTCTCTGCACACAGGGGCTCGAGTGTTCCATGAGCTTCACAGGGTGGTGCCCTCCTGGGCCCGAGCAGGCTGAGATCCTGAGCTGTTTTCCAGGTTAAAAGCACTGGGAATTCTTCAGGATGTCGTTTCAGCTCTGCCTCCCCCCTTGCCTTGCACAGACACCGCCTTGGCCGGCTGCTGCTGCTGCTGCTCTTGGTATTTTTAAATTTCCTCTGAAGGAAAAGAATGATTACACTCAAAAAAACAATTACACTCTCAAAAACCCCTTCCCCAGGCAGGCAGGTGACGTCAGAGGCCCAATTAATCTCCAGGCCAGAGCTGGGGAGAGCTCCTGGAACGCCAAGGAGGGCAGGATTTTACCTAACGGCCCCACAAGCTGGCAGCAGACTCCACGGGGAGGAAGATTTCATTAGGAGCAGCATCTCGGCGCCAGGCTCGGCCTGGCCCTGTAAGATGAACACAGCAACGCTGCCCGAAGCCAGCCCAGCCTGCTGGGACACACAACAGCCCAGAGATCCTCTGGGACACGCTGGGAAAAGGCTCCCACTGCAGGGAAAAGGCTCCCTGGCAGCGAATGTGGGGATGCTTCAAAGCAGGATTTAAGGGGCAGTGGTTAAAGAAGGGTTTAAAGATTTCATTCCTCGGTTCGGATATTGAACGATCAAGTCTTGCTGCCCGCAGAGGAGTGGCCACAGCAGTTTTGGCCACCAGAGCCTTTAATCTGGGCCCGGCAGCTCCTCTCCTGGCTGCTGTTCCCTCTCCTCATTCCCTCAGCCCTTGGGAAAGGGAGTCCCAAACCCAGGGATGCTCCTGCCTGTGCCTCTTCTCCCTCTCCCTGCAGGTGCCTGTGGACTCCAGCCAAGCCTCCTGGGTTCCAGGATGCTGTTTTAGTTCTGCAAAGCCCAAACTCTGGAGCCCGTGGGGTCCCAGAAAGGCAGAATTCCTTCCCAAGTAAGGCCTTCAGCAGCTCGTGGGGATCTCCCTCTCACACAGGACATGCTCATCCCAAACCCATCCCAAACCCTCGCTTTTCCAGGCACATTCCTCACCTGTAAGGAAATCACTCCTCCTCGCCAGCCTTTCCCTTCAGCCCAAGGCTTTTCTGTCAACAAACCTCTGGTTTCATCCATGGAAGGTCAGCTCGGACAGGAAGGAGGCTCCTGGGGAAGGATCCGCACTGACCATGCAAATTGGAGTGAAACACAGATCCAGGGATTTGCATTTAAGCAAATCCCAGACAAGGTATGGTGGTGGAGACGTCCCTAAATTCTAGAAAACCGATTTCCGCCAGGCTCAGCTGGAAGTTTCCCAGGGAATTATGAGCACAGGCTCCACTCTGCCCTGGGAAGCTCATGAGGGACAGACCTTCCCCAAATTCCTGCAGGATCCGGGAGCTGGGACTTGTCAGCAGCACCAACGATGGAAACAGGTGAGTTCCAGCAGCTCCAATTTTCACAGGCTGAGGCATCTTCATGGCAATATCAGGGAAGGAACAAACTGTGCTGTCCTTGGGCTCCTATTAAAA
>VZRN01005001.1:159034-169720 GCA_013397935.1 Dasyornis broadbenti | reverse complement strand
AAAAAAAAAAAACACCAAGAATTGTCTAAAATGGACACGTGACATCTTAAATGTCCCAAGGATTTAACAGGATCAATTAGCGTGTCCTGCCTTCTCCAGACTGAATTTAAATTCCTTCACAGTGCGACTTCTTTTTTTTCAAAACGCAGTCGGGTCAAAGTGATGTGAAATCTGATTCAATGTGCTTGAAAATGATGTGAACTCAGGCCTGAATTAGCATTTGCTGCCAATGGCAGAGTTGTCTGAAGTTTTAACAGCTTGCCATCAGATGTCTCTGCATAATCCACTGGAAGCAACAGGTTTAGTTGTGTGATCATGTCAAACCGTGAATAGAGGGCTGAGCAGTGCTTAATTAAAATAATTTGGGCAGAGGAATAACCGAGGAGAGGAGTGAAGTGACTTTAACAGCACAGAAAAAGTGAAAAAGTAGGGGGGTGTGGAAGGGTTTAATTTAAAATGCTTTTAAACCACAGCAAAGATGCCAGGAAAACACCTGCAGAGCATCAGACTTGTTGGAGTTCCTCTGCAGATTCCTGGGAGAGTTGATGGCCATTTCTGGCCACTTTTGCTGTGTTTTGGTAGGAAGTTCTCACCCTCACCTCTGTTTTTGAGGCGCTGTCCCCTTGCTTTGTGTTTGCTTTGTGCCTGAACCTCTCTGCTCAGCACTCAAACACCAAAATGCAACCCCAGTCGCCCAAATTTGCGGCTGCTGTGACCCGAAAGAACCCATCAGGGGCAACCCCACGGCAGCGCTGTGGGGTTTAAACCCTCTTCTCTAATCTCTCCCTGCCTGTGTGTGTGCACCTGGGGCCACAATGGCGCCAGAAACGGAGCCAAAGGACACGTCCTGAAGAGCAGAAGGGCCGAAATGATAAATTCCAGAGATCAAACAGGTCAGCTGTGCTGTGGCAGTTTGTGCTCCCTCAGGAGAGCGTGGCTGTGTGTTTTCCAAGGGATTAGCTTCAAAGTTACGGGGTTTTTTTTTTTTTCCAGGATAATTCAATAAAAGCCCAGAGGGAAGCTCCCCCTGGGCTCCACAGGTGCGAGCTCTGCGTGCAGGCTGGGATAAAAGAGCTGTCCCTGGTATTGTCCCTCAGCTCTCCACCCTCACCTGCGCCAAAACGTTTTTGGATCTCCCAAAACTCACTCCAGGCAGAGGCAGAGGGCAGATGCCTCATGCCAGAGCCACACACAGCTGGTTTAGGTTGTGCTGTGCTCCAGGCATTGCAAAAAAAAAACCACGGAGCCAGAGCCTGCAGGTGCCATGGCAGGGACACTTTGTGCCTCCCTCAGTGACCTGGATAACACAGAGCCCCAAGGACCTGCTGTGGAGACAAAACAGGCTGAGCTTTGCTCTTTCTGTGGCCCAGAGGAGCCGCTCTGTCCACGCCGGGCCCTTCCATGAGGTCAGAGCCGGCAGGGAGCTCTGCTGGGAGCCAGCAGCTCCCAAAGGGCTGAGCCGCGGCTCCTCTGCACAGGCCAATAAACATTTGCTGGCCCAGAGGGGAAATGGGGGAGTCCCTTTGGAAAAACAAAAGCCAAAATCCACCAGGCAGGGAGGGACCTGCATGGAGACACAGGGAAGGACACCTCAGGCTTTTCCTCCGCTCTCACTGGCTCCTAAGGGAAGATTTTTGTATTAATAACTGCAGTGTTATATTTCTCCTTCCTAACTCGATGCCCAGAGGTGATGAATTCGCTTCTCCCAGCTGCTCTGTGCCTTCCCTGAACCCTGACGCTCGTGTCATTCCCTCAGTGCCCGCGGATTTTGGCAAACGGGTGTACCAAGGAGTGCGAGTGAAACACACGGTCAAGGATCTTCTGGCTGAGAAACGATCCCGGCAGAGCAGCGGCTCCCGGTTCAGCGTGAGTCCCGTCCCGTCCCCACACCCCCTTTTTTAACCCATTAAAGCCGCGTCAGTTCTGCTTTAAAGAGAGCTCAGGGCTCTCAATATCGATGGAGAACAGCAGAAAACATTTGCAACGCTAATAACATCACCGATGGCTCCTTGGTTTTTACATCTGTGAGCCTCAAATGCCTCAAAGCCCTTTTTTCCCCCCCTTTTTAAGCACAGCAGTGCTGTTAAATTCCTGTTTCCTTTCACATCCTACGTGTGACACCTTCCCAAGGCACCTTCCTTTCCCACCAGCTACGCTTGGACAAATCAGTGCCCTGAAAATAACTGCTCTTCCCCGAATGCCGAGCTCCTTCCAGCTCCTCTCTGGGCGCCAGGGGAGCTGCAGGGATGTGATGGGCTGGAAAGAGGCCAAGCATCAGCTTGGAAGAGATGATTTCCTCCTAAAGTGGTTCTATGGCAACAGGAAACACAAAGTGAGATCCTACAACTTCATTGTTGTTGTTTTGTTTTTTTTTTTTTCCTCAACTGCCAGCCAGGAAAGCAATGCTGTCCCCAGAGGGGGACACAATATTGAGATGCCAGCACCTGGCGGCATCCAGGGGCACAATAAACCACCCCCTGGGTGCTCCTGGGACTCACCTCTGCTAAGTGAGCAGCTCCTCACTTCCAGGCTGGCTGTGAGCTCTGGGACACTGAGAGAGAACTGGAACTGTGTCCTGGAAGGAAAGAGAGGGAGCAGGGCCCTGAATTACTGGCAGCAGAACACAGAGATTGGGGGTTCTGATGCTTTTTTTCCTCAAAAGCCATTTACCTCTGGCTTTTTTACTAGAGGGACTTACTTGCCATTGTTTTTCTCCCTGTGACTTTCATGCCCATTAACTCTGTGCAACAAAAGAACAGGCAGGAAAAACTGAATTGGGCATCACCAAACACGGCGAGATCCCCCCAAAAATCCATCCCCTCAGCCTCCAGCTGCTGCAGGAAGGCAGAAGCCCCCCTGAGCCGTGGGTAGTCACTGGGAAAGACACGCTCCCAGCAGGCAGACATTTAGGAAGAGCTCTTTGGGGAGCAGCAGGAAGCGGTCGCTGTGTTTGCTCTCCCTGAGAAAGCAGCTCCTGCTTGATGAGATCACCATTTACCTGCTCCCTTTCTGGAGGCGGCAGCTTCAACAGCCACAATCAAAATCCCATGGAACTGTAAAATCCTCCGGGCTTTATTGCCCTTGGCTTTGTGCTCCGGAGCTTTGCAGTTGTGCGTGTCTATCTGATGCAAAATCGGCCCCGCTGCTCATTCCCCCGCGAGAGACAAAAAATTATTGTGGAGGGCAAACATCCGTATTTGCTCGGACGTATCATGAAAAGGGCAGCTGTAAGTGCAGCTCTGTTTGTCTGGCAGAATAAAACCCAGAATCAAAGCCAGTGGCAGATAACTGAACCCCGCCCTTTGTGTGGTTGTGATGCGGGGTAATTTAGCTGCATCTTTTGTTTGAGAGTGATCTTTGCTCCAGAAAAAAAAATCCCTCAGCCGCTCTTGGTGCGAGGAGAGCTCTCTGGAGGAGGCCTGTGCTGAGCAGGGGAGGTCAGTGAGCTGAGGTTTCAACGATTTCCTGACAGCCAGGCCCTGCACACACTGAGTGATGGGAAATCAGGGTGGGCTGTGGTGAAAACCACACAAAATCGCGGATTCTGCACCAGGAAAGGCTCAGGCCCAGGCTTTCGGTAGGGTCTGGCTCTTCCTTTGCACAGGTGTGAACCTGCAGGATGAAAGGATTCCCACCTTCTCTGAGGTGTGGGAATGGAAACCTGCACAGGTGAAGCGCTGCAAGGCTCTGGTTTAAGGAGAATTCATTGCTGAGAGCCCAAGAGCGCTCACAGACCAGGGACAGGCATTCAGCAGGGCCCTGCCCAGGCTCAGCTTTGCTTTTATCAAGAATTTTTATTCTTTCAGCTGCTCCGCTACAGACTGGGCCCAGAGAGGCGACGCCCTGAGGCCAAAGGGCACCCAGTGCAGGGCCAGGTCATGATTTTGATCTGGATCCTTCAACTGAGGCATTTCTGCAGCTCACTTCGGAGGCAGTGGAGCACCAGAGCTCTCTGGAGAAATCCCAGCCAGGATCTGTGCCGGGCCACGGGCAAGGCAGGCTGAGAGCCAACTCATCAACAGCTGGACACGCTCTGGGCCCCAGGGATGCCGAGCAGAGCCTGCAGCAGATCCAAGCTCTCCATTCCCATGGCATGGACAGGAAGCAGTGCAGGGAGGAAAGGAACAGATGGGTTTCAATGGAGCCTGCGGAGGAGCAAGGAGGGGAATGAAATGCAGGGCTCTGCTGTGATGGAGCCCAAGGAGGGGCTCCTGCACTTGAGTGAAGGCAGGGAAGGCCCTGGTAGCTCCTGGCACCTCTGTGGCTCTCCACCACAGGTGTGTACACAGCCAGGGAGCTCCAGCAGCTGTTGAACAGACAGGATCAAAGATTAAACGCTCTGAGAACTAGAAATGATCCCAGCCGTGCCCAGGGACATTCCTGTCCCTCCAGCAAAGCATCCCAGCTCCCATCCCTGCAGCCCCTCATCCTCTGGGCAGTGTCTGTGCTGCCTGAACCTCCCAACTCGGCTTCTTCCTCTAAACGTGACCTGGATGCTGTGAGAGGGCTGGATTTGCATGGGATGGCTTCAGCTGGGGCCAGGTGCAAGCCCTGCCCATGTGACACGAACGCTCCTCTGTCCCCAAGCCAAGGGCTTCTTCCTGACCCCTCCTGTCCCCTCTGCAGCCCAGGGGAGCTGGGCAGGCTCCGAGCTCATTTCCCTGACAGAGCAGGGAGCAGCTGCAAACCTTCCCTCGGCAGTAAAAGGAAGTCCTCAGAGCTGGCAAATTTAATTCAAATCTAAACCTCTAAATTTGGTTGCCTGCTATGGCAGGAACCTCCTGTTTGCACTATGCAAACTGGACACTGCGCGCCACCAGCACCGGCCAGGGGACAGCAGAGCTGAGCCCAGCGCAGCTGGGGGCTCTGCATTCCTGCTCTGGGGGCTCGCATGCCCCAAAACCAGAATTCAGTGGGACTCCAGAGGAGCAGATGCCATTGCCAGGGTGCTTTATAAGGAATTAGGCACTGGGAGCATCAGGGTCGCTCAGGGGTAGTTCTCCCTTACCTGGGGACCAAGAGGAGATGATGATGATTAATAATAATAACATTATCATTATCACCATCCTAAGCATTGCTGTAGGACCCAATAGGATCCGGGAATTCTCGTTACACACAGCACAGGTTGTGGTGCCAGGCAAAACCCAGCACAGCTGAGCTGAGCTACAACAAGGCCTAGAATTCGCCAGTTTTGGCCACTCAGGGGCTCAGATCTCACCTCTTTGAGACCTGTCTGGTCTGTGCCAACACCAAAACGACTGCTCAGCATTGAGGGGCCCTGTGGGGCAGCAGGAAGAAGCCGGTTATCTTGATACTCCTCCGCTCATCAGCTCCGCACAAGACCTTCAAAATCTCAGCTTGGCCTACATCTGTTAATACCTCCTTGGCCCTGGGCTGGAAATCATGGAGTTAAGCCCCGCACAGCACCCAGGCTCCAATAATGCACATGAATTCTGCCAACTCCACGCTCAGCCTTGCTCTGAAAAGTCTTTTTTTTTTTTAAGCATCTCTTCATCTTTTGCAGGGCAGCACCGGCACAGCGCAGGCGCCCTTCGGCCAAATGCCAGGTGAGGTCTTCCCTCCACGGAGAAACACCTCCCATGCAGGTGGGATGGGTGGCACAGCCCTGGCTGTTCTCCTCCAGAGGACATGAAACAAGCCCTGGAGCAGGGGCCACCCCTCAGAGAGAGCCCAGGAGGAAAGTAATTAAAAGAATTTAAAAAAAAAAAAAAAAAAAAAAAAAAAAAAAAACAGCAATAATCCTGTGTAAAATTCTCAGAGAGAGTAATTAAAGCAGTTCCCACCTCTTCGAGCAGGGGAGCCACACAGAATCCTTCCTTTTCCTCCTGTGTTTTCCAGTTTTCCCTGGAGCTGGAGACAGAAAGCACAAAAATCAGGAGATGACCTGTTTTATCTCTGGGGCAGGGAAAGGGGAGCGAGGCTGGAACGTCCTCCCCAGGGGCTGCAGCAGAGCAAGGAAGAAGCCCAGGCTGGCTGAGCTGCCCTCGATCTCCCTGCCCTGCTATTTACAGCTTCCCCAAACACGTTCGGGCTGCTGCAGATGGAGGTCACCAGGTGGAACCTGGGCTCACACACCTGGGTCAAGGCAGGATCGGTTCCTGGGTGATGCTGGAGAGAAAAGGGCTCTGTTTTGCCCCCCCAGAGCTCTCCTTGCAGTTTTCCTTGCAGTTTTCCAACCTTTTTTCTGGTCCCCCAGGCTCACCCACCACGGCTGGTTACTACGGAATCCGGAGATCCTTCCCAGCGGAGCTGGATTTCCACACCACCAAGCAGTTTGGCAGTGATGTCTACTCCTCCCCTCTGGCCTCCAAGCCCTTCTCCTGCGACTCCTCTGCCCCCCAGGGCTGCCCAGCCCTCCTGGAGCCCTATCTCAGCGAGCAGTACGGGGATCACCGGGCTCCTGCCCTCCCAGCTGGCACCAGCTCCTTCTTCAGCCCTCCCGCCGTGCACCCTCTCCTGCCATCCTTCCCCAACGACACTGGGCACTTCCTGCTCGTGAGTGACTCCGTGGTTCTGTCCCCCCACTCAAAGGTGGGGTTAAGTCAGGGGGGATTTGTGGGGGAAGGATGTGGCTGTTGCAGGAGCAGGTGGGGTAGGGCTCTGCGGGAAGGGTTTTCCTCTCTAGTCCCGTCCAATTCTCCCCTCTTCCTGTTGGAGACACCCCTGGAGACATCACGTCCTGCTCTGAACTGGACAACGCTCCCAGATCAATCAATCAATCAATCATTGCCCTGCGATGACAATCCCAGGGGTTGTTGGGGTGTCCTGTGCAGAGCCAGGAGTTGGATTTGATGATCCTGGCGGGTCCCTTCCAGCTCAGGATATTCTGTGATTCCGTGATTCTATGAAACTCTCCCTCCTTAAGTTTCCAGAACCAGCCCTTGGTGACTCCAGGCTGTTGCTTGTCCCTATCCCTGCCCCTTCCCTGGAGCCAGCTCCACTCACACCCCCAGGACAGAGCTTCTGGATCCTGTAGGATCAGGGCTGGCCAATCCTGCTGGGATCCTATTCCAGGTCTGTGGACAGGATGGACGTTTCCTTTTTACAATTTTAACACCAAACACTGCTCCAGAGCCACAGAAACCCTTGTGAGTGTTCCCAGGGACAGATACTCCATTACCTCCAGGACAGGCTTTTATTCCTAAGGGTTTCTCTTGCCTTCTCTCCGTTTCCCTGCAGAGAGAGCCCTGGGAGCAGACCTCACCTGAGAGCCTCAGCCAGTCTGACACTGCATTTCCAGACCCTCTGCAGGCACTGCCTGCCAGCTCCACCTGCCTCTCCCTGCCTGAATCCGGAGGTGTTTCCCCATTCCGAGGCTCGGGCTGGACCCCAGCCATCCCTGGAGCCCAGCCCTACCCTCTGCACCCGCTGGAAGATGTGCACTGCTCCCCCAGCTACGCTGCCACCTCATCCTATGGCTTCTCCCCGTTCGTGGCCGTGGCCAGCGAGGCCTCCAGGATGAGCCACCCGTGCCCAGAGCAGCCCTCGGAGCCACCACAGCTTCCTGACCACTCTGCCTGGCACAAAGAGGATGGAAGTGCCCTCTGGGGGACTTATGAAGGCAGGAGAACTTATTGAGGAGAGAAGAGTGCTGGAGGAAAGAGAAACAGACCGTTCCTGAAGCAAATTTTGCACTCCTCCCTCAAACTGGTCCTTCAAACAGAGAGTGCTGCCGATGCGATGTTTTGTGCTCTGGTTAGAAACAATCCCTTGGACACACCACGTTCAGCTCGGAGTGGTGCCTTCTAGCGCCTCGTGAGAGGAATTTCTCCCAGTCCCGCTGTGCCACAAGTAAAATACTCCGCCTGAAAAATATCTGCATTCTGCAGGATTTTCCTACCGGCGAGGATCTCCTCTCAGAGGCCTTTGCCAGCCTCACTGGTTCGGTGGTTCTGGAGGATGTGGGCACTGCCCTGCCTGGTGATGGAAGCCTCGCCATCCCTGCCACCTGCAGAGCCCCAAACTCGCCCTCCCCAGGATCTCTCCTGCCCTGGAGAAGCCGCAGAGCCGTTCCCTCCTCGGCTCCCCCAGATCCACACACACATGGTGGGCACACAAGGCTGCTCCCAGCCCCTCGCCAGAGGCACCGGGCTGGGCTGGCGGTGGGAGCGGGAGCGATTCGCGGTGCCGGGGTCACTGCGGGGCCCGTGGCCACTAGAGGTAGCTCTGCACACACGAACACACCGAGCTTCTGGGGAACCCTCCCGGCCGCGGCACATCCCGGTTCCTCTGTCCCAGGGAGCAGGGCTTTGACGATCCTGGTGGGTCCCTTCCAGCTCAGGATGTTCTGTGATTCCACAGTTCTATGAAACCCTCCCTCCTTCAGTTTCCATCTGCCACATCTTGTCCCCAAGCCTGGCACCCACAGCAGCAACAGCAAAAGCCTCTGGAGTGTTGCAGGCCCTAGGAATGTGGAGGGATGAGAATCTTTCAATCTCTCCTTGCAGCCCTGCAAATCCTGGCGCCGGTGAGGCGTTTGAAGCCTTCACAGCACCTTCCACTCCCACGAGGGGCAAGTGTGGAGCACCCTGGGGTGACCCCTGTCCAGCCAGCACTGTTCCCCCAATCATTTCAGATCTCCTTGCCCCACACCCAGCCCTGGTTTCCCCAAACCTGAGTCCTGCTCGAGCCCTGTTCCACTCCACAGCTGCCCTGGGCTGAATCCCAGTGACCATCCCAGCTTTTCCTCCTTCCAGGGAATGAGCAGGGCTGCCAGGCCAGCATGGCTGCATTGCCCTGAGGGAGAAGCAGGGACAGCTTTCTGAGCTGTCTCAAAAATGCTTGCCCCACTCAGCTCCCAACCAAGGCCGGGCCTTTATCAGCCTGGAAACGCTCTGGAGCCCAGGCCCAGCAGGAGCAGCCAGGACTCAGCTGCCTCGAGTTTCCTGAAGGCCTCCATCTCCCTCAGGGCTGGAGCTGGGCCCTGCCCTCTGGTTACACGGGTAAACATTATCCCAGGTCCCTGCAGCCTGCTCCAGGAATTCCCAAATTCCTCAGTGAGACACCCCCCTCCCAGCACACCACATTCCTTTTCGCTCCACGGCAGGTGCGTGTCCCTATAAATCTGTCCCAGGCCAGGCTCGGCCTAGCAGGAGCTGCAGGGGCACATTTCAGAGCGAGGAATGGCCTCACTGCTGCGATCACTCCCCGCAGAAATCAAGAGTTATTTGTTCAACTTGAAGGAAAAGAAAAGATTCGGCCGCGACAGCAGCCAGCCTGAGCTGCTGGTAGATGATTAACAGCCTGGCCTGCTCTCTGCCTGCATTCCCTGCCCACGCCAGAGGCTGTGGTCCCTGGGGAAAAGCCTAAAGGCAGCCTGAAAACCCAGCTACAGTGGTGCTGGGAAGTGCTGGTCATCCCAAAATCTGGACCACACCCTGAACCCCAGAACCTGCAGCTGCCAGGGCAGGCCAGCACTGAGGCTGCTGAGAAAAGAGAGGCTGGGTTGTGCAGCACAGGCAAACGGCCTGAATTAGGGGAAAACACAAATAAACTCCAATTTCAGCCCAGCAAGCAGGCAGAGGGAGGGGATGCTGTGGGAAGAAGTGGGGTTCAGGCAGTTTCAGCCACCTTGGGTGCCCAGGGCAGCCTCTTTGTTCTGCCACGTCTGCCCGATGCCATTTGGGCCCCAAACCCTCAGAATTCAGCCTTAAAATGTGAAAAAATGTGCAAAAAGCAAGTCGGTCCCTTGCAGAGCCCTCACTGCAGGTAGCAAATGAAATATGAGAGGGCTGGAGCCCAGCCTGTGCGTCTGAGGGGAAAACACTGAGCTGGTCTGGAGGCATCTGCCTGCTTCAGGGAAAGATGGATAAAACCCTGCAAATGTCCCAAAAGCAAAGGGTGGGGAGGGTGGCCCCACCAAATCCTATTCCCCCAGACCCTCTGCTAGATGGGGATGTGCTCGGTTTCACAAAAAGATAGCCCATTTTGTGGAGCCTTTGAATATTCAAATTGAAAGTATCGCGCAATCATTGATTGTCAAATCATTGGTTTCTAGAGGTTTTAAATACTTGGCATTAGGAGAGAAAAACTCAAACTTATACCCGTGGGGATAAAACAATAATATTGTCGGGATCCACCTGCCGTTGCCACCAGGCAGGCAGGTCCCTTCACCCCCAAATTTTAAGCCTGACTCCTCTTTGCCCCCTTTGCCAGCTTTGTGGGGCAGGGGCCGGGGCCACCTCTGCTGCTGCACCGGGCACCTGGCGAGGCGCTGCCCGCTCCGGCTCAGGATGTCCGGTAAGCCCCACTCCGTGCCCCCCCGGGCCCCGAGCCCCCGCTCTGGGGCCGTTTCGGGGCTCGCCGGGGTCACTCCGCGAGCGAGGCGATCCCGCCTGCCAAGGCAGGAGGGAGCGGAGAGGGCGGGGAGGAGGGAGGGAGGAGGCAGGGAAGGATCGGCTGCTGCCCGCCGGTGCCAGCGCGGCCGGCTCGGGACGGGGCTCCGCGGGCACCGCCGGGCGCCGAGCGGGGCTTCTGCCCGGCAGGCTGCGCTGCGAGCCCCGGGCGGGATGGGACAGGGGACTCGCACCTCTGTGTGCCCTCCTTGCATCTCTCTCTGCCCTCCTCGTACTCGTGTGTGCCCTCCCTGCCCCCCGTGTGCCCTCCCTGCATCTCTCTTTGCCCTCTCTGCACCTTCCTGTGCCCTCCCCGCACCTCTCTCTGCCC
>VZRN01005001.1:136452-152260 GCA_013397935.1 Dasyornis broadbenti | reverse complement strand
AGGAAGGAAGGAAGGAAGGAAGGAAGGAAGGAAGGAAGGAAGGAAGGAAGGAAGGAAGGAAGGAAAGCATCTCTCCATATTAAATTCACCACAAAAGAGAAAAAGCTAATTACATCTGTAGATCTGTAGACAAAGATGAATTCTATCCAGCTCTTTGCTCACCTCCTCCAGACACTTCCATGCCAAAAACCTTTCCAGTTCCTTCACCTTATAGGTAGGGGTAGCAGGGTTTTTTTCCCAAAACACGCTTTAAAAATATTTTGGCAATTTCAAATAATATCTCCCCTTCTCCCATGATTAATCTCAGTGTTGGCCCAAGTGACAAATTCACGAGGTTATAAAAAAAGCTTTAAATAGGTGTGACTTTGCAGCAGTTAACGGTGTGATCACCCCTGTGCAGGGACACCCCTCCAGTCATCTTAAAAGTGTCACTTCAGTGCTGCTGGCAGCTGCTTCAGCCCCTGAGTGATGTTTTGGGGCACTGTAGGGCTGAATTTCTGCCCCAGAGCTCGCCCAGTGCCTGCTACTCCTGTCTGCACCTCGAGCCACACGTCAAAGCCCCTTATCAGAACACGAAAGAGCCAGGAGGAGATAAAGTTAAGGCGAGAGATTTGAGGCTTCTGGAGGAAATGGGGTGCCCACATCCTCCCCAGGGCTTGGCCTGAGCTCAGCAGAGCCAAGGAGATGCTCTCAGGGAGCAAAAGCGCACCGAGAAACGGTGAATAAGGGGTGAAGAGCACGTTAACACATCCCACAGTGGTAGCCTACGTCTGCACTTAGGGAGGCAGTGCTGGAGTCTGACAAGACATCTCTGACCTCTGGATCAGCTGGATGTGTGATTCTGATGGGATATTGGCAGATTGCACAGTTACCGATAGATTGTGGTGAGGATCTTCCCTGGGATCAGCTGGATGTGATTCTGCTGGGATATTGGCAGATTGCACAGTTACCGATAGATTGTGGTGAGGATCTTCCCTGGGATCAGGTGGATATGATTCTGCTGGGATATTGGCAGATTGCACAGTTACCGATAGATTGTGGTGAGGATCCTCCCCGGGATCAGCTGGATGTGTGATTCTGATGGGATATTGGCAGATTGCACAGTTACCAATAGATTGTGGTGAGGATCCTCCCCGGGATCAGCTGGATGTGATTCTGATGGGATATTGGCAGATTGCACAGCTATCAATAGATTGTGGTGAGGATCTTCCCTGGGATCAGCTGGATGTGATTCTGATGGGGTATTGGCAGATTGCACAGTTACCAATAGATTGTGGTGAGGATCCTCCCCAGGACTGCTCCGTGCAGAGGCTGTGGCTGTGCCCACCCCTGACCCCACCCTTGAGCAGTGTGACCCTAAACCCACCCGAAATCCCATCCTTATCCTTGGATAACGCCTGATCCAGGCAAAAACCCCACTCCACAGTGGAGGAGACAAGGATATTCCCAGCGAAATCGTCCTGCACACCAAGACCTCCAGGATTTATCAGCTTCCATCACTGCCCTCCATCCCTTGCAGCCTCTTCCTCTTTCCCTGCTGCTCCTTCTGCAGTGGTTTTGCAATCCCCCAAGCCAGACTGGAAATATGCTCGAGATGCTGGTCCCCACCTCCCTGTCAACAGCCCCAGGGGACACAGGGCAGGTAAGAGCTTGCTGGCTGTTGACACAGCGTCCTGTTGACACGAGAAAGGGGAAAAAACCACGACAGAGGAGCCATTCAAGGGTTGATTGCGCCTTTTCTGGCTGTGAGAAATGTATGATTTCCCTCTTCTATCCTCCCCAGAAATAAAATGGGAGTTAAAGGAAATATCTCCAGCTGAAGGGCTGGCATTTCATCAGTCCCTTTACAAACACAAAGCCGGGGATCATCCTGTGCTTAATTAACTCCATTAACAACTCCAGAAGTTACCCCCAGTTACAGAGAAATTCAAAAAGGTTCTTATTTTCAGCTTCTTTACGAGAGAATTCGATCGGAAAGTTTCGCTTGCCAACCGACCGACAGCTTTTCTGTGGAGCCACTTCAGAACATTTGTTTGGTGATTAACAAGCCTTTGTTATTAGCAACTTATCCAAAGCCACAGGTAGGAAGAGATAAACTGTGCAAATAAAGGGATATCACACACTGCCAGCAATGCTGAGGTTGGAGAAGTCGCATTTCCCCTCAAAAAAAATTGAGGGGTTTTGTGTGAACTGCTTAAATCAGTGAAATTCACCCCAGCAGAGAAGACAGTGAGGAGAGGTTTGAGCCTTGAATTGATTTTCTTCGCAGCCAGGCCAGGCGCTGGGAAAGGGAAAGGTGTTTTACACACAGGGGGAAGCAGCAGCTTCCAACAGTCTGGTGGCTCCAGGCCAAAGCCAACAGGAACAGCTCGTGGATTGTGGCTGCTTTCAGAGCAGGCCTGTGGTGCCTGAGCTTTGGGAAGCTGAGCACAGAGCGATGGAATCCTGGGCCTGTCGTGGGCTCTTCCCACTGCAAACCTCGTCTGTCTTCTCTGAGCAGCACCAGCTGCCAGGGTGAGGCTTTGAATGAGGCCACGTTCCTTCCAAAAGGGTGTTTGCCCTGATTTTCTGGAGATGGTGATGATTCCAGACTCCCATTCCCACTGCTTTGTGCGAAACACCTGACAGATGACATGGTAAAGAGAAAAGCCACTCTAGGAAAGAAAGCTCGTGTATTTTTGTGCACTCGCCGCCCTTCAGCCATCTCACAGCCATTTCTAGATGGCAGAAAGCTTTTTACATTTTCCATTTTTCCATTTTCCATTTTTCCATTTTCCCAGCCGCACCACGTGCTGCTCACAGCTCGACAGCGCCAGAAATTGATATTTTTTCCATCATTTTGTCCTGACCCACGGCACTAACTCGCTGATACAGATATCACTCCGTTCAGGCCTCGTTCTAACATCCTCCCCAGTGAGGCAGCGCATGCTTTCGCTGGCCTGTGCTCAGATCCATGCAAATTTATGCAAACCCATGCAAATCCACGCCCGCTTTTCTGTCAGCGGATGTTGGCAGGGCTGTAGATACGGCGCAGTGAGAGGCAGTGGCCCAACAGCAGCGAGGAGGGCTGGAAAATTGAGATGTCTGCCTTTCTTAAGAGCTTTTGTTCGTGTCAGTTGTTTAAACACTCCAGGCCTGCGAGTGCTTGGGAAAATCCCACGCCGCTCTGGCGAGCAGGGGGTGCTCAAGGAAGTGGCTGCCGTGATTTAAGAGATCTGCCCTTCATCTCTCTGTCGGTGCTGGTAGGGAACAGAGCCTGGGCAGCGCTGAGAAACAAATGCACAGCTCAGCTGAGCCCTGAGGGTGGGACAGCCTCTGCCAAAACCCGGCTTTGCCTCCCTTCAGGCACCGACCTTCGGTCACCTGCCCTGCAGAGACCCTGACTGTGCAGCGATTCACGAATCATCTCACAGAAACACCGAAAGGATCTGTTCAACCCCCCTCGCGTGGGAATGGGAGTGAAGAGCACTCAGCCCTCGCACCCTGACCCCACCGGGCGCAGACCCACAGGGGATTTCTGCCCGAAAAGCTGTTGGAGACAAAGGAATTCTCTGTCTCCTTCGCAGGTGAGGGCTCAGCTCCCCACCTGAGCTTTTCTGTGCCACCAGAGCTGGAGGCTGGCACTGGAAGTCTCCCTTCGGTGGGAAGCCCCCACAAACCCGCCCCATGTCCTTGTTCTTACAGCAGCTGTTTCCTTTTCTGGGGCTGGGGTGACAGCCTGGCCATGGAGAGCTGCTCCAGGGTCCTCCTAAAGTGCTGGGAACGGGGAGTCCCAGCTCCTGTGGGGCTCTCGGGGTTGGGTGTCCATTCCCTCAGCTGAAATCCAGCCAGGGATGCCTCCTCAGGCTGACTCCAGTTCTTCCACCCAGGCTTTCCCCTCCCCTGAGGGTCCTGCATTCCCAGGGGAGCAGGATCAGTGCTGACTGCACATCACAGAGGCTCCAGCATTCCCAGAGTCCCTCTGGACAGGGCCCAACCAGAGGCACAGTTTGGGGGTATTTTAGAGCAGCATTTCTCAACCTTTTGTAGCCAAACTGCTTTTTCTTGTCACTTCCATGGGTTTTAACAGCCACCAAATCAAAGCCTGGCTGTGCTTCAAACTTCTTTTGAATATTAACTTCTTTACGGAGCAGCCCTTTGCTTTGCTCACCTCCTCGCTGGAGGTTGATTCGCATTCTCTCTTAACAAAATTGAGTTTTCAACCATTTGAAAGCTCATCTTCTGCTACCTGACGTGCTGCTCGTGGCCCTCAGGCTGAGAAATTCTCTCATCCTGCCCTGGTTTAAGGGCGGAGGATTAGGGATGTGCTGGTGAAGCATCCTCACAGTTTTCATAGCAGGCAGAAGCTGGAGTTGAAGCCATTCCATAAATTGCAGTCGGCTCAGGATCTGGCGTTTCTGCAGCAGGAGGTGAACGCAGCTGTGACTTTCCCTTTCTTCAGCAAATGCCTGACCTGCCCAAAAAACCGTGGAAGTTCATAAAGCACCACCTGAAGCACCCAAAACACAATCATTTACACCCACACGTGCAACTAAATAAAACATCCAGACAGAGCAGGAATGTTTTTCTATCTGCAAGCATGAAACCTCCCCACCCCTGCAGCTGTGGCAGGAGGGAGCAGCAGCGTGGATCCCATACCTGATCCCCAGCTTTTCCAGGAGGGGCCATGTGGATGGGCTGGTCGTTGTCCAAATTCCGGATGCTCGGGTCTGCCCCGTGGTCCAAGAGCAGCTGGATGATCTCCTTCTGGTGCTTGTCACGAGGCAAAGCCGCTGCCATGTGCAGGGCTGTGTTGCCATGGGCCTAAAGCAGCGGGGAAAAGAAGGAAAAGGAGTGAAAATTCCGGATAAAGCCCCTGATGAGCTGTGCCACCTCCTCAGAATCATCCCAGGAATGGAGACGTGAAATGAGAGAAGAATCCTGGTGGGATTTGTTACCAGGAGCTGAGGGAGGATCTGTGCTCTGTTCCTCCCAGGCAGGAGGTTTGTGGGTTTAGATTTCTTTTCTTTGTTAAAGCACTGCAAACTGGGGGTCTCTGATTCTTTGGGCATGGGTAATAAACAGCTCGGAACCCTCAACATTCCCATTTACGCCGCAATCCCCACCTAAACCATGAATACCAGACCCACTCGAGCTCCACACATCCCCACTGCCCCCTTTTCCAACCCTTCCAATTACCAAGAAGTTGCAAATCCCCGAGCTCAAACACCTTGGCTGACTCCAGGGACAGGATTTGCACAGCAAGGACAGAGGTGGCTGTGAAGCCAGGCATGGATGGTGGGTGCAGAAAAGCTCTGGTGCCACCAGACCGTGTAGAAATCTGTGCCCTGTCTAGTCAGGTATGACTGGTAACGGTTTTAAATGAGAAAAACCTGATAAACAAAGGCACAAGGCGAGGTATTTTTAGTCTGCAGGAGTCTCATTGAGGCAGCTGCTTGATTTTTCTTGCAGAAACAATCACAATTGTCGTGAAATTGGAGTGGTTGGACACAAATTGCAGCCCGTGTTAATATTCCAGTTATTAAAATGAATCCATGTGATTTTCAGGTCCTATTAACACCGGGACCTGCGGGGTAACTGAAGCAGAAAACAAAACAGCAGAATTTCAACAGCTTTTCTCAGACAAGGCACGTTTTACAAGCCCTGAACAAGCAGATCCTTGTCAATTTTATTAGCCCAGAACATCGAGCGATGGTTACAAGGTCTTTACAGGATTTCTTGTTAAAATGGAAAGATCTGCACTTGAGGACTTCCAAATCCAGGCATGGGCTAAGAAAACAGGGCAGTCTGACAATGAATCCTCAGCCTGACTTTAACAGGGTTTATTTGAGACAATGCCCAGGGCACCAACGTGGGCTCTAGGAATCCTTCAGATAAAAAACACCTCCAAGGCTTCAGTGTTTTCCTCGTTGTGACAACCCCGTGGAAATATATTTGGAATGAGACAACCAAAATGAGCAGTGGGTGAGCCAGGGAAATTGAAACATGGATTTTTCCTTGTCTTCTTTGCGTTTGGACGAGCTAAAAAAGCCAGGCTGGGTGTCAGACTACATCTCCATCGTATTTCTCCCTGTCCCAGACAGCCCAGCAACGAGACTGAAGACTCCAAGTGATCCTATCACGGTAGGAAGCTGTCCCAGGACTGTGATCAAGAGACAACAGAGACTCCCTTGGACAGGCCCACACCTGCCTGAAGGGTCTTTAAAGATAGAGAAAAAATTCAGTGAAGAGGCTCAAGGCCCTTCACTGTACAGAAAAACACAAACTCAGTGCCATTACCCAGAGGCACAACCCAAAATACATTCCCTCCAGCCCAACAGAAATGTGCCTTTCCTGCCTCCCAAGAGAGCAATGGAGTTGAGAGAGTCAGTTCCTTCCTGAGGGACACAAGCAAAGCTGGGAGGATGCAGCTGCTGGAGTGAAAAGCAGGGACCCCCAGCCTTGTCCCTGCCCTCAGAGGGGAAGGAGAGAGGGAGGGAAGCTCCCAGAATCACCCCCTTAGCGCTGCCGAGGGGAGAAGCTTGTCCAGAGCCAGAGCTGCACCCGATGGGGCAGTGATGCCGCAGCTGAGGCTCCAGGAATGTCAGGATTTTTGTGATTTTTGTTTGGGAGGATGGGTTGAGCTGATGCCTGTGTGAGATAGCGGCCCTGCTCGGGATCTGCTCCCAGGTGAAGGGTGGGGCAGCCCTGGGGAGGTCTCCAGCTTCAACCAACCCAGCAATGGCTGGGCCAGAAAAATTGCAAATAACATTTAGGGCAGAAAGAATCGCCACCTCCCTTGAGGGAAACAGGAGCTTTGTCGCTCCTCTGATGGCATTTTGGGCCCTGCTTCCCATGACAGAGCTCAAGCCAGGTGCTGCTTTCCTGGTGAGTTGTTTACTGGGAAATGCAGTTTGGGGTTTAAAAGAAGTTCAGATTCACAACTGCTGCTCCTTCCCTCTGTAGAAAACACCTCGTTGTTGACAGAAATTACCTTGGTGTTGACAAAATCCTTAGCCTTGAAAGCGTTCAGCTCCAAGAAGTACCTGAGCAGGGAGACGTTCCCATCCTGGACTGTGTAATGAAGAACTGTCTTGTTGCTTTTCACATCCTATTTAAAAACAGGAGGGGGAAAAATATGAATGAAAATTACAAAACAAACCAAATAAGAAATGTTCTGCAGGACAAACTGGAAATATTCCATAAACCCATCAGGGGAAACCCATCTGCAGCTGATGGGGAGCATCTCCTTCCCTCCAGTGGCCCTCAGGGTGTCCAGTGTTTGCTTCAGGAGCTCCAACTCCGCCAGCAGTGCCCTGACAGGGGACCAGGCTTGGCCCTTGTGCCGGCAGCTCATCCCTTCTCCAATTCTGTGTTTTGGGCACCAAATGGGGGGAGAATTCCCAGCCAAACCCTGGGATAAGGGAGCTGATCCTCACCCGGCTGTAGATGGAGGCTCCGGTCTGCACCAGGAGGTGGATGCAGGATTCCAGCTCCCTGCTCTGCTGCTGCAGCTCCTTGTGCTGCTCCTCTGTCAGAGCCTGGCTGCCCTGATCCCTCAGCAGGGTGTTGTGGGCCAGCACGGCGCAGTGGAGAGGGGTATGGCCTGGAAAACAAAATATGGGATGGAGGTGAGTGGAAAAATCAGTGCCAGGAAAATCCTGACGGCCAGAGAGGAGACAGGGCGGGCACAGAGAGCATTTATCCAATCTTTTATTCAATCTCTGCAGGTGGTGTTGAGGCACAAGCCCTTCTCTGGATCCATGGACACTTTTTGGGGCATTCCAGCACATTCTCAGCTCCAGTTGTGCACTGAATCCCCCCCGAGCCATCAGCACCTTCGAATGTTGTGGCATTTCAGTGCAGTTTCTGAGCCCGCTCTGGTCTCCCAGCACAGCCCCCAAAAGCACCGATCAATAAAATACCCAAGACAGGTTTTCACACCACTGGGAAATACCTGTGCAAAGGTTTTTACCTTCAAAATCCTTCATTTCCAAATCCAGAGGGAAACCCAGGGACAGTATGACCTGGAGGCAGCAGAGAAATGCAGAGTTTGAGCTCAGCAGAACACTGTCCCAGCCAAAATCGGTCAAAGCTAACAAAATTTAAAATCAAACAACATCAGGCAATGATAATTTACCCACAAACTAATCCCTTATTTGACACTGGATTTCAGGGCTGTAAATCTGTTTCCTAACAGGGACTTTGGAGGTGATCATGTTCCCTATTTCCCTAAATCCCACCTAAGTATCCTCTTAGATTCTCAGTTCAGAACAGTCCACGCCCCCAGGTCAGGCTCCTCACTTTCACCCTGGATTAGGCAAAGACACCAGAACCTGTTTATTGTGAGTGATCCTTGACAAGTGTAAATGGAAATCTCTCCTTGACAGGTACAGCCAAACTTTATGACCTAAAAGTTTGCCAACACTGGCAATTCTCAGGCTGGATTTATTTACTCTTTGTTCTCAGTGTGCAGCAGTGTGTGAAGTTAAACCCCCAGCTTGTGGCAGCGGCCGCAGCAATGAGGACGCAGAGCTTGGAAAAAGCGTCAACAGAGCTGGAGATGAGAGAACAAAAAATTTAAAACTCTTTAATACATGAAAATTATAGATTTAACATGATGGAGCTAGGCAGCTCCTTGTTTATGTTATTACAGATAATGTATTTCTTTCTGTTGATTGAATGAAGCAAATTGTTCACATCAGTGGCTGAGAATTTTTGCAGTGACTCATCCGTGTCACGTTAGACAAGGCTGGGGACAGAATCCTCCTGCTGAAAGATCACCCAGAACGGTTAGGGCTGGTCTTATCTTCTTGTAACAATAATAAAATATGTACAGATCAAATATTGACAGCTCTGAGGTGCTTGATTATTAGAGATTAGATAGTTAATCCATTAGGGGAAAAAAACCCAATAATAAAATAAACAAATAAACCATAAAACCTTTCATGGCTCTGACCACATCGAGGAGCAAGTCTGTGCCTGTTTTCCCTTTTTATGTCATGGCGGAAAAAAAAAAAAAAACAAAACCAAACCAACCACAAAAGAAAAACCAAACAAAGAAACCCTGCAATCCAAACCACCACAGGGCACTCTGCGAAGCTTTGTTGGGATCATCTGGATTAAACCCCTTTTTCCTACTTAAGGAAACACCTGTTTTCCACAGAACTGGCTGCGTTACACATTAACTGCAACTCGTGCAGGCAGAGCTAACGAATGCTGGACGTGGTGCCAGCACAGCTGCTCCCCCCGGCACCTCAGCCCCGTCCCCTGCCCTCGGGGAGCTCAGCAGCAGCCACCAAACTCAGCCCTGACACCACTCAAGGCAGGCTTTTTGAATGAATTCCGTTTTATGGCTGATACTGAAGCACTTACGATGCACAGGGTGCTAATCCCTGCTGGGGAATCCCTTCCCAAAGTTCCCACGGGGCCTTTTTTTAATGTGCTAATTTGCTGTTCAGGGCTGGCACAAGGCTTAGGTGCAGTCCCTGTCTGCAGAGAAATCCATGAAGCAATGGGGAAGCAAGGATCTGCTCACACAAATCATCTTTTGAATGAAATCGGAAAAAATGTGCCTCATTTTGAAGGCTGTGCTTGTGCTGTCCCTGTCTGCAGGGCTACATCTCATCTCTCCTCTGCTGGCTTGAGCCTGGACACAATTTTTTGCTCCTGTGTGGATGACGGTGACCTCAGGGAGGGGGTTTCACCCTGGTTTTGGAGCTCCCTCTCTCCACACTCCATGGCTGAGAAACTCCCTCCAATGTTGCACCACACTGGGGGCTGCCACCAGCAGATTTAGAGTAATGACCTGCTGAAATAATTGATTTTCCCCCAGAGAGACACTAAAAGGTTTTCCTCTGTAACAGCAGGCTGCAAGCACAGCCCTAAAACAGGACTAACACCACCCTGGGAAGCCACAAGGAGCCCTTGCTCCGTCTCCATTGCTCGCTGAGGCCTTGCCTTTATTTAAAGCCACCAACACCAATATTTTATTGTGGTTCTGTACCGCCAGCAGCTAAAACCATAAAACTTCTCCCACCTTGAGGACTTGGGCGTAGCCGTAGGTTGCAGCAAGGTGCAAAGCTGACTGCCCTTTGTTGTCCACGGCGTTGACGTCTGCTCCGGCCTGGATCAGGTCGTGGACGATGGCTGCCTGCCTGGCAGTGACAGCCACCAGCAGAGGAGTCTGCAACAGCAGCACAGAAAACGTTCCAGACAAACGGGAGACTCTGGCAGCAGCTGCTGGCATCAAACAGGGAGTGGGGAAAGGGATGGGGCTGAAATCCCGAGGATTGTGGTGCCACAGCTCACAGGAGGGTTTGGGATCCCACACAGCACCATGAGGTGGGGACGTTTCCCAGCTCCTGCTGGACTCCCTCTAGCGTTCTTCAGCCCTTCGTTTGGATGGCAACTCAAACCCGGCGTTTTTTAAACACAGAATAAAACAGGATTGGTAAACTATCGATCTTGTGAATCTGACCAATATTTCAGCAGTTCCCTTCCTGTAGAAATAAGTACTTCAAAAGCTCAGATTTTGTGTTTCTTGGTATCTCCTGACAGTCCTGGTTAGGTTCAAAACTTAATTTGGATGAAAACTCAATCCCAGTGCTTTTTAAACACTGATTAAACCAGGAAGTTGTAACTACCAATCTTGTGAATCTGACCAATATTTCAGCAGTTCCCTTCCTGTAGAAATAAGTACTTCAAAAGCTCAGATTTTGTGTTTCTTGGTATCTCCTGACAGTCCTGGTCAAGTGCAAAACTTCGTGACTTCAGGCGCTGAACAGACAAGGAGTAAAAAAATCTTTCTGAAAGAGCTTTCAAAATCCACGTAGAAATACCCAGCTTCTTTTGATGCTGGAAAACTGAGCCATAATCCCTAATGGAATTTTCTGAAGTTGTACCTCAGACCTGAAATTTAGTCCAGATTCCTCAAGTCCCAGTCCAGGGCCCCTGATCGCATCAGGAACAGAACAAGTCAGTTGGGTATAAAACCTCCACCCTCGGAGACTGATGGCAGCACACAAAGATTTTGCTGGACCAGTGTTTTCCTACATCAGTCCATGAATCACGGGCTGAAAAAGAACGGGCTCATTCTCATCCCACCCAATTTTATTTTAGGTGATAAAATGATATGATCCTACCCCTCAGCGAGGCCTATCAGCGCCAAGCTTTCCTCGCAGGAGCAGAGGCGCGGAGCTGGATTTTTTGGGGTATCTCGCTCCCAGCCATGCCAAGCCCATGCCCACTCCAAACCCTGCTGTCTGCAGGAGAAAGAGGCCCCTTTTTTTACCTTTCCTCTGTGCTCCTTGGCATCGAGTCTCCGCAGGGGTTTCATGCGCTCTGCAGCTGCCAGCGCGTGGGCCCGCAGCCCTTTAGCTGCGTAAATGTGCAGAATTCTAAGACAGTAAATAGAGACACTGATCACTGCTGGGCCACCAGCCCTCCTGGGAGCAAACAGTTGTACAGGGGAGCACTGCCACTTTGGGGGTTTTACGCCCAGAGTCCCACAAATCCATGCCACAAACCCCAAAAGCTCCCATTCCCGTGGGAAGGGCTTCCTACCTCAAACAGCTGCAGTGTCCAAGAGCCCTCAGCACTCCTGAGCTTTGCCATGCTGCCTCCTTCCCACTTCCAGCACCTTCTTTCAGCTGAGATTTGCCACTGGGAGGTATCAAAGTCCTCCAAAATTCCCAGTTTGGGGAATTGTATGCATATCACCACTTTTTTGGGGTGATAAAACCCTGGGTGTGTTGGTGAAATCTCCCCATCCGGCATAACAACCACTCCCTAATTGACAGATTTATAGTCAGCCTGTTAAACTCTGATCTTTATCAAAACTCCTGGGGAGAGGGACCCAGTCCCTGTATTTTGCACAAGACAGAGCTGTCACAGCCCATGGCAGTTGCTGGTGGCCCCTCAGTGATGGGGAAAACACTTCTCTGCTTCACTTTGGTCTGGCTCTGGCTGGAGCCACCTCCATTCCCCCAGGTCCTCCTTGCCAGGAAATTCCAATCCCCTAGAACAGGAGGAGACCACCCCACACACTCTCACACCAGGCCCTGGCTTCGTTCTGCTCCAGACAAAAAGATTTGATGCTTTTCAGGCAGAAGGTGGTGGGCAGTTGTTTCTCTCCTCGGGTAATTTTGTACCCCAGAGCCAACCCCTCGCAATTTCAGGAAGTGGAAATACAATTTTCTGGCTAATCTGATTTTCAGTCAAGCTCAGCATTAGCTGTGGCTGCACACCCACACATCCCTGGGGGTGCCAGGAGAGGATAAGAATGATTGAAGCTGAACTGCAGGAGCAAGGGCTGCTGCAGGAAATGCCTCCAGGCCACAGCTGGATCATGGAATTCCTCCTTAGTCTGCTCAATGTGCAAAATTAGCACCAAGCCTGACAGCTAATCTCTGGTTCTAGCCTGTACATTCATTATTGAACTAACTGATTGCTAAACCAATGCTTGTGGACAGGAAATAAAACACTCTAGGCATAGAAAAGTTACTGTAGATCTTTATTGAAAAAAAAAAAAAAATGTCTTTTTTTTTCTAACCAGAACAACCCAGAAAGAAATGATGGAACAGCTTCATCTTTGTTTCATGTTCACACAGAGAATTTACATACATTGGAGTGAAAGGAATTGAAAAGCAATCAGAGCAACCACGGGCTTCATTCACAACTGCATTATCCCAGCTTTACCTGGAGGAAGCAGTGGTGAATCAAGCTCCTTTGAATTAATTTCTTTGCTGGGTTTTTCTGCAAATTTAAGCCGCTAATTTCAATGCAGACCTGAACTACTACTATTTTCCACTGACTTTGTGATCACTTGCATGATCTAGTGCTCGTGTCATCCAGATTTGTCAATATTCAATGAAAAAAAATACTCTTGGAAAGTCTTTAAGACTTTTGACCTGAGTTTTCAAACCTCACCCAGGCATGAACTGTAAGGCCTGGGTGGCAACTGGACTCCAGGTAATAAAGAGTACAATAAATTATTTTGCAGTTAGTCTTGCAAATAACAAAATCACCTAAAAATCCTGGGCTTTAGAAAGCAGAAAAACCCAGAGAAATTGTGTTCACCAGCCAAGAGCCTCTTGCTTGTCAAGAAAACAACAGAGTTTGAAGGGGATGAATCTCCTGAAATGTATTCGCTTGTGGCATGGCACTCCTGAGCATCAGCCAAAATATTTACAGTTGCATCAGAGAGAAAAGTAAAGCTACTCATTCTCCAGGAAAGGAAATCAGAAAGCCATAAAGGAATTGTGTGCCCCTCTGGGCCTGGGGAACTTTCCAAGGAGAGGTCTCTAAAGTTCCCTGGCTCAGCACATCCCCAGCTTCACACTCAAACGCTACAGAAAAGCGAAAATATTGCCAAATAACGGTAATACCATGGATACCTTGTTGGGCTGCAGTCCAGATTTTGGAAAATCCCTGCCTGATCTCCTGATCCAGGGCCACGAATTGCAATCCTGACTCAGACAAAACTCCCAGCGACTTCAGTGGCACCAGGATCTGTCCGCTGGCAGAGCAGGCAGTGTTACCAGCCAGCCACTAAATCAGACCCACAGCTCCAATTTGGATATTTCAGAGCCCCAAACCACACGACACCGAAAAGAACACGAGCCCAACCCACCCTCCACACCTGCAGGGCTGGGTTCCAGTGGCAGACAAGGTGGGACCTTGCCGATTCACCTCGATGTGAATCCCAGTGCTCCATCTGCTCTGCAAACAGGGATCTCTGACTGCACTGGCATTTTAGTCCAGCTTTATTTTCACCTATCTGCACCAGCAGAACAAAGCCACACTTTATGTTTTCCTGATTTCCAAAGGAGCAGTGAAATTTAGGAAAGAAAAATGCTGATTTAGGCTCCCCCAGATGTTTTTTAGTGGCCTAGATCTGGTAGGAGTTCCTCCATGGACAGGTCAGGGACGCACACATGAGGCATTTACACAAAAGAAGCCCTGCTGAGCTGAGTCTGGCCAATATTTAGAGGCAATTGTGCCCTCACCAAATGCTACAGCTGGCCATGGCTACACTGGGATCTGTGAATTTGAGGCCCTGTGGGTGAAAGTCACCTCGTGCTGGTGCTGAGCTGAAGTGTGCAGCATCCAAAGCCTGCCTGGGAGAGGCAGCAGGAGCTGGAACAGCCGAGGAGTCTTGTGCTGGGCACCAGGACAAAGCGAGTTCCACTCCCACGCAAGCCATGCTGTGCTAAAATTCCCACCCCACCCCGCCTGCTTTTCCCTCCCTGCTCAAACCCCGCGGACGGAGCAGTGAGCAGGTGAGGCCCAGGCCCCAGGTGTGCAACCTAAAGGCCTTCAACAGAGAGAGCATGGCTTAGAACGTACGTATCATTGTCTTCGTCTTCCAGGAGCAGCTTCTCGATGGGCAGGGCGCCGATGGCTCGCCGGGCGTCCTCCAGCTCCTGCGGGGCTGGCTCGGGGATGGAGATGGGCACGGGCACAAACTGGGGCCCTGGCAGCGAGGAGGAGGCTGGCTGGTACTGCAGGGGGGAGGCTGGCAGTGCTGACAGGGGCTGTGCCCACGGGAAGTAGGTGAGGGGAGCCTGCTGCTCCGGCACCTCCAGCGGCGGCACCACGGCCGGGGTGGTGCTTCGGGGCTGGGGAGGGAGGAGAGAAACGCAGCAAAATGAGACAATCAGCCAGCGGGGCAGCACACGGCACAGCCTGGGGGTGCTCAGCTCACTTCTAACATCCCTTCTGCTTCCTCTCTGGGTGAAGCTGAGCGCTGAGGGGGACACTTCCCCCAGGGCATGCTCACCTCAGGCTGCCTCAAGCTTTCTGTCCCCATTCCCACCCTCCCTGGGACACCCTGTGCTGGAAACTGCCCTCAGGACAGTCACGACTGTGCTACCAACGAGGCTGAGGGCAACTCCTTGTGGCCTCTGCAAGAGCCCAGGCAGAGCTGTTGCCTTTTCGGCTGGTTAAAATATGAGGCAGATACAGCAGTGAAGGGAAAAAGGGGATTTAGCTCGGGTTTAATGGGATCCTGGGTGCACGGCTCGTCACAGGTGGAAACACGCCCAGAGCATCCCCTGGATAACGCGTAACAATTTTTATGGACCTCTCAAACGAGCAGATCTACCTAAAATCCCCCAATAAGAAACTTCAGAGATGAAGTAACTGTCCCCCTGTTCTAATTACCCCCTCTAAATGAGATTCCAGCCTCGTTTACAAAATCTGTTCCAGAGAGAGAGAGACTCCATCCAAGGCTGGAGCCTCCAGTTCTGGGATAGTGCAGAGCTCTTGGCCTCCTGCTGTGAGTGTTTGGTTTTCCTGCTTTTGCAAAACCCCCAAACTGAGCCAAGTATCAGACTGCAAGAATTACAGGAGTGTGGGACTAAGGAAGAAAGAGTGTGAGTAAAGGGTACAAGGAAAGGGAAAGGGGACAAAATGTATAAAAAGGGTATAAAAAAGGGTTTAAAAGAAAAGACAAAAAATCATCAGGCATCAGAGCCACATCCCAAACCCATCCCATGGCCCTTCCTCAGCAGTGAAGGACACAGGAGTGGCCTCTGGGGGATTTGCTGGGTCTGCCAGAGCAGCCAGACTGAAATAGGGAAAGGAAAATCAGCTGAGTTCTACTGGAACAGAACTCTGTGCCCTTCCCCTCTGAAGGAGACCACATCATCATGTGTCAGCCAAACAGATTTGGTCTGGCCTGAAGCCAAATATTCTGCTGTCTTTACATGGTTTGACCTTGCTCTTCCATCCTTAAATAGCAACTTTTGAGAAATTTACTGCCAAGTCATCCTTCCTGCTCCACCTGGTCGGTGCGTTTCCTGGAATCCCGTTTACTTTTTTTTTT
>VZRN01005001.1:112622-127076 GCA_013397935.1 Dasyornis broadbenti | reverse complement strand
TCTTACCCAAAAAAAAAAAACCCCCAAAAAAAAAAAAAAAAAAAAAAAAAAACCTTCCAAAGCTGTAGGAAGGCCACGAGAGCCTGGAGAAGTTCCTGGCATTAATGACAGCACCATTTCCTACCCACACCATGAACACAACACCCTTCCCTCGAAAAATCACAAAATTGGGATCAATTTTCACAAATAACACCGACTTGGGAGCTTCATTCCCAGAGAAATATTTGTTGGATAAATGAGGTCGGGATCTTGTCGTTCCCATCTTGCTGTTCAGTTTTCCATCACTGAATTGCCAAGGCCCAAAAAATTTCCTCTCCCAAATTTCTCTTCTCATAAAAAGAGCGAGGCAGGGTCTTGGCCAGGATTCTGCTAAAGGAATTTTATGTTTTCAGGCATTTTGGGCACCTCTGGGGAGCAGATCCATTCTGTGAACCATTCCCTGACCCACCAAACTGCATTGAATGGGAAAACACAAATTAATCAGAGGAATAATTAATTGCACTCCCTCTGCTTCTGAGATTTGTCCAAACAACAACAACAACAACAAAAAAAAAAAAAAAAAAAACAAAAAACAAAAAAACCCAAAAAAAAAAAAAAAAAAAAAAAAAAAAAAAAAAAAAAAAAAAAAAAAACAAAAAAAAAAAAAAAACCCAAAAAAAAAAAAAAACAAAAAAAAAAAAAAAAAAAAAAAAGGAAGCAAACCCCAGAGCAAGCGGAGTGGAAAGAATTAAGGGATGTGCATGTCTGCCCTCCAAAGCAGCCCCAGCCTCCTCTGTTCTCAGGCACAAGGGCATTGTTCAGCCACATTTTGCATATCTGAATGAATGCTGAGCCCCACGCCGTGACATCCTCCCTGCTGGAGAAGTGCTTAGTAATAGCTGAGAGCTCGGAGCTGATGCCACAGAAGTGCACGGGTAGGCTGGGGCTGAACTCCACCAGGAGAAGGGAGGAAAATCCCTGAGAGCGGCTTCACTGGAATTTCAGCCTCACCAGAGCGCGGAGGGATCGTGGAGTCTCCCCTCTGTGTAATTTCCGCGTTGTGTTTCTCCCTAAATTAACGAAACTCCTAATTTCAGAAACCTCCTAAAAGTGTGGAATTAAGACAACGCAGCAGCAAACCTCTTCCTCGGGAAGTTCAGTTTGAAAGCCAGGCCCCAAGCACGCGGCTTTAGATTCGCTCAAAGCCTGAAGGGAGCGCCAGGAGAAGTTCCTGGAGTTTGGCTGCTGCAAAGGCAGCGCCAGAGGTGGGATTTGAAGAGTTCTCTGCTGAAATTTTCTCCTGGAAACGCCTGGATGGTGACAGCACAGAGCTGCTGGGACAGAGCATGGGAAATCGAGGGTTTAGGCTGGGCTCTGCCCTGGGTTTTGCCTCGTGGAACACCCTCTGTGTACATTCGGGCACAAGCTGAGATTTGTACACAGCAGCTCTGCGGGGCAGGTGAAGCCAGATTGCTCCATAGCCCAAAGTAAATATACAGACTCATATTAAAAGAATCTATATGTGCTTATCATCCTGCCCTTAACTGGGCTTTAATTGAGCTCAGAAAAGCTGTGGATAACATTAAATAGCTCAGGATTAAACCGGTTTTGAGGTCTTTACATCGATACTTGAAAAATACGAAGCCAGGCAGATAAAGTCTTATTGTAATAAACATTTAAAATGAGGAAGTTGCAATACAAGGGGCAGGTTTTCCTCAGATAAAACAGCGCTGTTTTGGTGGCTGATAATCATCCATTGCCATATTTCACACTGTTTCTGGATTAACCTTTGCTGTGCTAACAAAGAATCACTCTCCAAAAAGTAACTTTGATTCTGCATTAAGATCTGAAGGGCCACGTGACCTCACACCAAGCAAAAAAAAAAAAAATAAAAAAGAGCTCTGCCAAATATGAGCTTTCCTCATTTTATAAACACAATTTAGTTAAGGCCCATTTACTAATGAGGTGCCAAGAAAGAGACAAAGCAGAGGGAACCACAAAAATCATCGTATTTGCCCCTTTCTCACAATTCAGGTTTATAATTGTGAACATGAATTACTACAAACTGTAAACTCGAAGTCCATAAATAAGTCTAGAGCCTCCAAGCTGCTGCAGAAAATCCATCCTCCCCTATTTTTCATGGCAAACCTTTCCTCCATGCCCATCCCTCAAGCAGATTTTTGGTAATCTCACAAAAAAACCCCCGTGTTTGTGCTGCTCTTAAGGGGAACTAAAACCAAGAGCTGTCCCTGCTCTGTCTGCTCCGGCCCTGCAAGAATTCTGAGTGATATAAAATCAGAAGCTCGTGTTCTACTTATCAATCTGAACCTGAGCTTTATTTCACTCCCTCCTCTCTGATGTTGTCTCAGCTCCAGGGAACCGGTGGTTTTCTCCCCAGAGTGGATTCATGCTGCTGACAGAGGTGCCGGCTGTTGGGTTTTGTTGTTGTTGTGGGGTGCGGGGGTTTTGTCGTCGTTTTGTTTTCAAACAAGTCAATATTGGCAGTTCACTAAGGCCACGCAGCACGAGAGGCAGGGACGTGTGAGGAGCAGTTTGACATTTCAGAAAGCTTTGTGGTCAGCAAACACAAACATTTACCCTCCGAGAACGCAAAACCTGAATTAATGAGCGGATCTTTGGATGAGTTTAGAGAACAACCGCGCTTAGAAAAGCTTCTCAAACTCCTTTCCTACTCAACCAAGAGAGAGGAGGGAGGAAATGAAAAGCTGGGTTCTTATTTAAGGCAACAAAATCTGACCTAGGACTGGGAAAGCTTTGGACAATCTTTGCTATTTCAGCTCACAAATTCTGTCTTTACTTCATAGCTTGACATGGGATGTGAAAATGTTGCAAGAAACCATGCAGAACCAAAGCTCAGGAAGCCTGGATTTGCTGCAGCCAATTGATGGGGACATCACACTGTGCCCTGCTGAATTCCCCGAGCACAACAGGCATTTCCAGAGGTCTGGAAAAATCCAAAATCCCAGCCTCCTTCAGCTCTTTTGGCAGGGCACAGAGCAGGGCTGAACGAGGCTCCTCATCCTGGTATTGATCAGGTGATTAAACAGCAAAACTGCTTCGCTCCAGGTCACTCCAGAAATCTGCGACAGGGCCAGAAGCAGAGGCCAAATTTTGGGGCCAGCCTTGTGTTCAAGGTCCTGCTAATCCTGTGCTTCCCTAGGGGGGCATCACCATTTTTAAATTTTCAGTCCCACAATTAACACTGAGACGAGCAGGGTGCGACAAACTCTGTTTTGTTGGGGTTTTTTTTTTCTTTTTTTTTTCCTTCTTCTTTCGTTTTTTGCCATCGATGTGAGCCTCACACCTCCCACTTGGGCCCTCTGAAACGAGCTCTGATTCATTCCCCAGCTTTGATAAGGAACAAATGATGCAGCCTCGCCGCGTGCTCGGCTCTAGAGACGGAGCCCATGGAGCTCTCGGGAGCTCTCAGGCAGGCAGGACGAGACCCCGGCACATTCCACGCCCGCTCCATGGATCTTTCCACACAATAAAACATCCCCGGCCTCAGGAAAAAGCAAAGTGGGGAAAACCCTTCACAACTCTATTTTCTCCACATCCTCGAGAAAGTTCTGAGCTCTGGAGTAAAAATTTCTGGAGTAAAAAGAAAATAAAACAAAACAAACAAACAAAAAAATCCAACTCAGCTGTATTTGTCTGCACTTCCAGAGATGAGAATTTCCCATCAGCAAACCCCTGGGGGTTTTTTGACACTCACCAAGCACTAGAAGAGCCCTTTCCAGGATTTTCACCCTTAGGAGAACATCCGGTCTATCATTCCTGAGCTCCAAGATGCGACTGCTCAAAAAAAAAACCCCAGACCCACACAGAACCACTCCAGCACTCGTTAAATATTTAAGAATATACATGCCTATATTGAAGCCTGATGATTTTTGCCTTTTCTTCTTCTTACTCTTTTTTTTTCCTTTCTTTTTAAGGGAAAAAGGGAATTTACTTTGGTTTTAATGGGATTTTAGGTGCAGAGTTTGTTAAGGGTGAAAACGCATTCAGAGTCCACTGTAGTACGTGTAAACAATTTTAATGGATTTTGCTAATTAGTAATTTACCTAAAACCTCTCAACAAGAAACTCAATAGACGAAGTAATTGGCCCCTCGTTCTAATTACTGCCTCTCTAAATGAGATTACAGTTTAGTTTACAAAATATATTTTAGAGAGTGAGACTTTATTTAAGGTTGGAGTTTTTAGATTTGAGTTTCTGGCTTTTTACTGTGAATGTTTGGGTTTGTGGGGTTTTTTTTGTTGTTGTTGTTGTTGGGTTTTTTTTGTTGTTGTTTTGTTTCGTAACATTTCTAAATTAAGTTAAATACTCAATGAGAATTTAATGAGAATTAATAGGAATTCTTATAAGAATAAACTTAATAAGAATTCCTATAAGAATTATAGGTATGTGGGGGCTAAGGTACAGAGTGTGTGTAAAGGGTGCAAGGGAAGGGGGATAAAATGTATAAAAAATGTATTAAAAATGTATAAAAATGTATTAAAAATTTATTTAAAAGGTATATAAAAAGTATAAAAATGTATAAAAAAGGTATAAAAAGGGTATAAAAAAGAAAAGACAAAAATCATCAGGCATCATTAGAAGTACATTTAAGAATTTTGTTTGCAGGGATCGCTCCCCTCCTCTCAGCTCTTCCTGCTGCTCACACAGAACCAGCCCAGCGCAGCCCCAGGGCCCCGTCACGGAGCTCAGAGAATTCTGTGATTCACCCGGCTCGGGGCTGAAAGGAGAAGAGGCAGCACCTCTGTAACTCCCCCGCCCACAGCAACATCACCCTGGTGCTTTTCTGGCTCCCAGGGCCCGTGCTCGGCGACAAACACGGGGCCCAGGGCCCATCCACAATGATCTGCTGGAAAATTACACCCGGAGCCGCCCCCAAAACAAACGCGGCGCTGACAGGAATCAAACGCGGATGATTGGCGGAGAGAAAACGGGATTAGGAGTCTCCTCACCGAGCACCACGCACGGAAATGGCACCGGGAGCTGCCGGGGTGGGGAGAGCTCAGGGAAGCCTGGGGTTACAGGAGTCGGGAAATAAACCCAGCAGAAAACTCCACGCTCCCTCTGGAGCCTCAGACTTGGCCTGTCCTGCACAGAACCCAGGGAATGTTCCCTGTCCAGAACTCAGGGAATGCTGCCTCGGAAGCTTTGCTCCCTCTTTGCTGAGTCTGCCCGAGCGCAGCAGGGTTTTGAGGAGTTTTGAACTGAAAGTTTGCGCTCCTCCTCCTCCTCCTCCTCCTCCCAGAAGCAGAGCTGAGGAGCAGGGCAGGTGCGGAACACGAGCTCGGGGATGCTTCTCACGCCCCACATTCACCGTTCGCAGAAGAGGCTCTCATTCCAAATTCCCGTTACTGCTGACAGCAGCTGAGGTTCTGAGAATGTCCCTTCTGACTGGATGCTCGCTAAGGCAGGTCCTAGAAAGGCGTTTCAGAGCTCTTCAGTTCACACAGGGGAAGAAACCCATCTCAAACACGGCTTAGAGAAGCCACATTCTGCCCAGCTCAGCAGAGGAACCCAGGGGCTCCAACCCCTCCCTTCACGCTCAGCTATTGCCCAAAACCGAACACCCAGCACTTCTCCAAGCGCCAGGCTCCAAGCAGGAGCTCGATATTCCGCTATCAGATCAAAAACCAGGCTGCTTCCACTTGATTCATCCAGCACGTGAACCTCGCCACTGCCACCGAGGCGAAAGTTCAAACCCAAACTGAGTCACAGGGAAAATCAAACCCTCATTGCCTGGCACCTTCTGGAAAACAATCCTGCTGGGATCACTCTCTGGCCACGTTTGGCCCCCGGAGTTCCGAGGAGGAGCGGGGCCGAGCAGCTTTGGCAGCACCTCCTGCCTGCCTGACCTCAATCCCTGCGGAGGAGTGGGCAGAGAGAACAACCGTGAGCTCTGAGCGCTCCCAGCGCTTCCCAGCGCCTCATTTACTTCTCTGTGGTCTCTTCAAACCTCTGGGAAAGCCCCCTGAGGCTGCAGCTGCGTCTGAAGGCTCGGGACGTTTGCTTTTCCCAGGACACGAGGAGTGTGAGGGGTTGGACAGCTCTGCCTGCAGGACCACCCCGGAGCTCAGCTCATCCCTGCACTCGGATCCATTCCCGGCTGAGGCTGGGGGAAAGGACTCCACGAGGAAGTTGGAAATAGGAAAAATTTTGGGTTATGCTCACTCCATGTGTGAACCTTCCCATTTTTGCTGTTACTGTGACCGTGTTTTGACCAAGACAGCAAATTCTTGGCATCAAAAATGCCAGATTCCCAAGCTCCCAGTGATAAATCAGAATTTCCTCCAAAAGCTCTTAAAATCCTGGTCCTCATCCTCTGCGACCAACAGAGGTTTCTGGTTTATGTCCTGCCTTTACTGCCTGGGGAGACAATGTAAAATGATTCCCTAAGATCTGGGAAAAGACAGAGCTTTCCCTAAGATCTGGGAAAAGACAGAGCTTTCCCTAAGATCTGGGAAAAGACAGAGCTTTCCCTAAGATCTGGGAAAAGAAGCCACATCTGGAGGTTCAGAAAGCTGCTCCTCTGTCCTCGTACAGGCGCAGAGAGCGGGGCTCCGCGGCAGGAAGCAAAGCGGCATTTTTGTGTTTCAAACACCTCCTGCGTTGAGGAGAAACTTCCAGCTCCCTCTCAGGGGTTGGTGAGACGCGGTCTGAGCTCCTGCGAGGCAGGGCGAAGGTTCCAGAAAGGCTCTCGAAGCCGGGCCAGCCCCGGGATGCGGAGGTGTGGAACATTTGGAAGCCCCGACTCGATTGTCCGGGGGCGAACAATCCCCGCACGCCGAGCCCGCGGAGCAGCGCGGATTTGGAGCCCCAGAGACTCCAGCGAGAGCCGCCTCCCTCCTGGCAGCTGCCATTGGCCTCCAGCTCCACCGGGAAGGCTTCCAAATCAGAAAAAGCTGTAATTTAGCTGAAACCAAAACCTCTCCGCTTTTGCAGTCGGTGTTTGTAGAGGAATTTGTTTGCGCCGAACAGATGCGCATTCCTTGGGTGGAGCTGCCACCTGCTGGTGCTGCTGTTGCGAAGGAAGACGTGAACTCGGGGGAAACGCTCAAAAAAAAAAAAATAAATAAATCGAAGGCAACCTCGTTTCCACTCAATCCAGCCCGCAAATCGTACTTTTGAAAAGGAAAGTGGGAAAATATGGATTTAAGAGCAGCATCCTCGGGCAGAGAGAGAGTTCTGCTCTGATTTTGTGAATGAAGCTGTAAAATCGGGGGGAATGCTCGATAAAAATAAATTGAAGGCAACCCCGTTTCCACTCAATCCAACCCGTAAATCATGATTTTGAAAAGGAAAGTGCAGCAGCGGGGAAAATACGGATTTAAGGGCAGACAGAGAGTTCTGCTCTGATTTTTGATCTGCTGGATCCCCGGGCAGATCTAGGACACATTACATGAAATGCATCCCATAAAGCACAAACTCTGTTTGTACACATGAATTTTCTTTTAGCCATTTTCTTTTTCTTTTCTTCCTTTCTCTGCCTGGAAGCTTTTGATTTAACCCCAGTGGGAAAAAAAAAATTAAAAAGTGAGATATAAAATAGAGCAGATGTTTAAAAGTTTCATCATCATGGCAGTAACATCAGCAGCAAGGAATGTCCCTGAGCAGAACGTTTAAACCAGACATTCCCATTTCGAACGCTGACTGCTGTCTAACCCTCTTTTCCACATATTTTTGGATAATCTCCCTCCTCTCTTGCGCTGCAGAGAGAGATAAGGGCATTTTCTCGCTCTCCAGATGCACAAAAATGATAAAAACGAAAGGGAGAAAAAAAAAATAAATAAGGGTTTTCCTTCTGGAGGACTCAGCTGTGGAAACTCCCCACTCTCAGTGCCTGGAGCTCTCCCTTTTATTGTATTTAAGAGAGGAGCAGAAACCAGCGAGAACCGCACTTGGTGGTTCTGGTGCGAGAGCCAATGAAGGTTTTTAATTTTCCATTTGATCCCCCCCCTTTATTCAGCTGTCAGCAGCTCTGCACACTGTGCAGGTGTTTATTTTCCACACAATTTCACCTCTGAGGGTGCTCTGAGCCAGGGAAAGGCTCATGAGGGAAGTTAAACCCTGCCAGGGAGCGTGGCCTCAGGAATCCTCACCTGCAACGTGAGCTGGGGCTGGCACAATTCATTCAGCTCCTGCTCCCGTCTGCAGCGCCGGTCCTGTGACCCAAATCTCATCAAAATCTGATTAAATTCAGTGGTTGCATCCCGACTGTGAGGAATGAAAACCCCAAGTGCTGTGGCTGTCACAGTTAAATGCTCATTTTCACTCTCAGGTGGATTTTTTTTTTTTTTTTTTTTTTTTTTGTGGTCAACACAAGTTGACCAGCTCAACAAGNTTTTTTTTTTTTTTTTTTTTTTTTTTTTTGGTGGAACACACAAGCTCTGCGGAGGGGATTTGGGGATTTCCCTTCGCACAAAATGCTGAAAAAGTAAAAAAAAAAAACAAAAAACAAAAAAAAACGAATAAAACAAGATTGTAACAAACCAGGATTAAATTATTTCTTTTTTTCCCCCCCTCTAGAAAACATCACTTTTAGCAGAAAAACACAAATTGCAGGATTTCCCTACTTCTGCCTTTCTGTGCTCTCTAACCTGTCAGACCTACAGGGATACCAGGAAAATGAGGAGAAATGACAAAGCACGTGATCAAAAGTGGAAATAACTTCTGTAGGCATTAAAAAACAGAGGTTTTTTTTTCCCCTTGTACCTCCATGATATCACCAAAAAGTATTGACATCCAATTAAATTCCCAGAGATCCTCTGGAATTCAGATTCTCATGAATCCTCTTTGGATGGGACCTGTCCACGGCTGTAACTGCAGTTGTCACCTTTGGGGAGCCCCAAACCCAAATATTAAAACCCAGTCCTGGATGGGTTTTGGGGTCTTTTTCTTCTCAGATCAGCCAAGGCTTCCAAAGCAAGGATTTTAAGTTTTTTTTTTTTTTCTCTTTACAGAAGGGAAGAATTTTCCTATAGGGGGCAGAGGGTTGGATTTCACATTAAACAACGTTAAAATCATTTCTTCCCTCCCAGCTGCAGGCAGTGAGTTCCAGCGCATCCCAAATGCAGGCAGGTAAATGAATTCAGGAAAGAATTCAGGAAAGAATTCAGGAAATAATTCAGGAAAGAATTCAGGAAAGAATTCAGGAAAGAATTCAGGAAAGAATTCAAGAAAGAATTCAGGTTTCCAGGAGGAAGTTGCCGGCTCTGGGAAACGCTTGGCTGTAGATCCCCGCTTTTCCATGCCTGTCACCCTCCCTGCTCCTGCAGGGTGCATGGACCAGGGCAGCCTTTCCTCACGGAGGAAGGGGGAAAATTCCCTGCCACGGAAAAAGGGGAGAATTCCCTAAATCCTGCCAGGCAGCAGAAGAATCTTGGCGTGGTTTTGACAGGAATGAATTTACCTGCAGCCAGCAGCAGGAGCCAGCCCTTGGGAGGCACGAGGTCAGGGCACAGGTCTCTGCATCCTGCTCGAGGCTCTGCCGGATTTGCATGGAGTTTTCTGTTCTGATAACATCACAGAAGGGGGGGGAGAACAAAAAAAACAAAACAAACCAAAACACAACAAACCAAATCAGATCGTGCTGTTTCAACCAGAAGTTGCTACAAGCGAGGCAAACGTGGACTTTCCCAGCTAAACCTCTTGATATCATAAAAATATTGTGACTCATTTATTCTGCTGTTTCCTCGGGCTCAGTAGCTTATAAATGCAACATTAGGAGCGAACACACAAATGAGCTGAGGTGCTGAATATTTTCATCTCAGGGAAAATGTTGTTTTCAGTTTCCCTTCCAGGCTTTGTCAACACTCGATGCGTTTTTTTTTTTTTTTCCTGAGCAGCCACAACAAATGGAACATTTGGGCCCTCTCAGTGAGGCAGAAGCACGGCAATAAATGCCATCCTGCCATTAAACCACTGAGCACTCAGAAAATGAATGAGCTTTGTGATTTTTCTGTATGGGGAAAAAAAAAACCAAAAAAACCAAACAACCCCAAAACAACTCGAATAAACAAAACGAAGCCAACCAAGCTCAAATTTACAGAGCATCTAAGTCAGGGTGCAGGGATGAAGATCCCCGGGAGGGCTCTGTGAATTTGGAGTTGGTTGGCTTTGTTTTGTTTATTTGAGTTGTTCCCACTCCTGGTGAAAATATTCTTGGAATATTGCTAAATCTGTGCATCTTTTCAAGCGTTTCTCAGAGGGTTTAACATCTCTCAGAAAAGTCCCAGCACTTAGGGGGCGAGAATTCTGCTTCTTGTGAAAATCAGTTCCTTCCAAGAGATTAGAAAATGGCACCACTGAAATTCTTGACTCAATTAACAACAACAAAATACCTGAATTTTTTAAATTACTTCGCTCTTACGACAGAGACGGTTCCTTTCCACAGAGATTTCAATCACTTGTAATTTTTTTTTCTTTTTCTTTTTTTTTTTTTTTTTTGGTAGATTTTAACCCTGCAGCTCACATCCTACAATCTTTCCTAAGCTCAATAATTCAGCGCCGCCGCTTTCCCCTCTGCGTGGTTATCGGAACCGAAACACCGAGAGGGTGAAGGCGCCGAATCTCATTTCGCATTTCCATTAAACGCGAGCCGGGATGAAAGCTCGCCCCGGTCCCGAGTGTGAAGAGAGCGCTCCAGGGATGAGTGGCTGTGGTTTCAGAAATTTGCCTGCGCTCACGCGGAGGCTGGAGCCGGGCGATGTCACCACAGCCACCCCACGAGCGCCGGCACAAGGCTCGCGGTGATAAATTCGAATTTCCTCCAAAAAACTCCTGAAATCCTGGCCCCAGTCCTCGGCAACCAACAGAGGTTTCTAGAAAATCCTGGTCCTCATCCTCTGCGACCAACAGAGGTTTCTGGTTTATGTCCTGCCTTTAGTGCCTGGGGAGAAAACTTGAAAGGATTCCCTAAGATTTTGGAAAAGGCAGAGCTGAGCATGGCTGGAAATCTGTTCAGGAGGAAGTTATTATTTTATTAATTTATTAATTAAATTTAGATTCAAATCTCTGCCATGCTCCTGCCTGGAATTCCTCTCCAGCATCAGCTCCCAAGCAAAGGGAGACTTTGGTTGTTTCCTGTATTTCCTGAGGAAGAAATGAATTAAAAAGTGAATTAAAGTGAATTAAATCTCCGGTAACACCAACACTGCTCCCAGTCCCACACGAAATATTCCAATTTCAGAGCTTTTGCACAAACATTCATTCTGTGAGCAGAGGAGAATCCTGCTGGTGATTAGCACAGCCTAACGAGGCAGGACTCGGCGTGTTTTATGGGCACCACTGCATTTTTTCTGCCTGGGCCCTGTTTTATGGGGACCATTCCATTTTTCTGACCCTTTGGATGTGGCTCCAGGCACATCCTCACGCTCCTGACTCACCCTGAACTCCACCACTCGCCCTGCAGGAAAAGTGGGATTTGCTCAATCGCTCAGGAGCAAATTAACAACTCTCTGAGAGAAGTGGGTGAAAAACTGAAATATCTCTGCGTTATTTCATTGCCAGCTCTGAGGTGCCAAGATTTTTCTTTTTTTTTTTTTTTTCCCCCCCAACCCCCTTCCAACTGCTCTGGTTTACTTTCAAATTTTTGCCAGTGAACATTTATCTTCAAGAAGGAGCACCTGCAATCAAGTGGGTGAGAGTATTTCTGTAATTAATTGGAAAAAGGCCAATCCAGGGACTTCAGCTGCAGGGAAGGACTTGCAAACAGGAGCCTGAGTGCGTTTGAGATGTAAGAATGGGCCACAGATATGAAAATACTGATGTTTATTTAATCCTGTTCAGGCAATCTTTGAGGATCAGATTGGGGATTTTGCGATATTTAAGCTCCTGACACGCAGAATAGCTGGGCACACTCCTAAAAAAAAAAAATTTAAATCCCACGGAATGTTGTTGTTAGCATCCGCAGGCTCTGGCTCTCCCTGGCTGGAATAATGTCATGATCCCGGCATCCAGCACAGCAGCAGGAGGAGGAAAAGGATCCAAAGAGAATCCCTGGGGGAAAGCTGCAAGGCAGAGAGGGAAAAACCACAACTCCAGGTACCCCCAAGCCTTGCTGGCAGCACAGGGAGGGGAGGGGAGGGCAGCTGATCCTGCTGGTGCTGATTGACAGAGAGGGAAGCCTGGCTGCTCCCAGGTTCTTTTTCTGTCATCCCTGCCATTTTTCGTTTGTTTGTGGATCAAAATTCCCCTGAAATTCCTGGCAGTGGGGTACCCCCTGTGTGTTTTGTGGGGTGTCATGCACAGCTCTGGGACGTCTGAGGGGCACCAGAGCTCGGCGGGAAAAAAAAAACAAACAAAAACACCCCAAGCAAACACAAAAAACCCCCAAAATATCCCATTTCTAGTCCATAAAAACAGCTTCCAACAGGGAATTCGTGCAGCCCCTCGGAGTCAGGGTGAATCCACTGAAAATGGAATTACATGACCTAAGAATTCTGTCCAAGTTGTGAGCACACAGCTGATATTCGGCCGTGAGGACCAAAGATTTCACCCAGGTTCCCCCAGAGCTGGGAATCCCACAGCAGACAAAGCCACAGCTCCAGAGGGGTTTTCCCAGCCAGGAACAATCCTCCTTTAAAAATCTGTGCAGAGACTCAGCAGGCACCGAGCAGCAGCTCCCTGAGCGCGGGGGGGGGGGGGGGGGGTCATAAAACANGGGGGGGGGGGGTATCCTTTAAAATCCTGCACATCCTCAGCCCTTGCCAAGCGCCAACAGAAACACGGGAAACATCCAAAACTCCACTGGGGAGACGGAGAGAGCGGCCGAGGAAGAGCATCCCCCTTTCCCCGCAGCACAGCCGGGCCTGGCAGCTTCGCCAGGAACGCAGAGAAATCCCAAAACCCAGCCCGGTGGCCGCGGGTGAGGGCTCCGAGCTGCCGGGGCCGGAATGGAGCCCTGGGATCACGGGGTCGCGGCTCTGCCTGCGAGCTGAGCCCGGCACTTTCGGTGTTGGGCAGCGCCTGCAGCGGCAGCCTCGGCTCTGGGGAAGGGCAAACGCGGCAGCCAGGGCAGCTGCCAGCCCTGCAGGATTCCCGGGATCAGGATTCCCGGGATCAGGATTCCCGGGATCAGGATTCCCGGGATCAGGATTCCCGCCTGTAGCAATCCCAAAGCACAGGGAGGTGATGGACGGAGCTGGCTTTTCCTGAGAGGTCGCTCCGGTGCCTCGTGGCCTCAAGTTTTAGCAGAAAAAAAATCTGTCCCAAAACCACCAACATCTGCTCCAAGGTTGGGCTCGGTGATCTTGGAAGCCTTTTCCAACCCTGATGATCCCTCTCTGTTGGGAAGGAGCTCTGCAAACCGAAATCCTGCTCTCTGCTTGTTCCCCACCCACTGAGGACTCAGATTCTCTTATTTTGCAAGGCAGAAAGAAATTTTCCACCCTCCAGCTCCACTGAGAGCAGGGAATAAGCAGGAATGAACAGGGACAGGGAATGAACAGGGAATAAAGCCTCGTTTCCCATGTCACTCTTTAAAATTCCATTCTACAAGGGGTCAGGTGGTCAGAACCTCCCATCCCTGCACTAGAAAGCCTCAGAAAAAACCCGCTCTCAAATATTAAAATCAGGGTGGGTTTGGATCATGACGAACGGAACAACTCCCTCGCTGAGTTCTGCTGACTTCATCATTTCCTTTCCCTTTTCTGAGAGGAAATGCAAATTAAACTGTGGTTCCACGTAGTGGCAGTTTCTCTCTAAAGATTTTTTTTTTTAAGCTGAATGCAGAGTCATGAAAAGCTGTCACCCCCTCGGGTGACATCTCCCAGCACCAGGATCCGATGGGCGAGGGATACGAGGTGGAGAGAGGTGTGGCCCTTCTGTTATTTCTACAAAAAACAAAAATAAAAAACAAAAAAACAAAAATATAAACCAAATCAGAAAAAAAAAAAAAAATATATATATATATATATATATATATATATATATATATACACCAAAATGTTTGAGGGTTCTCCTCACCAAACCCCTGGTTCTGCCCCTTTCAGGGTTTTGGGAACAGGACTTGTGAATTATTTAGGAATTGGAGCAAGAGAACTACAGGGGGAGTTTCCCTCCAGGAAGTTTCATTCAGCACAAAATTCAGAGCATCCACTGGAGCTCACGTGGAAAACCAGGAACTTTTTGAGGCTTTCGTGGTTCTTAGGCATCGATCCCACATAAAATTCCTGGAGCAGGCCAAAGCTGAGATGGGAAGGGATGGAGAGGGCCTGGGAACCGATCCCAGCCTTCCTGGGGGTCACTGCTCCCCCGGGAGCTGCAGGTGGGCAAGGCCCCTCTTGCTTTGCACAGGTGGAAATCTTGGCCCCGGTGTTTGCTCCTCCTTCAGCTCTGACTTTTTGTCCTGGAATCATTGGAATGATAACAAAGAACCTGCATATTTAATCTGGCAATTGGCATTTCTCTCGCTGGGTAAATATTTAATTCTTTTTTTTTT
>VZRN01005001.1:94312-108092 GCA_013397935.1 Dasyornis broadbenti | reverse complement strand
AAAAAAAAAAAAAATTAACATTTCTCAAAAGCCAACCATAATTATTGTGATTTTTTTTTCCCCTCGTGCTTTCTGCTCCAATCTCCTTCAACCCAAATAACTGCACAGAAATCCCCAAAACGGTCCAGACAGCCTAAAAAAAAAAAAATCTGCATTTCAGAAGGAATAGAAAGTGCTGAGCTTGGAAATCCCTTCAGCCCGGTGCCCTGTAGCTGCAGTTGATGCTGGCACTCCCAGCCTGAAGGTTATTTCTTTGAAAGATGAACCATCTGTGCCTTCCAGAGCGCAGCCAGTTTGCAAATACAACATTAACATTTGTTTCAGAGCCCTTCACAAATGGATGTGGGCAATTCCTCTGCAGAAATGTCTGGTTTTCATCTCAGAAGCAAAACCCTCAGAAGCCCCATGGGTTTAATTCCCATTTTTTCCCTGTCTGTTTCCAGTCCAGCCTGAGGGAAAATAACCATTGTTCCTCCATCATCACTTATTTCTGAACTCCAGAGGTAAATGCAGTTTTCTTCTGAAGGCATCAGGATGAAAAGCAATGCCAAGAACAAAAATCCCAGAGCCCCGTTCTGGGGAGGTGGAACCCTGAACATTCCCATTAAAATTGAACAGGAACGCGGCCCCAGGACTTGGCAGAAGGAAACCTCTTAAAGCACTCGGTTCCCCCCCTGCTTGCTAAAAATAATTTTGCCTGGCCTGGTAAATGTTCAGATTTCCAGGGGACAGGGAGGTAACAGGACACGTGTGAAGAGCCAGACTCTGCTATTTCCAGCAGAGGTGGAGCAAAGTCAGTTTTATCTGAAAAAAACACCTTTATCCTGAAAGTTGGCTTCGGCAAAGAAATCAGAAGGGGAAAAAAATCCCAAAATAAGGGAAACATCTGAAATTTCTTTTCTTGCACCGTATTTTTGGCTGAATAAAAAACATTGGTGAGAAATGGGTGAAAGTGAGAAGCACCCCAAGCAAGAGCCATCACCATGCTCCAATAATAAAGAGATTTATCCCCTTTTATTATTTATCCTCCGCCTGTTAATGGCCTCTGAATTTAAACTTTCCTCTGGATACTGGTGCAGGTGTAGACTCGTGAAAAGCTGTGCCAGAAAAGTGATGAATGAAAAGGTTGATCCCGAGTTACTTGGGAAGCTGGGAGGTGCTGCAAATCCTTTGGGATCGGCTGATCGATTCCATTTGGAACAGAGTGGGCAGTTCCATTTGGGATCAGGTGAGCAGTTCCATTTGGGATCGGGGGATCGAGTCCATTTGGGATCAGGTGAGCAGTTCCATTTGGGATCGGGGGATCGAGTCCATTTGGGATCAGGTGAGCAGTTCCATTTGGGATCGGGGGATCGAGTCCATTTGGGATCGGGGGATCGAGTCCATGCTGGATCTGGAGCACCCAGCACCGGCAGCTCCTGGTGCCCAGGGGGGGTCACTGTTGCCGCACAGAACAGCTCAGATGGGGCAGTTTTGGGTTTAAAATCCCAGTTTAAATGTGGAGCACCAGCAAATCCCTCCTAGAGCAGCTCAGGGTTCCTTTCCTTCCTCCCCTTTCTGGAAACACCCCAAAAATCAAGGCCAGAACTGCACAATTCTGAGTGGAGACTGAGAATTGTACCAAGAGGGAGCCCAATCCCATCTCCAGGTGCCTCAAGGCATCCAAAATGGGCAGATTAAAAATTATTTCTGCACCTTTAATCACCTGCAACTCAAGACCACGCAGCTTAGAAGTCCTCAACAATGAACTGCATCTGATTACTGCAGAAAAATCAGGAAATAACGCCACAGGGGAGAAAAACTTGGCTTTTCCTGGTCTGAAGAAGTGAAAACGGCCTGGAAAATTCCTTGATTCCCCTCAGACGGGGACAGAGTCAACCCAGCAGCCCCACACAAGAGGAATTTCCTCGTGGGGGGAACATTTCAGGGAGGTAAAAACAGTCTGGACACACCACCCCTGTCATCAGCAGGGAGCTCTGAATCCAAGGAAAACATTTGGAGGTAACCATGGAGCATCATCACGGGTGAGTCAGGGGCAGGGGCAGGTAATTCTTGGAAATTAAACCGTGGAGATCACACAAAAAGGGACAATGGCACTGCCAGCTGCACCTTTGGGGTGAAGGGGCTGGGAAAGGGGCTCGGGGAGACAGGAAAAAGGGGGATCAGCCTGGGGAAAACGGAGATCAGGGGAACCTTGTGGCTCTGCACCACTCCGGACAGGAGGGGGCAGCCAGGGAGGGCCGGGCTCTGCTCCCAAGAAACAGGGACAGGAGGAGAGGGAAGGGCCTCAGGCTGGGCCAGGGGAGGTTTACATTGGGTATCAGGAAAAATTTCTGCATGGAAAGGGTGGTCAGGCCCTGGCAGGGGCTGCCCAGGGAGGTTTGGAGTCGCCAGCCCCGGAGGGGCCCAGGGAAGGCCTGGCCGTGGCACTCAGAGCTCTGGGCTGGCAAAAAGGTGGGGATGGGGCACAGCTTGGACTCGATGACCCTCGAGGGCTTTTCCAGCCTCAGGGATCCTGGGATCCATTACACTCCTGCCTTCAGGGGGATTTCAGCTCCTCCAGTGCACGTTGTGTTTCTCCATGCAGCATCCACCCAGGGCAGGGTCCCCAGGCACCCCGGGTGAGCCCAGGCCAGTCCCAGCACAGGAATGGATCAGGGGATGTTTACCCTGGGAGCTGGGACAAACCCAGCAGCGATGTCACAACCCCTGCCACCGCGATTGTCACATCCCAATTGCAGCACCAGCCCAGCTCCCCATTGAGGGCATGCAAATGGAGCCTCCAAAACACGGCTCTGCTTCCCTGGGGAGGGGCTCACAGGGAAAAATCCACCCATGTCCCACTCTGGATCTTAATTTTAAATAACTTCATTATTCAGCCTTGTAAAACACTGATCCCCCATTTATCTCAGGACATATTGGCACAGGGTTATGTTCACCCTTAAAAATGCAGAATTCTCTTTAAAGGTGAGCTTTAAAAAAGCTCTCCTGGTATTTTGTTTGTCACCTCAGCAGTCACTGAAAGCAGGGGGAAACCTCATCCCGGCTTTCTCCATCAGTGCAAATTCAAGCCACCCCCTCCCAGTATGCAAAAGAGGATTTTAATAAAGGAAACCTTTTGCAACAAAGGGTTTTCAGTCAGGTGAGCGCGGAGCTGGCAAAGCAGCAGCATCCGAAGGGAAAGACAGACAAACACCTACCCCAGCAAACGCTGTTAAAGTGGGTGTGGGCAGGGGAACGTGTAGGAACAAGGGATGAGGGAAGGGAGAGAGGATTCACCCTCCATCCAAAGATAGAAAAGGAGATCAAGCCATGGCAGCACAGCCTCAGAGTTCATGTGGAGGGAGGTTTGCAGCACTGCCCAGCACAGATCTGTTAATTACAGGGGTTTTTTTCATTAGGAACTTCAGAGGGTGATGGCTGTTTTTACTGAAAATATTGCAGCAGGAATCAGAATTCCTACACTGGTATGTCAGCAATTAATCAGTCATTAATCAGAATATGTACAAAGGAGAAAAGAACTCTCCCCAACACGAAGACCTGGCGTGGAATCGTTCCTGCAGTGCAAACCTGCCTTTCCTAAAAACTCAGCTCTTGACCTCACCCCCTGCCCCAGACGATTGTCACTGCAGACCCTCACCCAATCATATCCTCTTTTCTTACACCTTTCAGTGCCTGAAATTTTCTCCCTTTCCTACAACAGAAGCACCCAGCAGGTAAAAAAGGCAGGAATCACTAAAACTGTGGAAGATAATGAATATTCCACGCTCCTGGGGAGAAAACTCTTTCCCCAGCCCAGGTTTCACCGGGGAATAAACGAAATATTTCTGTCCACAGCTGCAGGAATCAGGAGGCACCGACTGAAGCAGCATCTACAAATCCTAGAAAGTCACATTTGGGATCTCTCCCTGCTTGCTGTGCACGCTGAAACCTGCCCTGCCTCGGTGGATAAAAGAGGTCACCACGATTAGAGGGTCCAAATTGAAAATTGCCATTGAACAGGCGGGGATGGAGCTGTTTGTGGGCAGCTCACAGGCAGCAGTGCCTGTTTGCAGAGTGAGACTCATGAGAGGGGTTTGAAAGGAGAGCAACAAAGGATTCACTTGAAATCCCAGCTGCCTGTGGAGGCTGGAAGCAGGAGAACCACAGGATTCCCAGTTGAACAAATACACAGCCTTGGAGACCTTGCAGCGTTCACATCCCAAGGGTTTTGTTGTTAAGATTTGAAATCTGCTTTCTTCTCATGGCTGAATTTTGGTCCTTTCTGCACCATAAACCCGGGCCAGCTCCTGCTTTATCCTGAATGTAATCACAAGTTCTAAACAAGCAGCCAAAAGCCATCCAGCACTTGGGCTGGAGTCTGGAGGGGTAGAGAAAGACGAGAAATCTCTGCTGTGATTTACTGCCCCATAAACGCAGTGAGTCACTGCAGTAATTTCCTGTTTGCAGGAGGCCAAACTTTCCCACCTCTGCCAGTGTCAGCTGGTGCCTCATCCTAGAGATTTGCACGGTTTCGTGTCCCTGAGGGGCTGGGTCCTGGCTCCAGCTTGTCCTGGACTCACACAATCAGAAAGGTAAAGCAGGTGAAACGGAAGGAAAATATTTACCCAGGTAGAGCAGAAAGTGTCCTCAGTGCAAAGCTGACACTCGGTGAGGCTGCTCCCATGTCAGGCCAAGCACAGCTCCAAAGCTGAAAGGTTTTTTTCACGAATTCCCTTCCCCTTGAGCAAACCGAGGAATAAACTGGGCTCTTGGCTCACTGTGCCTTCAGTCCCTGGCCTGGGGATCTCACAGGGATCAGAGAGGCCCTTTGCGGGTGAAACCACGGCCCCAGCCGTGCCTCTCCCTTCTCCATCCACGTTTCCCGGATCCAAAAGCAGCTCCATTAACTGACAGCAATAATCAGTGGGGCAGGGAGCCAGGGAACAGCCACTGCAATGCAGATCAGCTCCTGATTCCCTGCTTGTTCTACAAGCATCAAATCTCCTTTGATCAATACCTGAATAATCCTTTCAACATCCCTGAGCCTGCAGTTGCTGCTCCCAGTGCGGAGAAGGCAGGGGATGGTGCAGGATTCACTGCCCACGTTTAAATTATAACACAAATGTGATTTTGTTCTGTTAAATTTGCCCCAGAAAGTCTCTGCTCAGGCTGATATCAAAGATGATTTCGCTTGGGATTAAATCTGGAAAGCTTTCCAGGACACAGCCAAGGAAGGAGATGCCTTTGATAAGCATCGTAATCCTTCCTCCAATCTAGGTACTTAAGAGAAATATCTGCTTGTTCAGTTGAAATGGCACAGCCCACAAGGTGAAATGCATTTCCCAGGGACATGAGAATGGAGTTCAGATCTGACGCTGAGATCTCCTGGTGCCCAGGAAATGGATTTCCTACGAGAAGAGTCCCCATTTGTTACGGTTTAACCCCTGTGGCACCCAATTCCCCACAGCCACCAGCTCACACCCATCCCTGGTGGGATGGGGAAGGTAAAAAAATTCATGGTTGAGATCAGAAGAGCTGAATAAATGAAATGATGGAATGAAAATGAGAGAGGGAGGGGAGAGAGATAAATAAACCCCAATTATAACAATGAGCACAAGGCAGTCTCTCACTGCCCAAAGCCCAGCCCGTCCCCAGGCAGAAATTGGTGCTTCAATTTCCCAGTTTAAATCCTGAGCACGGCTGAGCATGGAGTGTCCCCTCTGGCCGTGGTCAGCTGCTCCCTCACCATGCACCTCCTGCCTGGGAGCCCAAAAATTCCTCGATTTAGGGGAAGCACAACCGAGCAAGCACTGGAACATGGGTTTGGTATCAACAGCATTCCCCTGCTAAATCCAAAACACAGCGCTGCACCAGCTACTGAGAACAAAACTGACTCTATCCCAGCTGAAAGCCACTTTTGAGAATTCCCAAAACATTTAATTCAGGATCTGCCACTCCTTTACTCACTTGCTCAACCCCAAGTCAGAGATTGCTTTCCCCTTCCCAGTAAATCAATCAGAATTTCATTTTTCTGCTCCACACAACAGGAAAACTATTTTTCCCATCTTGCAGTGAAGCTTTTTCTTGGGAAAAGTCATTTCTTCACCAGCTGCTCAGGATTGTTAGGAAAGAGGGTGGAGCCTTCGCAGGCTGACGTCCTCTGAACCCTACCTGAGTATAAAGAGCAAAGGGGAACTGCAGCCAAGAAATTCTCAAAAGCTGCTTCCAGCAGCTGCCGGGATTCCAGGGCTGGTTTTATCCTTCCACTGCAGGAACTCACTGCTCCAAAGAGAAGAGGGAAGCTGGACCCAGCTGATCACACTGGAGGATTAAACACAACTGCCATGGTCTCAAAGTGAAACTGGATTGATTTTTTTTTTTTTCTTTTAAACACAACTGAACAGGGTTTTTTTTTTCCTCCCCTCTTCTCTTTCACCTTTTTCCACACACACTCAGTGGAGATGTTGCAAACAGCCTGCATGAGCCCTGAGCTCCTGGTCAACCAGAACATGAGTGAAAGTGAAATCTGTGGCTACAGCCCAGGCCAGGGATCTCCCCTGCCTGGAGAAACTGCCAGCCCCAAGAGCTGTTTCCAGCAGAGCCCATCGCTGCCAGACTCTGGATTAACCGAGCTGAACGTTGCGAGCCCCAAGCTCTACCACCCTCCTGCTCCATGCCAGCCTCAAGGGATGCCTGCTCCTGCTGGTAAGAGAAAAATCTTTATTCCCATTTCCTCTTTTGTGCTCCTTGCAGCAGCTGATGAAGCCCAGTGACCTGTGGCGCTTTTAGTGGCAGCACAGAGCGAGCTCAGTAATATCAGAGATGTTCAGCACGTTCTCCTGCTCAGTCCTGGCTGGATTTTGTTGTGTTCTGCTGCTGGAGTCAGGGATTGCTCTGGTTTCTAAAAGATGCCCAATATTCCATCATTTATGTCCATCTCCAGCATTTTGCTGCTCATTTCCATTCTGAATTGCAAGTTCAGCTCTGAACTAGCAGCGAGGTAATAGATGTGACCTTCTGAGTTATTAACATTTCAAAGTCACAGGGAAGCATTTGGTGAATCATTGCCTTTGGAGGGTTCTTCAGTTCCCAGGATTTATCTGATCCATCATTTTTCACTGGAAAATCTTCCCAGATCACAGCCCACTAGCATTCTCACTAGATTGTTATAAAGCTCCTCAAAGAAACCTTTCAAATACCCCACAAACAATAAATAATTCATTGTCAAAACACCAATCTAAAAAAAAAAGGAATCACTTCTAGAACAGTCTGAGAAACAAACCCCGCGTTTCGAAGTCCCAACATTTTAATTATTCAGCGCTAGGTTCAACACTCAGAAGTGCCAGAAGTCTCAGCACAAAAACAACAACCCCATCCCTCGATTCCAAAAGCAGCATTTGCTGCTCGGGATTCGCCGCCCTCCTGCTGGAGGGGTGTCAGCTCTCGTTGCCCGGAGCGGGGAAGGGAAACAAAATCACGCAACAAGAAACCACATCTTGTGGGGCTGGTTCCCATGCCAGGATTGCCTCCTGTGAGACATCCCAGGAGCTGCTCCATTCCCAGCTCCCGTGGTTCCCCACCACAGGGAGCAGCCAGATCCCAGCAGCTCCCGCAGAGCACACACAGGTTTTGGTCGGGAATATCGGTTCGGGCACCTCATGTTTTATTTAACAGCACCAGGAGCTCTTTGCCCAATGCTCCTTTTTTTTCATTTCAGGCTGTTGTGTTGTTTAACCCCAAATTGTGTTTGCTCACAAGAGCTGCTTTCGTTCCTCAAGCCACGAGCTGCAGTGGGAAGAGAAAGCTTCTCCCTGCTCCAGCATTGCTGCTGGATGACTCCCTGCTCTCAGGATCCCACGCTCTGCTTCCCAGAGCTCAGGCTTTCCTTGGAGCTGCGCCTTTCTCCGTGGTGTATTTTATTGGGAAAGCCCTGAACGAACACGTTAAATCCATAATTTTGTTAATATTTCTCACTGAAGCCATTCCCTGTAAAGATTATTCCAGAGTGGGGGGGACACACGAGAGCAGGACAGGAACAACAGCGTTACATAAAAGGTATTTCAAAAGGCAGTGGATTTAAGCTCCTAATCTGGGCAAGTCTTTCAAGTTTGGGGATGCAGGCACCAGATGCAAGGAGATCTAACACAAACAATCGCAGAGCAGCTTGTTTTGACAAAGAGCAAGCCTGTTTGGACAATGAGGGATATTCTCAAATAACTGTTTCATTTTAGCACAGAAAAATCATTGTTTCCCTTTGAATCACACCACAGCTTCCAAACACACTGAGAGCCACGGGGGAAAGCCACTGGACAGAGCATCCCTATCTTAATTTTGAATAAATTCTGTTCCTTATCTTAATTTTGAATACATCCTGTTCCTTATTGGTGCACTGATAGCAATTTAACAAACCACAGGGCAGGAAACTGCAAAGACAGGTCTACCACAGCACAGGAAAATCAGAACGTGAGTAAGAGGGGCAGAGATCTAAACACTGCTGACACATTCCCCAAAAGCAAATCCACGCTCTGTGGCACACAGGAAAACTGAGGAGGAGGAGTTCATTCACGGAATCATTGAGCAGAGAGGAGGCCAGAGCCAAGGAACACGCAGGGAGGGAGATGTGGAAATTTCCCCCAACTGATGATGAACACCGGAATCAGAGCCCATTCCCCAGGCTGATCTCATCCTCCCACCCTTCTCCCAACAGCTCAGAGCACTGTGTTACTTTCAGCATCGTGTTGTGACTTTTCCAGACTCTGAACTTAGCTCTGATCCCCCTCAGAAGCGCTACATGGGTGTGAGAGTAAAGATGCCGGTGCGGGAACTGCTGAGGAAAATCCGCCTTTCCAAAGGCTTGGACCCGGCTCACAGCAAGGTGAGGGCTCCCCTGGGGTGGGAAAGGTTTTCCCCAGGGCTGCAGGATCCTGGTGCACACAGTCCCACTCTGGCTGTTCTGGAGGGGTCACAGCTGCAGTTGCTGCCTCTTCCAGCAACCAAATTTTGAGGAAGGTGGAGAATAAATCAAATTTTCAACAGAGTAAGGGCTGGGCTAGGAACAACTCTAAGACAGTGACAGCAGGAATTTTCGTTCCATGGATGCAATCAAGCCATAGATGGCCCAAAACCCAGTAAAAACATTGCTCCAGAACCTGCAGAAACAGCCTGATAGAGCTGACAGAGCCCCAGGTTGCTGTAAAGATCTTTCTAATACTGCCAGGAATTCCCCACTCATGGAAATCTCTCCACCTGCAGCCCCTGCTGGGCAAAACCCCCAGCACAGGAGGCAATGTCACTGTTCATGTTCAGGATTTGCCACTGTTTCGTCTCCTCTGCCGTGTGAGCATCTGACATTGAAGCTGGGTGGTTTTGTCTCCTCAGGAAGCCTCGGCAGTGAAGATGGTAACCAAAGGATCCTCAGGAAAAACAGGTTTGGGAACGCCTCACTTGGTAACAGAGCCTCCTTTTGTAGTGGGATCATGCCTGTGAGGTACCCAAAGGGCCAGAGCACCCCTGGCCATGGTCAGTGAATCCTGGGGGTTCCCAAAGGGTCAGAGCACCCCTCAGCCACGGTCAGTGATCCCTGCTGGCTCCCAAAGGGTCAGAGCACCCCTGGCCATGGTCAGTGAATCCTGGGGGTTCCCAAAGGGTCAGAGCACCCCTCGGCCATGGTCAGTGAATCCTGGTGGTTCCCAAAGGGCCAGAGCACCCCTCGGCCATGGTCAGTGATCCCTGCTGGTTCCCAAAGGGTCAGAGCACCCCTCGGCCATGGTCAGTGAATCCTGGTGGTTCCCAAAGGGCCAGAGCACCCCTGGCCATGGTCACTGATCCCTGGTGGTTCCCAAAGGGCCAGAGCACCCCTCGGCCATGGTCACTGATCCCTGCTGGCTCCCAGCCGCCCTTCAGCTCCAGGAGGCCGGCGAGCTGAGCATCCCCACCCTGCACGGCTGATCCCTCTGATCCCTGGGGCAGGCCTGATGGGAATCTCTGCTCTCCCTGCGCCTCTCCTCGGCTCCCAACAGCTTTTCTCTCCCTCTCTTTCCAGCAGAGAAGCGAAGAGCTCACCCTTATACAGAGAAACAGCTTAGGCAGGTATGCAGAACACCTTCAGCCCCGCTCTGCCAGGCTCCCGGGGCAGAATTCCTGTTCTATCACCGAGGGAGAACAGGACACTTCATGTCTGCTTCCCTCCCCCATCTTCCGCCCTGCCCGCGTTTTTGTTGCTGTTTCAGAGCAAGCAGAGCGCCGGGCAAAGCCCCAAAGGCTTGGAGGACCTCGATATCCTGGTGGAGGTGCTGCAGGAGGATCTGAACCGGAGCCAGCTCCGGGAGGAGCCTCTGCCTGCGGTGCCGGATGGGTTTTGGCAGGGATTCCCCACGGATCTGCAAAGCTCCCGGTGGCAAACTGGGGGGTGCAAGGGCCTGCAGGGAGGACAGCACGGCCCGGCAGAGCTGCTCGCGGATTCCTGCTTCAAAGATTTCCACCCCATCCCGCGGGGAGAGGCAGAGCCTTCCTTCCGCGGCGAGCAGGAGAGCACCCAAGGGTGCAGCCCGCCGGGAATGTTCTCCAGGACGGGCGAGAAAGGCAGCAGCTGGTGGATGCAGGATCCGAGCTCCCAGAAAGAATTCCCGAGGATTTCCCCGGCTCCTGCACGCTTCAGCCCGGGGGAGATGCTGCTGGCAGCTCCCGGGGGCTCCCCGCACCCCGAGGGACACGCGGAGCCCACCCCGATTTCCTTCCCAAGGCAGGACCTCTCCGCCCTCTCCTTCTTCCAGTTCCAGCTGCGCAGGGAAGAGAGTTTGCTGAGAAACGTCCCCGCGGAAAAACTGCTCGCTCCTGATGGAAATGGCAACAGGTCTCCGGTTTTTCTGTTGAAATGCGTTCATTTCTGTTCCCTGGGGACATCCCTTTTTTTTTTTTGCTCTGACCTCAGCTGCCACTCACAGCAAAGGTTTCTCAATGGGAAGCTCAAATTTGCCTCAGCACACAGGATTGTAGGCAGATTTTAAAAACACAAATATTCTGTATGTGCAGGAGTATTCCTGAGCTACAGCCGGCATCAGGAGAAATTCGGAGTGGTAAAATATTTAGGGTGAGAGGGATGTGTAGGGATCCACAAGAAAATGAAAATCAAGCAAAGTTAAGTACTGGGGGGGGGAAAAAAAAGAGCAAAAAAGATCTTTTCCATGCTGCAGACACTCTCAGGGTAATTACTTGTATTATTAGCTGCTAATAAAAATGGATGGGAGGATTACACAAAAAACAAACTGCTCGTCTGGAGCACAGACTTCCAAAGAACTGGGAGTGGCTGCTCTGCTGGAAACGAAATGAAAGCGAAGGTTTTCCTGATCCCAAGAAACCCCAGTGTTCTCTGGGATGGGAAAATAGGTATTTATAAGAAAAAAATTTAAATATTGAATTAAGTTCTGTACTGTCCAGGTAGAGTGGGATAGCTGGTATCAAATCAGATTGACAGAAATCATGGCATAATTTATAAATTGTCCTAATCTTGGGGAGAAAGAGAGAAATTCCCATCCCAAGTTTGAAATGTTGATAACTCCATGCAGGGAAAACCAAGCACAGCAGTGGCCTCTTTCCTAGAGTGCCATGTCCCATTCAGAATCAGCATTTTCAGTGCAATAATAAAATTAGGCTTGGCTTTTCAGCAATTATGGAACCAAGTAAACAACAACGCGCCACCTCAACTTCCTGCAATTTTGTAAATAATACACAAAACTTTCTCCCAGATGGAAGAAATTAATCACAATTAAGAAATGAAGACATTTAAAATCCACAAGTAAAAGTTTCCTCACTCCGAAACTCAATTTCATGAAGTATTTAAACATCAGATCATGCACTCAAAAGGACACACAAAGGCAGGACTACAAACAAGGTCATTCTGAGTTCTACTCAATGGTAAGCAATAGGGTCAAAAATTCACCCAAAAAACCCCAAAACCAACCAAAAAAACCCAAACCCAGTAAGAGTTTTCCAGACATCTTCAAGAATATCATGCTAAAAGAAAAGCAGAGAATAAATAAATAAACACCATCAGTGCCTGCTTTAATTTTTCTTCCATGAGGAAAGGAAGACGTTCCCAAATTGACAAGGGAAAAAAAAAAAAAGGCTCTTTTTTGGGATGAAATTCAGTAGAAACACTCACACTGATCTGAGTAGCTCAGTAAGGCTGAACACACAGGGGAAACTGAGCTCTACTCTTCCACAGGACTCAATTCCAGTTTGGAACTTTTGCTTTTAAGAGCAGCTGTTTCCCTTCTCTCCATTTTTAGGGATCTTGCACACTTTTCCCTCTACAGAGAGAGATTGTTGGCAGCAAGGAACCATGGAGTAGGAATGGGATAACAGCAAGAAAGCCCGGCAGACAGAATCACCAGCAATACAGAAACCAAATAAACACTTAAATATCCCAGAATTCTGGCATTTTCCCTCCTTAAAGTTTTATGCTTTAAAAAACACTCTCCCCAAAAAACCCCAAAACTTTAGCCACTCCTTTGGGGTACTTTGGCCACTCTTTTCCCTTCTAACTGTTTCCCACTGAATTCTCCTGCAGGCTGCTGCACAAGGCTGTTGCCCAGGGCAGGAGGGCCCTGACTTTCGCCCTGGCACAGAGATTTGCATCCCTCAACAAGATCGACGAGAAGGATGCAGAGAAAAGGGTAGGGTGCTGATTTGCTGAGGGGAAAAAAAAAAAGTCATTTTTTGATCACATGCAAGCCCCTTTCAAACCCCAGTCAAGCACCACGAATCCCGGAAAAGAAGGGAAAACGGGAATGGGGAGGGAGCAATGGAGCACGAGGCACAACTCCTCGTTTCATTATCTAAAAAACATGGTTTTAAAACGATTTTTGCCTTTCACTGCAACTTTCTGCCCTTCTTCCCTTCTCAGACTGCTTTACATCTTGCTGCAGAAAAGAACCAGCACCTGATGGTGAGCGACCTGATCTCCCTGGGAGCCAACGTCAACGAGCAGGACAGCTCCGGGAAAACCCCGCTCCACCTGTGCGCGGAGAACGGATATTTGAGAGTTCTCGAGGTGAATCTGGGCGTTTGCGTTGGGCAGAGGTGGAGCGAAGGCAACGAGTGCTTTAAATAACGCGGGGTTTTCCACAGAGCTGTGGTTCTGATGGGGTTACGGAGGGATTTTTGGGGAAGAAAGGGTCAAAGGTCAGGAATCACCCGGGTATTCTTCATTTCAGGTTCTGAAAAGTTGCAAAGACAGCGGGGTGCGTGTGGAGGTGGATCTGCCTGACCACTATGGTAAGAGGGAAAGCTTCACTGCATGGATTTAGAGTCCCAAAAATAGAAATCTGGATTTCCTCCAGGCTCGGGATCTGACTTTTCCGTGGGGTTTTCCACTCAGGTCTGACACCCCTGCACTGCGCTGCTCTGGCCCACACTGTGCTGGTGACAGAATCCCAAAGAACCGCCACGGACACCGACGCGGGGAGGTTCCTCAGGCTACGGAAAAACCAGATCCTGGAGGGAATTCACTGCCTGCTGCAGATGGGAGGAAAGCCCGAGCTGCAGGTGAGGAGCACAGCAGGCTCTCCCCTGTGGCTTGAGTGTTCTCCTCCTTGTGCAATCACGGGATTTGCTGTCATCTGCAGGTGCTAAATTCATGCCAAAGCTCCCCCGCCTGCGTGAAACTGCAGGAGAACACCGAGCTCATGTGTTTGCTTCAGACTCATAAAGCCCAGGGACGGGATGTTCTTCAAGAGGTAACTGTGGCAGAGATTCCAGGGTTATTTTCCAGGATTAAGCAAATATTTAGGGCTTAAAA
>VZRN01005001.1:79814-94276 GCA_013397935.1 Dasyornis broadbenti | reverse complement strand
AAAAAAAAAAAAAAATTTACAGCTCTCAACTTTTCCAGGGTCTCTTTGAGACTCTGTCCGGTGAGAGCTCCCACCAGCATACATGTGAGAAATGTAAGAATAGAGTAAGATTTCAATTAGAAATACAGATTTAAGGCCTCATTTCAAGTCATTGAGTTCTTCCAACAGGAGAAAAAACACAGCAGGAAAAAAAAAAAAAAATCATTTCAATCCAGTTCAACTGGAAATTCACCGCTCTGGTTTCTTCACCTGTGCAGAGCTACAGCCTGCTGGACGCTCCAAGAGGAATCCCAGCTCCCCCAGCACCACAGAACTCACCTGAGCTTTGTCCCATGGCATCTTCAGAGCTCTTTGATGTCCTTCTCACAGGTATTTTGTGGTAGGAAATGGAGTTGAGGGGTTTTTGTGCCTCAGCAGCTGCAACGGAGCGGCTCCATCCAGGGCCTTCCCACAGAATCGTTGGGGGGTGGAAGAGAAACCCCCAAACCATTCAGTCCAAACCTCCACAGCGTGGAGCTGATGGAAAAAGATGCCCAGTAACTTTAGCTTCACTCCAAAGACCTGCCCAGAATTTATTCTCCTCACAAACCTCCTTCCTCATCCTCAGCCACGCAGAAAATGGGGCAATACATCCGTGGCTTTAGCAGGAACACCTGGCCTGGGGACTGAGCTGAGATCTGCCGCTTTGTTGCCTTCCAGGGAAATGCTGATAACTGCCATCACCTGCATCTCGTGGCCCGCGTGCTGCTGGGGAAGAACCAGAGGAAAGGCAGTAAAAAACATTATTATAGAAAATATTACAGCTTGAACTGACTGGAAAAAATCTCACCTGCGCCCAGAATTACAGAGCAAACCAAGAAATGGGGGAAATCCTCAGGGCAGCTTTCCCCAGGCATTCAGGGCTGGAGGCTGCAGGAATAATTAGGATTTAATTCAACTTCGTGCTTCTCTGCTCAAGTCTGAGGTGTAGCTGCCCCACAGTCTGAAGCTCTGATGATTTTCCATGCAGGTGTTTGGCTGAAAAAAAAGGGATTTTAACCATGCAGGGCCTAGAGTTGAGGGTTTCAGGCTTAGTCCTGAGGGTTTCAGTCTCTACACTCCAAATTCAGCACTCAGCCTGAAAATCGCAGTCATGTTAAACACGAGCTCTGGGAATTCAGAGCCTGATATTTAATATTTTCTGCAGTCTGGCTCTGAATTTGGTCAAGGCCGGAGCGGTCACACTTTAAGGCTGTCTCATGAAGTCCTTCCAAAATAAAACACATTCATTGTGCCCAGCATGTTTTTCTCAACAAAAACCAAGCTTTTTATTTATGCAATCAGAGTTTGCACCGATAATGGGCTGTAGGTGAAGTCTGGGATAAAGTATTTTGAATCAGGTGCTTTCCGATAGGTCTAACAGAGGATTTTAGAAAATTTAAATATTGAACAACAGCTTTTTAAGGATCATTTTCTGCACACAGCAGTTTTGCAGGCTGCGAGGATAACGAGGAGCTGAAATTATCCTGCACTGCCAGAAAACCAAGTTATTCCGTAGAATTGCTACAAACCAGATAATTTTATTTTTTTAAAAAAAATCATTTCTTCCCAGACTTAACTCTCCTTTAACTTCTGGTTGCGAGTTCGCTGGTTTCTATGAAACTTCCCCTGTTTGCTACATTAGGGAGCAATTCTACTTTTACAGAACCTAAACCCAAAAAGTGACTGATCCAGCAACGCCTCGCGTGTCTCCCGTGGAGCGAAACGGGAGATTTCCCACGTGAAACCGCTGCAGGATCCAGTGTTAAGTACTCAGCATGGTTGGGGAATATTTTTTGTAATGAACCCTTTGCATTTTCTTCTTGCAAAAAAAAAAAGGTTACTTTCGTGTTATGGGGTTTCCTTGAGTGTTAAGCTCCAAGAGCTATGTTGCACAAGGGGAATTGACTTTCACTGAGAAGTGGCAGTGTTGAAGTTAATTCCAACGGGATTTGGGTCATGTCCTATGATTCTCATGCCCTCAACAGCTGGATAGTTCTCTTTTGTGCTTTCTCTAGTCTGAGTGAGACAGGATACTTCAAATCTTTCAGTATTTCATTTTTAAAAAAGATACAATTTGTTATTCGCATGGTGAGTTCATAACTCATCCACCTCCTTCCATAACTTTCCCTCATGTTTTAATCGTGTCAAGTCTCTTCTTTTCCCCTTTTTGTCCCAGGTTTTACAAATATTTTCCTCTCTGTCCCTCCATCACCACTCGTTCTTCCTTTTTGTTTGTGTCTTAACTCACATCTGTTCTCCCCTGAACTTTTTATTCATCTGGAGACAATTAAGGAGAACCTTCTGGGTTAACTCAGCTTCCATTTGTGGGATTGAAGGGTCAGATCCAGCTCCTTGTTTTCATTTTAAGTTGACCAAGAAATCCCACATCACACCCAGAGCCAAGGATGAAGCAGAACGCTGAACAAAGAGAAGAGCATCGATAAGGACTTGCAGGGAAAAAACCTGAATTTTCTCACAGGATACCTTAAAAAAGCATAGGAAACTCTCGTGTAAGAATACAATATTAATCTTTTAGGCATGGAAACCACGCAGGTGGAAGGACAGGAATATTAAACTACTCATATATATCATTTATTCAATATACTCAGAGATGAACTTGCTTCTAAAGTATATCCTACCACAGTTATCCATTAATTGCATTGTTAGTAGGTGGCTTTTCATTGTTTCACGGTTCCTTCCTGTCAATAAATCCATTATTTCATGCAGTAACTTGGTTTTTTCTGTTCTTTTTTCAACTCACAACAGAAGGGACATCATGGAAAAAGCAAATTAAGCAGAGTTTAGGAGCTGGGGGTGTCAAGGTTTTGTTGTTTTGGGTTTTTAAGGTGGCAGAAATCCTCCAGCGTCCCTTTGTGATTCCAAAGGGAACGACAGGACCCGAATGCTGGGCAGAAGGGGCTCCCAGTCTGGAGGGATCCAGCTGCTCCCAGCCTGGCACCACAGCAGGAACCCAAGGCCTTGTTTGGTTTCCAGCCTCCAAAATGTGTCCTTGAAGCCCTGATTTGCTGCACAGTCACCATTACTGCATCCAAGATTCCTCCCCGAGGCTGCTGGGCTCTGCTCAGCTCTCACCTCCCAGAGCCCCAGATCCTCAGCTGAGAATCCCAGGGACTGCTGCCCACCAAAGCAGATAATGCCAGGCACAGAACAATGCCAGGACTGTGAGAAAACCACAGGCAAGCAAAGAAAATAAATTCTATTAAAAGAAAAAAAAAAAAAGTCCCTTCTAGCAGACAAACAAAACAAACCCGATCTTTTAAGATGAGGAGCCAAGAGAAGAGCCAGAAGGGGTTGGATGCTGAAGAAAATAATGCACAGGCCCTTTGGGGAGAACATGGATCAACAGCTGCCACTCAGGAAGAAACACGAACATTTCCTCTGCATCCCATTTCCCACAACTCCACTTCTCGCCCCACGTGATGACAGCCAGGCTGGAGCAGCCAAGTTCCCGAGCCAAGGGAGAGGGAGAGGCCGAGCCCGTGGCAGATTGGGATTCTTTCGGAGCAGTCTCGCCCATCAAGTTTTATTTTTCCTGCTCTCTTTGTGGCTGGAGAAACTTGGAAGGCGAAGTTTAATCCAATTTAAAGCCAGGCGTGTTTCTGCAGCTGTGGGGAGCGGAGCAGATGAAATAAATTTAGAGAAGGGAGTCCCATGAACTGAAAACTGAGCGTGTCAGGCACTTCGAAGAGGGAGCACAGCGGGGAGAGTCGAGGAAAGGAAGGAGGAGGAGAGAATTGGGTCTCACTCAGTGTGGACAGCAGAGCTCTCGTGTTCCAGATTATCCCAGGAGCCTCAGCTGGTGCTTGAACCTCCTCAGGCTCATTTAATCCATGTTTGCCCCAGGATTTCACTTGTCCTGAGGACAAACATTCAGTTTAACACCTGCAGGATGTGCCCTAAAGGATTCCTTGTGGCTGGCACCCCAGGCCTCCCCACCTATCTCTTCCCACAGCTTTGGGGGTCACTTGGCTCAGCAGCAGGATTTTAGTGGATAAAACACCCCTTCCCTGCCATAAACCCCTGCAGATGCTCCCCAGCCGCCATCAGGAGGGCCCCAGGCCCTGCTCTGCTCCAAGCTCGGCCTTGGAAGCTGCTACCCCCACGAGAGCCCAGCCTGGGTAGGCCCCGGCTCTTCGTTATCTCTGTTTGTTATCCCTGCCCATCAGCACCGGCCCGAGAAGTTCACAGAAATCTTGTTTTTCTCGAGCATGACAAGATCCCCGAACACAAACAGTGAAATGTGCGTGGGGTGATAAGAAACACTCAGAAGTCACCACACCGTGAGCGCAGAAACCAGAATGCACAGCCAGCTCAGACCCGAAGGAAATCACCCAGCAGGAACTAACACCAAAACCTCGTGGCAGATTTTAAATTTGAAGTTTGGCTCGGGTTTGCTTTGGTTTAGATGAAACCCCCTGGATCCCTTTGCTGCTGATGAGTAACCAGCTTTTGAATCCTCCACAATTACTGCTAGAAAGGCGTTCGCCCCTAATTGGGTGCTAGAGGCAGAGGAACGCACACCAACCTGCCCTCAAAGTTTTACAGAAATATTTTCACCCTCACAAACCCTGACACTTGAAGCATTTTAACCCTAAAACCTTAAAACTTCCATTGAAAACTTAAAACTTCAGTTAAAAACTTAAAACCTCCATTTTCATTTCCTTCAGCTGCTCTCTCTGCTCCTTCCCCAAAGGTTCTGGAGGACCAAGAGATTTTTTTTCATTCTGCATCTCTGCTGAGGCTGTGGCGAAATCACATTTTAATTAAGCAAGCACGAGCCGCCTGCTTGAGAGGCTCTAGGAAACAGCAGTGAGCAGGAATTCATCTGCTGGACAGTTTCTGATTTCATTTCCTACTGCTCCCAGGTGCGCCTGTTCCGAGCCCCAGCGAACGTGACCTTTCCGTTTCGCTGGAATCATTACTCACTCGCGGCGGCAATCCCTCCTCTGATGTTCGAGGCAGATAAGCTTCTGCAGAACCCGGCAGTTCTTCGAGCTCCCAGCCAAGCTGGTGTTTGCTGAGGTGAAGCAGGAGCTCTGAAAGTCCATCCTGGTGACATTTGCGCTGTAATTGAGGCCACTCCAGCAGCGCAGTTTATTTTCTTTGTTCACAGCAGGTTATTTATTTCCACTTGTCTGGTAAAACCCAAAAACCTCAGCTAAAATAAATAAACTTTGGGGTTTAACTCCCTGCGTCACCCCCGCCCCTAGAATCAGGGCTGCAGAGATAGAATTTATGTTTTATATAAATTATATGGTATTTATATAAAATATGTTTTATATATAGTCTATAAATTGATGTAATTTATATTTGAATGCATCTAGCCGTAAAACATTCCCGTTGCGAAAATACGGCTACAAAGCCCAAGTGAAAATAAGCAAATTTCAGTCGCTGCGTTGTCCGTGGGATTGGAAAAAATTCTGAGCTTTCTTTGGCCTCTCTCCTCATTTGGTTAAATTTAAATTGTGATTCAGCTGGCTTTTCAGTATTATCTCAGAATAACCAGGCTTCAGGGTTGTCTTTTTTTGGTTTTCAACACAGAAATCAAAACCTGCTGTAAATAAGACCTGGAGAGTAAATTTTATGTGGGGAAAAAAAAATAATACTTGATAAAACCATGGAGCAGGTTCATCAAATATTTGCAGATCAATATATTCCACCTGAGGCTCTTTTTGCTGAGAAATTTCTATGAAATTTTACAGAAAATTAAGACCAAAATTTGGCCTGACTCGCTAAATATGGGTTATATCAGTACCTATTTATCCAGACACTGTGTAATTAAAATAAATAATCTCAAAGCCTGATACCCAGGAAAAAAACCAGCTAAAAATAGCCTAAATCACCTAAAAATAACATGATTTTGGTGCAGCAGAGACTGAAAACAGCAGTGATTACATTCAGCAAGGGGAGAAACAACAGAACTCCAAATCAAAATAATTACAGGAGTTTAAAAATTTCTGTTAAAAACATGAGGGATGCTTTCACAAGTTCCAGAGCAGCAGGAAGCTGGTTTTGCTCTGCTCTCTTCAGGAGCTGCTTGAGAAGCTGGGAAAACTCCAATTTCTGTGCTCAGCAACACGATGGGTTTAGAGGCTGCTCGCCCACTAGGCCGAACAAAATTAAAATTGAGGAGGAAAGTGCAGTTTGTTGTGTTTATTCTTCTTTTTCCCATCCCTTTGCTGGCCTGAAAAGCGAAGGTGGCAATGCCTACAGGGGCAGTGTGTCAGCCAAGCCTGGCAGGGTGACTCAGGAATTCATTCTTGCCCTCGATTAGTCACCGAACTAATTTTTTTATGGGGTTGTTAAATTCCCAGCCCCGCCAGGAAAACGCCAGCCTGGCACCCAGGGCAGCCCTGTGGAGCAGTTCTGTGGAAAAGGGAAGTCCTGCATCTGCTTATCATAGCCTGGCCCTCCGATTTTATCACAAGGCACTCACTGATTTATTTATTCTGGGCCCAGCACCACTGGACAGTGGTTGGTGAGGCAAGGAGAAGGTAAATGAGTCTAAAATCCTCCCTAGATGAGGGACAGTTGCTAATTGCCTTTGGTATTGCTTCCCCGTGAAACCCAATCCCTCAGGGAATCTCTGGGGTCATTTCCACTGTTGCATTCCCAAGGGCTGAACTCTGGCTGGGAGGTTTGCCCAACCTAATCTTCACTGACAGAAAAAAAAAAACCAAACCAAACAAACAAACAACAACAAAAAAAAATTCCAGCAGCAGAAGCTGTGGAATCCTTTGCAGCAGCAGCAGCTGGCTGAAATCTGAACGAGCAGAGCTTCTCCTGCTGGGTGTGCTCCGAGGCTGAGCGGCGAAGCAAAGCCCTGCAGGGGCCAGGGGCCAGGCAGGATCGCAGGCAGCTCCTGCATTCCAGGCCGTTCCAGGCAGGACCTCTGCACAGGATTTCTCCAATGGGGGCAATTCCAGGCTTGCTCAGAGACACGGATCTCCCTGCCCGGGGAATGCAAACTCAAACAAGGAACGGAGTTTGGGCCCTTCCAGCCACAGAGGGGGAGTGTTTGGGGCTGCAGTTTACAGTGCAGCGATTCAGGTGGAAATAAATCCTACTTTAAGGACCAAATTTTAGTGGCTATTCCATTGCACAGCTTTGGCTGGGGACTCCAGGCTTTCCAGTGTGTAAAAACCTTCACTGCAGCATCAGAGATTTGTCCCAGGAACAACAATTCCTGACAATTTGCCAGTTCAATCTCAGTCCTAACTTTTGCAGACAGATAAAGAAATATCTCCTCTCTCTGAAAACCCCTCTCCCTTCTGTTTTTTTCCCAGACTGCCCCTCAAAACGCACCAAAATACGCAAACCACTCATTTCTTGTGTCCCTAGAAACTCCACCCAGCTGCAGGTCCTTGTCGTGAAACTCCTTTAAGAAAAATGTGCATTTCCTGCTGCCACAGAGGGTTAAGAGCAGATGGGAAAAGCCATCCAGGAACGCTCTGGAATATCTGATTATGAATTTCTCCAGGAGAAAACAGAAGCCTCTGCTGTATGAGGAACATCTCCATCATGGCACAGGCGGGCAGGGCTGGGATATCTGCTCTGGGTTATGAGGGCAAGGTCTCAGAAGTGGAAGTCTCTCATCCATGGAAAATGTGGCACGAGTTCCCTGTTCCTGCACCCTGCAGGGAGCCAGGCTGCCCTCTGCTGTGGGAAGCACTGCAGGAGCCCTGCCCAAGTTTGCCACCTCCAAATCCCCCAGAGAGCCTTCAAAACCAAATTCCTTGAATTTGGTTCCAATTCAAACTCCTTGAATTCAGCTCTAGACATTGAAAACCAGAGGGGGCAATTCAATGGCGAAGAATTGTATTTTTTTATAGTAAGTGCCAGAAAGAGACCAATTTCTGAACAGCTTTTTGCTTTGGGCTGAACAGTTCGTGAGGATCATATCCCAAAAACACAACCCAGCTGATCCCTTATGGCAAATGAGGATTTAGGGACTTTCAAAACCCAGGGTTGTTTTAGTGACCCTGAAACTTCAGATCACAAAGCACAGGAGCAAACTCTCCATAATCACCAAAAAAACACTTCCCTGGCCTTATTCCACGTGAATATTCCTCACACTGGGCAGAGACCAGGCCTGCTCTGCGACCTGTGGGGCTCAAATAACTCCCATGAATATTTCACACCCAGGTTTTATCTCTCCCTGGCCATTAAATATTCAGCAGGGCAGGAAAGCTCTCCTCACCCCTCTCTGTTACTCACCCTCACCTGGCACTTCAAGCTGCTCAGTGCAATAAATCCATGGCTTTTTTCCTCTTCTTCTTCTTCTTCTTCTCTCTTTTTCCAACCTTCCCTGGTGTCAGCGGGGAGACTCGGCTTCAAAATGAGGAGGAATGTAAAAGTGGGATTCACTGCGAGAGAAGAGAACAGAGTCTGCCCATTTGTCCAGCAGGTATTTGTGGATAATTTCTCAGGGATTATTTGCTTCTCAGTTACATATTCCTCAATGAAAATGAAGTCAGGCTTAAATTTTGATCAGTGCTACGGTAATTTTTATTTAATCAATCTGGCTTGCTGAAATTCATATTGTAACAGGTAAAAAAAAGCTTAAAAAACAAAAGCAGAGCATTAAATTTTATTGTCATAATACTCACATATCAGAAGAATTCCTTCCTGCGCTGTGTAATTAATCAACATTGAAATTGGGGATATTTTGGTTGAAGCAGGACACATGTAACAGATTTATGACATAAACACCCTGCAATATTTAAACCAGAAACACAACAAACTGCTTTGCATAAGAAAAACTGACAGGAATCATTTTTTGCTCTTCAAAGGCTTTTTCTGCCCCGGAGGGAACGACCCCCCGGTGCCGGTGCCGTGTCCACCGGGAACGTTTCGCTCGGAAGGGGCAGCGCTGCTCTCCCAGGGCTGCCTGCCCTGCCCCGTGGGCTTCTTCAACCCCAGGCCTGGCCAAAAATCCTGTTTTCCCTGTGGCCCCGAGGCAGTGCAGCCTGCAGAAGGGCAGCAGAGCTGTGTGTGCCTCGGGGAAGGCCAGGTGTTCCAGGTACGGGGTTAATTCCCATTTATCCATCGGGATGAATCCACATTTTGTTCATTCTCGCCTTCACTCTCTCTCTCTTTAGCTCATTTCCAACCACAGGAAAAAAAAAAAAACACAGGGAAGGGGATGGGGACACCTGATCTACAAGTAACTCCCATGAATATTTCACACCAAGGTTTTATTATTTTCTGAGTTTCTCAGGGTTTTATCCATCCTCCCCTTCCACTGGAAGGCTTGGGGTGCTGCATGAACATCGAAGTCGCCGCTTTCTAAGCAAAGCCTTGTTTGAATTTCCAGCCCCGTGACGCCCTCTGCACCTGCCCCCCGGGTTTCAGGAGGTCGGGAAGGGATGGCAGGGCCTGTGTCAGACAAAGCTTCGCTGTGTGCCGGCATTCAGCCTCCCGAAACCAGGAGGGGCAGTGTTTGACCAAGAGAGGATGGGGCCGCTACTGCTCCGAGAAGGTATCGCCGTTTCTGCTCTCGTTCCGTCCAAAAACCGCGCAGAAAATGCCCCAAAAGAGCAAAATTCCCAAGCTCTTCCTTCACGGGGCAGAGCTGTTGCCTTTTCAGCTGGTAAAATATGAGGCAGACACAGCCGTGAAGGGGAAAAGGGGATTTTACCTCGGTTTTAATGGGATCCCAAATGCACAGCTCGTCACAGGTGGAAACACCCCACGCACCCGAGCACCCTGAGTCTAACGCGGATACAATTTTTATGGACCCCTCAAATGAGCAGATCTACCTAAAATCGCCCAATGAGAAACTTCATAGATGAAGTAACTGTCCCCCTGTTCTAATTACCCCCCTAAATGAGACTCCAGCCCAGGTTACAAAATCTGTTCCAGAGAGAGAGAGAGACTCCATCCAAGGCTGGAGCCTCCAGTTCTGGGATGGTGCAGAGCTCTCGGCCTCCTGCTGTGAATGTTTGGTTTTCCCGCTTCACAAAACCCCAAAACCGAGCCAAATCTCAGACTGCAAGAATTACAGGAGCGTGGGGCTGAGGTACAGAGTGTGTGTGAAGGGCACAAGGCAAGGGAAAGGGGATAAAATGTATTAAAGGGTATTTTAAAAAGCGTTTTAAAAGGGTATAAAAAGAAAAGACAAAACCGTCACAGCCAGTGCGGGCATCAAGAGTTACCAGTGTTTGCACAGGAGGTTTTGCCTCTTGTTCAGCGTGAGGAACGCCCGGACGTTGCTGGTTTTTTTCCTGCCTCTCCTCCCGCAGGTCTGTGCCGCTCCCAGGGATTTCCGAGGCTACGACAAGGTCCTTGGGCTCTGTGTTTGCCACACGGAGAGCCCGGAGGGCGTGTGCGACCCGCGGTGCAGGAGGCAACGACAAAACACCCTGCAGGTCACCTGTGCGGGGAGGAAGGCTCAGCTTTTCATCACCCACGGCAATGGGAGCAAGGTGAAAAAAAAAGATGGAGTGGTGATTTCCACCATCTCCCTACTTTTGTCGGGCTTTAATCAAAGCAGAGCTTCATGGATTTGCTTAGAAAATGATGGAATGCCGCAAAAAAACCCAACCAACCAAACAAAATAAAACCAATCAAACATTTTTCTATTAGACCCATAGAGTGTTTTTTTAACTTATATTGCAACCATGAAAAAAATTCCGGTAAAAAAAATCAGAATTCTGTTTTATTACACTCATAGAGTGTTTTTTTATTTATATTGCAACCGTGAAAATAATTCAGGTAAAAAAAAAAAAAAATTGGAATTATTTTTCTCTCAGGCTGCTGTTTTCTTAGAAGACTTAAGGACACTTCTACCAACACCGAATTTCTCCTTGGAAGATGCCTGTGCTTCAGGACAAGACCAACCCACCCGCCCAGCACACGTGGTAGAGATGAGTGGTGAGGGAAAGACCAGGGGCATTAAATGGGTGTTAAATGGGGTTCATGCACTAAAAGCCTTTCCACGGTGTTTAAAAGACAAATAATGAGAAATCTCGATGTTTCTGTCTGAGAGCGGCAATACAAGTTTGGCGCTCCACATAAAATCTACCCCGCTCAATCCCAGCACATTCATCTGAAATTTGTGAGTTCCAGCAGCAGAAATTCAGAGATTTCCTCCCATTCCCTAAATCACAGTAAACAGAGCAGAAAAATCTCTTTGCCCGGCAAAGGAATCCCTTCTCAGGTCCAATACCTGCACGGATGGTTGTTTGTTTTTTTTTTTTTTTTTGGGATTTAGGTTTTAAAGTGCTTTCACCAAGTGGAATTTGAAGTATTCCAACATTTCCCCCCACAGGATTCCAGACCCAGGCCAAAAAGCAGAATTTGCAGAGCCAGAAAATTTAAAACCAACATTAGGAAAAACTCTCTTGCCCCCTGTGCTCTTTGCAGATTCATTGACTTCAGCCAAGCTAAACCTGCATCAAGCAAACCCTAGAGGCTTTGAGCAAGGCCCAAACATTTTAAAGGCTGCCCTAGAACGAGAAGAATGTGCTAAAAAATTATCCCATTTGGGTTTAGAGTTTGCAAGTCGTGCTGGGGGACTTTGCTGAGCAGGTAGTCCAGAAGGAAAAGCAAAATTCAAAGTGAAATTCGTGCTGAAAACCAGAAATGACCGATTTTTTTTTTTTTAATACCACTTGAGGGAAAGGATTTTTAGGGGTGTATAATCCTGACCCTCAACTCCTTCGTGACTTCATCGCGCTGAACGAGGCTTCATCACTTCATAAAAAGGCTCCTCCTCCAGCAGCTCCAGGTGATCTCTCCTGCAAAGCCCCCAAATTTTGTATTGAACGTGGATTCCCCAGGGTTTAACTGCGCTCTGTCAGGTGCACAAAGCCCTGACAGAAAATTCCTCCAGAAAACAGCGACCACTTCCCAAAATCAGCAGAATTAAATGCACATGAAGTGCTCCTGTGACCCTGCTGGGGCTTTTTCTGCTCCCGCTCTTTGCACTGGGAGGTGGAATGAGAAGAGCTTCAAGGTCCTTTCCAACCCAAACCATTCCAGGATTCTCTGTTTCTCTCTTTCCCTGCTGTTTTGGGCAGTACACCTAATTCTGGAAATTAAAGTTACGAATACGCAGCTTGATTATAAATACAAAAAGGAATTTCTGCCTGCTGAGGGGGTTGTGTGCTGTTCCAGACCAGCCTGGCCACGAGGAGCGCAGGGAACAGAGCCTGAGAGCCCCCAATTCCTCATGGCAGACCCCATTTATTGGCATCCTCAACCCCATCGCCTGCATCAGCGGGAACGTGAGCCTCGTGTTCGTCGTCTCCAGGGAGCATTTCCCGGTTTATGACGTGTGAGTACGAGTAAGAGCACGAAAACGCGCTTTTGCTTCAGTTAGAGTGAGCAAAAAGAGAATTGTCACGTTTTTGCCAACGCAGAATTGAAAGAAAGCGTGACTAGGAACAGTAAAATTCTCATTATTAAACGTAATTCAGTGTATTTTTCGCAGAAGGACTGGGCCACAGTAGGAAATGGTACCCAAGTCATTAAGAAATTAACATTCACTTATTAAAATAGGCAGAATGAAATCTGTGCTTACTGCTGCTGATGTCTTGGTGATGCTGGTTCTGACCTGTAAGCGTTCCCAGTAATCAGTTTTGCACCGGTAAATCAAAATTCCTGCTCCTTAGGGTTAATTCCTGTATTTATCTGGGGGNTAAAAACAATATTAATAAATAAATATAATAATAAATAAAATTAAATATAATGATAAATATATCAATAAGTAAATAAAAATATATAATAATACATGATAAAGAATCCAAATAATAAAAATATAAACAACAAATAACAGTAATAAATAATAAATATACTAATAACTAAAATTAAATATATAATAATAAATAATAAATAATCCATATAATAAACAAAAAAAATCATAAAAAACCAAAAGCGGTGACGAGAACTTTTTGTATTTTCCCTCCTAGAAACAACCTGTACAACACAAACTCTGAATTTGACTGGGGAGATTTCCGAAGCCTCAGGGAGGTTTTGAGGGAAACCTCCCAGGAATTCCTCTTGTTCCTGTTCCAGTTCCAGGCCCCCGGCACTTACGTGCTACGGCTGAGCAGCAACCGGCACAAGAGAATGGTTTGTACCCAGAAATTCCGGCTTTTCCTTTGCAATTTCCCTCTCGGAAAAGCATTTTGTGTCCCAGGCGAACGCCTGGAAGCTGTAAGAAGAACGGTGAGCGTCTTTTTGTGGCGCGCAGAAAGAAATAAATGAGATTTTTCTGGCGCGCGGGAATAAATAAATGAGTTTGTTCCTGGGAAACGGTGANAAAAAAACAAAAAAAAACAAACCTGGGTGAGGAAGGACTGGAGCTGTGGGGACATTTCAGTGTCTAAACTCCCATTTATTCCACTCCTCAATTGACTGAGAAAATTTTCCTGGTTTAGAACCAATTAATGATGATTAACATGATTATGATATGGTATTAATGATGAGCAACAGCTCTGCCTTTACAGATCCCCACCCTAATCGTGAGCCTGTAGATAATAATAATCCNATATAATAATAAATAATAAATAATCCATATAATAAACAAAAAAAATCATAAAAAACCAAAAGCGGTGACGAGAACTTTTTGTATTTTCCCTCCTAGAAACAACCTGTACAACACAAACTCTGAATTTGACTGGGGAGATTTCCGAAGCCTCAGGGAGGTTTTGAGGGAAACCTCCCAGGAATTCCTCTTGTTCCTGTTCCAGTTCCAGGCCCCCGGCACTTACGTGCTACGGCTGAGCAGCAACCGGCACAAGAGAATGGTTTGTACCCAGAAATTCCGGCTTTTCCTTTGCAATTTCCCTCTCGGAAAAGCATTTTGTGTCCCAGGCGAACGCCTGGAAGCTGTAAGAAGAACGGTGAGCGTCTTTTTGTGGCGCGCAGAAAGAAATAAATGAGATTTTTCTGGCGCGCGGGAATAAATAAATGAGTTTGTTCCTGGGAAACGGTGAAATTCCGGCGAAGTTTGAGGGGGAAAAGTGGATTTCAATCAAATTTGAACGCCGATAAACGTGGAATGAGGTGCCTGGGCTGTCTGTCTTAAATGAGATTTTTCTGGCGCGCGGGAATAAATAAATGAGTTTGTTCCTGGGAAACGGTGAAATTCCGGCGAAGTTTGAGGGGGAAAAGTGGATTTCAATCAAATTTGAACGCCGATAAACGTGGAATGAGGTGCCTGGGCTGTCTGTCTGTCTGTCTGTCCCGCAGTACGTCCGGGTGATGCCCCCCGGGGCGCAGTGCTACGAGCAGGGGCCCTTCCTGCCCAGCACTCCCAGCTTCGCGGTCCAGGCGGGAATTTCCAGGGCAAGGGAGCTCCTCCTGCAGCCCGACTGGGCAGGGATTCTCGGGGTGATCACCGCGCTTCTCCTGCTGCTGGCTGCCTGCCTGCTGCTGGCTGTAAGTACAAGTTAAAAGTCTTTTTTTTTTTT
>VZRN01005001.1:66776-79794 GCA_013397935.1 Dasyornis broadbenti | reverse complement strand
TTTTTTTTTTTTTAGGGAATATTATAAAATTTTGTTCAGTCAGCCCGCAATTTATCTCGGCTCTTAAGCGCCGCCTGTGAAGGTGAAAAATCGGGATAAATTGCAGCTCAGCCCCGGGTTTTACACACGGGATAAAAGAAAACACGTAAAATGTTTTAATTCATTTTTCATTCCGTTTATGGAATGCTTTCATTCAATTCAATTCATCAGTTCAAGGGTAAAATCCATCCCTATGGGCTGATCCCATCAAAACCCCGATATATTTTATATTTCATAAACCTCTCAAAGACACTCAAGGTGTGGATGAATTTCACTCTCATTTTCTGATTCATCAATGAGATAACAAATTATTTTAAAAAAAAAAAAAAACAAAACTGCCTCAAAATAAAGAAAACATTAAAAAGTTTTTTTTTACCAAAAAAAAACCCGGTAGTCATGAATGAATTTCTAAAATTTTGACCACAGCACCCCTGAGATCAGATCCAAACCCAAGCTGTTCCTTCAGACTGTAAAACCCAAAAAAAAAAAGAAAATTAACTATATTTTTTCCCAGCAATTCTAAATTCAGCAGGATATTTTTTTTTTCCTGCAGCCAGACTCCTGAGGTAATGATAGAAAATGCGATTTATTCACATAATTATGCTTCCTTCCCCTTGTTTGCAGCTGATTCTTCTGGTTTAGAACCCATTAATGATTATTAATAATTACAAACCAGGCTTTTGGGGTCTTTGCCCCTCAGGTGATGGTGGATCCTGCTCGTTGAGCGAATCCCGTGAACGGGAGCTGTAAAAACAAGGGAAGGAGCAGATTTGATGGATTTTTCTGCGTTTTGCAGCTCCTGTGCCAGAGGCTGGGCTGGGCACACGGGGGCAGCCCCTGCCCCTCGTTCCGAAGGCAGCAGCTCCGGCACAGCCTGGACAAATATTCCTCCAAAATCCCGACAGTTTTTCCCATCAGGAAATGCCATCCCTCGCTGCAGCACGAGGCTGGGACAGGTCAGACAAACAGAAAATCTAAAAAAAACCTCCAATTCTGTGCTTGGCGCTGCTGAATTCCGTGATTTCCAGCCTGAAATGAACCAAAGCCGCCAAATTGATGCATGAAAATTCCTGTTTAGGGAGGAGAGGGGAGGCCTGGGAGCCTGAGGGACACTTGGACCTTGAGGCCTTCAACACCAACGTTTTCTTTGAGCTGCTGCTGAGACAATCCCACTCCGTCACCACCGCCCTGGGCCACTTCAAAGAAGAGGTAAAATCGTGGTTTGGGGGCTGCTTTTAATCTGGAAAACCTAAAACCAGAGAATTGCGTCTTTTCCTGTTGTTTCATTAACCCTTGGCTGTGAGGGAGGTGCTTTATTTCAACTTCAAGCCGTTTATAACATAAATAAATATATCCTCATTTTCTTGAGCATTTTCTTTATACCCTGTAAAAGCAGGAAGAGCAGCGAGCTTAAGGCAGAGCGTTTTGGTTTTCCTGAACTGACACAATTTTTGCTAAGAGATTTCCTCATCCACCTCATGCAATTTTTCATCTAAAACATTTAAAAAAAAAAAAAAAACAACTGGATTTTGTACCCTGGAGAGCCGCAGGTTAAACTGAGGAGAAATTAATCAATGAATAGATGAGTGTGGTATTTGAATTTTATCATAAATATCTCAATTTCATAATAAATATCTCAGCTGAAATCGACGGGAGAGCATCTAGAGCCCAAATGTGAATCCACCTGTGGCACTGCCGAGGTTTAAAGGACAGCAGAGGGAGCTGGGTCACAGCAGGCACCTCAGAGATAAATAAAGTGGAGAAATCTTCATTCCCTTCAACGTGTTTGTACCAAAAAATCGAGCCTAGAGTGGGTTTTATTCCACAAAAAGCAATTTTCTTGTGCAGGGAGACCTCACCAGCTCCAAACTCTCCTTTCACTCCTGATATAATATTTTTTTTTTTTTCCCTTTTCTTTCGCACCTCAGGTGAAAATCCTGTACCACAGGGTCATGAACGAAATCTCCTCGCTGAAAAACCTTTGGGTAAAGGCTCTGAGCACCCCAGGAAAAGGGGAGGATGAGGAGGAGAGCACAGAGGGCTACAAAAAGGCAAAGCAGCAGGTAGAGCTCAGCTCAGCAACATTTCTACATGGAACAAAAAAAAAATTAAATTTACACGTGGAGTAATAAATTGAATTCTCTTCTAGAAGTTTCAGGCGTGGCCATGCAAAATGCCACTTTCAGCAGAGCAGACATTTAATATTTTACATTGTTTAATTAAACAATTAATGGCAGTATCCCATAAACAAGAGGTCTTTCCATCATTTAAACTGCAGCTATTGCTTCGTGCTGACAGAGACAGCTCTGAAATATTATCATTAATATCATCATTATTATTATCATTTTCTCAGAGGTTTTGGCTCTAAACACAGCATAAAATTCATCTGCTTGAGTGGGGTGGTGCCGCTTCTGGTTTTCCCATCAGAAGGTGTTTAATGTTGGAATTTATTCCATTGTGTCTTTGGTCACGTTTTTTTAATTTGCATTGAAACTCACACAGCAACTCAGTTGTATCGATATTCCCGGTTAGGAGAGATCCATTGCAACTTGTGCTGAGAAATTGATATTTACACTTGAATTTATGCTGTAACCAAAGCTCAATGAATAAAACCATTTCAGGGCGTGAAAACAAAAATAAACTCTTGGTTTCCCCTTGGAAAAACGTGTGGGCAGCACAGCACGGAGCTGGAAAAGATAATTTGTACTTAAGGACTTAAAACCCTCTGAAAGGATCCCCTGAGTGATGAACTTGCTCAGATCCTGAGGCTCAGGGATGGATTCTGAATGGAGACTGAATGCCCCAAAAACTGGAAGAGCTGAGGGAATTCTCAGATACCCAAGTGCAGCAGGCAAAGGTCCTGGATCCATTTCAAACCATTGAAAAAGCTTCAAGTCGCTGAGGCAAGGTTCTGTAGCATCTGACTGAGCTCATGAACTGCTCCTTTAAGATTTTCAAGAAAAGGCAACGAATGCCAGAATATTTGGGTTTGTAAAATTCCATTTTTGGCAGCCATCAAGCAGCCTCTGCCTGCTCTGCGCTGTTTCAGGTGCTTCTCTCTGGGTCACCACAGCGCTCTGAAAACTCGCAGACCTCCAGGTTTTATGGCCTCAGTGAAACAGGGGAGGTCATCCCAAAAAAACTGATCCCACTGCTCCAGGCTGTGCTTCAGGCGCTGGAGGAAAGCAGAAAAAATGATTTATCACCTGAGACACCAGGTAAGAGGGAAGAGAAAGGTGCTGCCACTCACTGTATTTTATCCCTATAATATTTCAGTGTCAAATCTAGAAATCTCTCGCTCTCACAGCTGAAAAACCAGACTTTGGTCCCGTTTTGTTAAAGATCTCCTTGGATTTAAAGAGCAAATTTGTGTAAATCTGCCACAGGATGAGCCCTGAAATCCTCTCTAAGACTGAGTGTCTCTTGCCAACCCTCACCAAAGTTAAGGTAAATTTCGAAAAATAAAAAATTCCTTGCAGAAAACAGATTCCCTCCTGTTCCTTCTCCAGGCTACTCCTCCAGGAGCACTTTAAAAGCCTCTGCTGCTCACACAGAGGCATCAAAAACTGAAGACAATCAGGAGGCAACTCCAGCTCCCATGAGATCCCCAGCTCTGCTCCCTTCACTCTCAGAAAGGATCAGCCTCATGCAGCAAGAAATGCAGAAAAGGTGAGAAATCCTCGGTGTTCCTCATCTGCCACTGAACTTTTAGTCACAAAAATCATGTTATTTGCGAGTTTTCTCCTCGGGGAGTTTCTCCTCGGGGCTGGTGTGCGGTTCCAAAGGAGATCCCTGATCTCCAGGCGTGTCTGGTGGCAAAAATTACGGAAAAGCAGAGATGTTTCCAGGCTGTCTCTGCACATCTGGCTGCAGGTTCCTCTGGGAGAAGCACAGCTGGGAGCGGGCACAGCTGGAAATGTCCTTGCTGGCAGAAGAGATGGGCGCTGTCTGCTCCTTCTACGAAGCATCCAAGGAATGGCACAAAGGAAACGGGGTGAGGTTGGCAGGAAAAGAAAGTTTCCCCCTTCCTGTCTGAATTCCTTTCCGTTTTCCCACCTTGCTTCCAAAAACTGAAGCAAGAAGTAGTTTATTAGAGAAGAAAAAGAAAATCTTCTGATCGTGGCAGAGCAAAACAGAACCTAATTTCATTTTCCTCTCTGAATGTTAAGGCACAAGAGGCAGTGGCCTCATTTTCAGTGACTCTTGGGTGTTTAACCCCACTGAGGGCACTTGAATGAACGTGGATTTTGAATTTCTGGCTGGGCTTTTCACACCTCAGGTTCAGCATGGCTCAATTCTCATTCCCCTGGTGCTCCTGGCTCAGCTGGGATGTCTGTGATTCCAGGGGATGGAGAGAAGCAGGGCTGGCAGCCTGGATTCCCTCCTGGAGGAGCTGTCACAGCACCACAGCCAGGCTGGACAAGCCCTGCTCCAGAGACACCTGGAGGAAACCAAACGTTCCGGCCTCAGCCCAGCCCTGACAGTGCCCAAGCAGCCCCTGCATTTCCTGGAAGAGCTTCCCCATCAATTGTCCTTTTGTCTGCTTGGCTTGCCCAGCCCAGATTGGGATTTCAGCGAGCAGAAAGTGAGTTTGGGGCATTTCCTGTGTGTATTTGTAAAACAGAGCAGTTTAGAAATGTTTTCTGTCACTTCAGCCAGGTTTGCCCAGCTTTGCCCCGGGCCAAGGGAACTGAAGCTCCTTCCCAGGGCATTGTTTCTCCAGGGGAGGCCTGGTGAGCTCAGCATCCCAAGAGCCTGGCAGCAGCACAGGAGATCCACAAGAGATCCCAGCTCTCCAAGGGCATCTACAAACATCTACCCCAGACAGCAGCCCTGGCACAGGGGGAGACATCTGCTCCGCAAAGGACTGAGGGCAAAAGTGAAGAATGAAAATCTGATGGACATGGCAGGCGAGGAGATTGGGATCCAATGGGAAACTGAATCCTGGCGCTTGCTCAGCTCGGAACCAATGCAGACTGAGCCAGTGCCTTTCCGTGGGTTTGGACTGCATAAAGTTTGGGGGGAAATCTTGTAAATCCATGTTTTTCATGCATAGCCAGGCTGTGTGTGGATGAGATGATTTCTGTGGCACATCCTGGCCAGAACAACATCCTGGCCAGAAAATAAAGCAATGCCCAGACTCTCTGACATTCAAAATGATGTTGGAGGGTTTTTTTTTTTTCCGCTTTTCCCACAGTTTCAGTGACATTGTCACCTCAGTGCTTTGCAGGAAAGGACATCACCTCCAGAGAGTGGCACAAACACAGCGCTGGCTTTGGGCACTCTGTGGTTATCAGAGCAGCTTAAATATTCCAGAAATTTCAATGTTCCAGGTGTCCTTGGGAATTGGACTTCTCTGGTCCTGCTGACCACTGTGCTCTTTGTTGGTGTAGAAAATCCCCAATTTAAAAAAAAAAAATCTTTTCTTAACAGAAACATTCTTGGGACACTGATTCCCCAGACCCCGTAATTCCGACGCTGCAGGTTTCAGGGGTGAAGATTGTGAAGCTGGAAGCTCTGAGACAGAAGTGTCTGTACCGGGTGCTGGATCTCTACAACGACCTCCAGGTAGAGGCATTTGGGGATATTCACGCCTCAACCCCACCCTGCACGAGCCTCAAGGCAACGCAGGAAATTCTGAGCGCACAAATGCCCACCCTGGCCAAAAATCTGCAGCGGTACAAGGAGAGAAACCTCCTGTGCAGAGCCCCACTCTTCAGAACCCTGTAATGCTGGGGGGAAAAGTTTATTTCTCTGAAGAAAAAGAAAAAAAAAAAATAAAAATCCGTTTTCTCCGTTATTCTGCTTACCTGCTTCAGCCTGGGGCTTGTCCAGAAGGCGTGGCCGGGATCCTGAGCGGCTCCGGCTGCACAAAGCGAGGGGAAGCCGTGGCCAGGGAGGTGGCAGAGAGCAGGGAGGAGCAGCAGGCAGCCAGAGCCGTGGCTTTTCTGCAGCAGCACCACCGGGAGCGGGATCTGCTCAAGGGTTTGAGCGCCGAGGCGGAGGCCGAGCTGAGGAAAATGCAGGCACAGCTCAGGCTGGAGCTTCAGACGCTGACAGAGGAAAAGGTACCTCGGGGAAAACATCGGGATTGGCCTTTGGTGACGGCTCCAGGAAAAGCTCTGGCCTTGTCATTTCAGCAGGGTTTTATGATATTCACGATTATTTAACTCCAGCTCTGAAGGGAAGCTTTTAAAAATCTTTTTGGAAGTCGATGCATTCCCATTATTCTCAGAGCAGTTAATTTCCCCCACCCCACTCTGGATTTCTATTTTCAAATTGCAACATTTCTACAATTTCTCAAATGTGGATGATTTTTAATTTTTTTTTTTTCCCCCCCAGCTCCAAGCCCAAGAAACCCAAGTGATCCAGGAGACCAAAGGAGAGAAATTTGGGAACCTGGTGGCCTTTTCCATCCTCTCCCAGAGACACCTGAGGCAAACAGTGACTTTGCTCCAGGATTGCCACAGGCTCAAGAACATTGCCCTGAAATCCCAAAAGGAGGGCACAGGCCTGGAACACCTCGTGGTGGAAGTAAAATTCTCTTTTTTTTTTTGTTTAAAATTCTCTGGGTTTGGTTCAGAACCCGGAGCATGTTGCTACAAAAGTTTACAGACTCTGAGGAATTGTGTCTGTTTAGAGAAATGTTTCTACGAGTGAAGCTAACTCCAGATTAAAATACATTATGCTGTTTTTTAATGCCAAAAAGGATTGAAAATTGGGGTTTCCTACTAAACATCAGACACTTCAGATCCACTTTTAACACAGATTTACGGAAGGTTCTTTAGAGAATTGTATCTTTATTTTCAGCAGTTACAGGTTTGTTATTTGGGAGCTTATTAACAACAAAAATAAAGGACTGCTAAATGTTTTTACCAAATTTCCACTGCTTTTGGTGACATTTTCAGAAGTCTGACCCAAACCTGTCCCCTCAAGATATTGTGTAGAAATTAAAATAACAAAATGAGGTTCATGCGTATTTCAGGTTGTGTTTCACGCGACCGATTCACCTTTTAGGATTTATCAATGGATGATGACACCAGGGACATTCTGCATCTCCTGAAGGACAGCTCAGAGTATTTACTCTTAGTGCTGGAATTTCTACAAACTGCAAGATTATTACAGCTGAGAGAAACCCAATTCCAGGAAATAGCCAGGAGCTTAAAAAACAGCACCCAGGAGAAGGTAAAATACAAAATACATTTCTTCACTCTCTTATTCAGGAAATAATAAATAATTGCTGTTCTTTGTTCTCCAAGTACCAAATTTCTCCCAACAGCACCAGGATGGGTTGGATTTTAGATGTTTTTTTCTTCATTTGCAGTCTGTGAATGAAGCCAAGGTCACAACCAACGAAGTGAAAATCTTCAGAGAGCAGAGAACGAGAAGGCTGAAGGAGCAGCTGGAGCACTGCCTGGAAAAGAAAAGATCCGAGAATATTTCAAGGAGCTCTGATCCATTTCAGGTTAGAGAAGAGCAAATCCCAGATGTTTTTTAATTGAACACGCATAGGACATAAAATTAATGGTGCAGTGTTGAGGAGACTGTGACTGCAGCGGTGTTAAATTATGACATTCACAATAAAGAAATGAAGAAAATGGTTAAAAGTAGAAAACAGGAAAGTAATACTCTCAGAAGTTGGAAAAGAAGAGGAAAAAAAAAGCTTTCCAAAGTAGGTTATGCCCAAAATGCTGGGTTTAGGGGATTTTGGAGTGTTTTATTTATTGATTGTGATTTTTTTTTTTTACTGATTTTTTTTACTGGTGCTCCAGACCTGCCTGATCTAACCCAGAGCTCATCCCCAGAGAGGCTGAGGAATTCAACAGCTTTTTCCAGGCCCTGTTTCATCCCTCACCTTTCACTGCAGGGTTTGAGGAAGGAATGCACTGAGAGGAAACCTTCGTCGGGAGAGGATTCCCATCTGCATCTACAGAAGTCGGGAACGGGGTTAGAAAGAGAGGAAAAAGGAAAAATGCAGCAAAACAGGCATTGCCCATCAGACATCCCCCAGTTCTCCCAGATCCCAGGGATGCAGCCAAAGGCAGAGGATCAGCTCCTCTTGTTCCTGACTCAGAGTAAGTCAAGAAATAGAAGTGACCTGTGATTATTTTTTGATTTTGATGCATTTCCTGGGAAGAGATTCCGACACACTTCTGCACTTTGAAACCTCTTCCAAAAGTTAGATATTTAGTTAAAAAAACCCACGAAAAACAAACAAAAAAAAACCAACTTTTAATCCTAACAGTTTGTTTTTAGACTGAGGCCTGAAAGGAAAGTCAAATTCAGCTCGTGGAGAAAGGAATGGACACAAACCCCTTTGGAATTTTGCCAGGTAATGCTTCCAAATGTGTTTTTTCTCACAGGTATCAAGGTGCTGAAGCAGGCAGAGCACCTGATGGCCTCCAGGATCACCCTGCTGAACCCTCAGCTCCCGGCACCTCCTCTGCGTGGTAAAAACTTGAAGTCGCTTCCATGACTTTTCTTTTCCCGCCACCGTTTCACCCCCGCCTACAAAATCCCCCACGTGTGAAATGTTTTCTCAAAAAACAGGGTAAAACCGGATTGTTTGGGGAAAACAACGTTTCTGTCCTTCCTTACACAGGGGATGAAATTAAGTGTGAAAAGCCCTCGTTGCTCCTCGGCCTCCTGAAGGAGGTGAACGATGAGCTCCGGAGTCACGCAGCGGCAGCTGGGCTGGGACAGAGCCAAAGGCTGGAGAAAAGTAAATTTTCCTTCTTTTCTTTCTCATAAAGCGGCCAGAATTGGGTGTGATTGGAGGATTTCTTTCTCATCCTGTTGATTTTGATCAGATTTTGCTGCACAGACACTTCCCCCCTTTTGGAGGAAGGGCTCTACCAGTGAAGGAGAAAAACTCAGCACCCAAATCTCCTGAATTCACTGCTCTGAGCCACACACAATTAATATCACTTTTCCAGACCTTAATTGTGAGAAGTTTCTCTAGGAAAAATAAAGGTTTGGACATTTCCTTCATCATCCTCATAATAATTCCTCACACATCAGAAGGGATCCATCTTGCTTTGAACAATGTTATAATAAAGATGAGAAAGGCAGAATTTTATCCACTCGCGTTGCAATTTTACCTCTTGGGAAAAAAAATAATGCAAATAGAAATCGGTGAATCTAATGAAATCTGCTGGTTTTGCAGCAGGAATTACTGCTCAGGGGGGTCAGGATGCCTCAAGGGCTCAGGAAAGGGAACTGAGAGCAGTGGATCCTGCAGCCCTTTCTCCCCGGGAGGTTGTGGTGTTCCAGTACGGCCTCTCCATCCTGCGATTCCTCACGCTGCACATTAAAGTAAGTGTTTAAAACAATGAAAATCCACAAAATTACCCAAAACCACTCTTCAGCCAACAGCACCAATGCACCAATCTTGAGGTGAAATCAATTAGAGAACGATCAATGTGCAAACCCCAGGAATTAAAATTCCATTTCTGTCTTCTCCACAACGGCACAGAATTGTTTCAAGTCCACGGGACCCACAGTCGGTTTTTATATTTGTTTTTTTCCTGAGCACATCACTTAGGAAATGAGGAATTAATCCCTGCCTGCTGCACAATATTTGTGATAAAACAAATTCCCTTTATCACTCGGAACAAGGATTCTCTCATTTTCTCTGCACAGCAAACTCTCCACGGGGTTTTGTAACAGTGTTAAATCAATAATAATAATAAAATTATAGTGGCCACACCCTGAGCTCCAGAAAAGATGAAGTAATTTAATTTAAAGAGCAGCAAGAGGGAATCCTAAAGTTTTATAAACAAATCTCCATTTCCACGTGGATTATTTTTTTGGGTCTGTATCTGCCGCACATCAGAGCTGGCATTTCCATGAATTGATACCCCGTGAATCCCTGCTGTTCCCCCAGTACTTACAGGGGCATTTCCCCTTCTCTTTCAGGCCCCAGAAATCGCCCTGTGTGTCGCCTCCAGCCTTCCCCAGAGGGATGCCCCAGGCAATGCCTTCGGGAATTCCTTCTTTTACCAGGTTGGTCCACTCCGCATCCGTGCAATGTTTTTATGTCCGTTGAGATCCAGGACTGGGAAGTAAAATGAAAACACATTGAACGTTTTGTGCAAGTCACAGGATGCTTGATGCTTTCTAGGGAAAAAAAAAAAATTATGTAAGAGATCATTAAATATTAATGATCTCCAAATCTATCTGAGCACAACCCCAACAGAGCAATGTTTGAATCCGTTTTTAATGTGAGGGTCACACCCAAAGCACATTTATTGAAGCAGCTCTGATTTTCCAGTTTCTCAAGTCCAAGTTCCTCCGCTTTTCATTTCTACCAAATTCTCTCCAGGTCAGCTTTATGGGAGTCAGAGCATCAGCATTTTACTTGCTGTAATTAAATTACAGGCCACTAGAATTAAATTATGAAATCCAGCTATTTAATATCATTTTTCCCCAAGTTTTCTAAAGCTTGTAAAACATAAATACAAACCTGGCCAGAGCAGAGAACACAGAAATGCTTTAGATTCACGTCACAGCTTATTAAATGAAGATTGATAACTGTTCTGTGCGTATTGATTGCCCATTGGAATCCTTGGACTCGCCTCAAATTGAGATAAACCTGGAAGATTTGCATCATCCGAGCCAGCTCCTTGTCCCAGCTGGGGATATCCATTTTTTCCTCAGAATTCCAAGAAGAAACTCTTCATCCTGAGGGATTGCCTGGGCTCTGTGGGGAGTTTCCTGCTGCTCCTCGTGCACTGCTTGGCTCACGTCACCGCTGGCGAGCTCAGCCACGACACCAGCCCCCTCTACCTGAGCCTTTTTCACCAGGTACAGCAGCGGCTTCCGAGTGGAATTACATCCAGCTCCTTCCTAAATGAATCCTTCAAAATTCTGAAGTTTTAAATTCTTATTTTAAATAAGCTCTCATTGAGAATTCTTATTTTAAAAGCGAAGGGTTAACGCTGCCAGAACTGGGAATATAAAAACCAGACAAGGCCATTCTGATCATCACTTAAAGGGAGAATCCAGCAGCAAAAGCTCTTCCATCATCACAGTCCCAGCTCAAAACACAGAGACACTCACTGGGAAAGAAAGGAGGAAAAAAAAAGAAAAAGGAACTGGAATTCTGGAATTTTCCTTCCCAACACCTTGATGTGATGCAGGTTCTCAAAACCTTTAAGAAAACTCTTTTTTATTTTATGGTTTTCTCTTCTCTCCAGGCACTACAGGCTTGTCTCAGTGAGATGTTCTCCCTCCGGCTCCAGCTCTCAGCAGCGCCCCAGGGGGATAAATCCCATGGGATAAAGCAGATGCTGCTCAAGGAGGATCCATTCTCCAGGGAGGAAATAAATTTGATCTCCCAACTCTTTGAAGTGAGAGTGAAAAGCCTCACAGACCCGGAAGCCTTTGAGAAGGTAACAAGAAAAATCACAAGATCTGGTTGGGGAGAAAAAAAAACCCACCATTCCTATTTTTGTTTTTAACTTTGTTAGAGTGGCAATGAAATGGTTCATAAAACCCAGCTGGTTCCACATGTCTCTGCTTAAGCAGGAAGGTTGAAATAAATTATTTAACTTCATGCGGGGCAATAGGTCAGCATAAAAAGCAGCACCATGAAAAATATATTTAAAGAATCTATAAAAAGGCCTTTAAAATTAACATTTATCTGCCGTCTCCGCTTCTGTGTTGGTGAAGAACCTCTTGCTCCGTGTGAAATCTGAGGAACCACTCAAAGACAAGTGGCTGGTGAAGAAAAAAGAACATTTCTTTCACCCCCTGAGCAGCAGAGGAAGAGGGGCACGGTGAGAATCACTTGCCAGGAGCTATTATTTACTATTTAAATTTATAATTTCACTCCCTCACACAGTGAAATTTGTCTTTCTGGTTTGCTCTTATGAAGAGCCTATGGATAAAATCTTGAATTAAAACTGGTATTAATCAATTAAATACCAGTATTAATACTGGTATTCCCCTTCAAATTCAATATTTTTCCTGGTTTTTCTCAGCTTGGAAGAGGAGCCTGCCACTCCCTTGAGCCCTTCAGAACTGGAGGATGAAGTGGATGCATTAACTGAGGAGCTGGTGCACATCGTAGAGGATGAGCAGCAGTTTTTAAGCAGCAAAGGCAACGAGGATCTGCTTTCTTATTACCTTGAAATAACCAGCTTGGAGAAGGAGTGTCTGGTGAAACAAATAAATGCATTAGAAGAGGAAATAGCCCAGGGCAGAAAGCTGTGATGATGCTCAAAAACTTGGTGGCTTGGTTATTTCTCCTCAAGCCAAAGAAAAATCTCTTCTTTTTTTGCTTTAATTGTTGTGTGTTTTTCCTCTCCATCCTAAAGGCTCATTAAATCAGGAGTGAAAGCAGTGTGGGAATTTAAGTGACAAGACTTTGGCCGGAAGAACTGACATTTCTGGCCACATGCAAGCAGTGAAAAGAAATATTGCTGCAAAAACCCAGACTCAGAGTTTCCAGGAACGGGAGCAAAATATAGAAACATTCAATTCTTAGTGAGAAATAAATTATTCTTTAAAATGATGTATCGCTCCAGGAGGTTTTCTGAGGCCTCTGCGGTTGAGAGTTGCACTTTTCTGATTTTATGACAGAGAAGAACTGCAGGTTTTGGGTTCCTGCAGTTATTTGGGTTCATTATATCTGCACAGTTACACCTAAAGTGCAAGAAACATTATTCTCCAGCATTGAAGGAACTTCTCAAGTCGCCATATTTCAGCTCGGTGCTCCCACCTACCCAGGAGCGCAGGTCCTGCACTGTCCGAGACCATCCCTGCTCTTAATCCTGGGGAATCAGCCTCTCCTCCTCCCAAATTCAAGAGCCAAACCCCAAAACTCATGAAATATTCAATATTTTCTGATCAGTGAGCCATCAACCCAGCCTCCAGGGCCAATAAAAAGCAAGTGAGGGAAGAGCAGAGTCACTCAAAACTCTTCCCCCCCCCCCCCCCTCCAACAAAAACCACAGGAGGACAAGGGCCACCCCAA
>VZRN01005001.1:55782-66749 GCA_013397935.1 Dasyornis broadbenti | reverse complement strand
CAATCCAAGTTTTTTTTGTAACTCATTAAATACCCTCAACATTTCTGCTGGTCTTATTTAGATCTTTCCTCATAACACCTTTGCCAGAAGGAAGCAAAATACCCTTCAAATCAGCTCAAGGGATGTTTTTGTCTTCCTCCATGTGTTGTATTCCCACCAAAAATCTTTTGAAGACCCTTCAAGGCACCACTAGCAGTTGGCTCGGATAAAAACAAACATAAGTAGATTTATTGATATATTTCCTTTTTAACTCACAAGAAGAGCCTCACATTATATCTTCAATCTTATGTTCACATCAATTAAAAACACTTAAAAACCCCGATAAAAACCCCCCAAAATGTCCGTATACACAGAGTCAGAGCCAGCGATCGGACAGGAAGTGCTGTTTTTATGAGGTGCCAGATTTCACCCCGCCCCAGGCAGGGCTCCAAAAAGCCAAAAGCAGCCCTGGATCTACCTCTTGGTGTTGATCCAGTGGTACCTGTCCACCCTGGGACCTGTGAAGGCAACCGTGGGCCTGTAGATCCTGTAGGCCCTGTGCTGGCCATAATGGGAGCCATCAGCCACGTAGGGCTTCCTGTGCTGGTACCAGGGCTGGCTGGGGGCCTTGCAGAAGTCACCAAACTGAGCAGAAAGAAGGGCAAAAAAAAAAGTTAAAATGGGCTGGGGAAAGGTGAGAGTTTCCCCCCCAGCTGTCAGCCCATCAGGACCCTATACATTCCTTCCTCAGGAAGCTTGTGGGGCCTCCTAGCAAAGCTCCACCCCACTCGCAGCATCACAAGGATTTATTCAATATTTGTTCTAAAAGAGAGTAGGTCTTGCTGGGCCATCTCCAACAGATCCAGTTCTCTGCTGTGTAACAGAGACTGAACCTTCAGCACCATCCTCAGCCCACTTTTTCCCACAGAAGTTGGGAAAAATCTTCGAAGATCAAGTGCAGCTGTTCCCTGCCCACAGATCTTTCAAACCCCTGCAGGGATGGTGACTCCAGCAGGGGTGGTGGTGACCCCAAGCCAGGGTTGTAAAACCCTTTCCGAGGAGAAATCCAACCCAAATCTCCCCTGGAGCACCTTGAGGCCATTTCCTCTCCTCCTGTTGCTTGTTCCCTGAGAGAAGAGCCTGACCCCCACCTGCTGAACCTTCTTTGGAGGGAATTGCGGTGCTGCCTTTTTGGCTGGTAAAATATGAGGCAGACACAGCCATGAAGGGAAAAAGGGGATTTAGCTCAGGTTTAATGGGATCCTGGGTGCACAGCTCAAAGGAAATGTGCTCAGAGCACACCTCATATATTGCATGTACAATTTTTATGGACCCCTCAAATGAGCAGATCTATGTAAAAATCTCCCAATAAGAAACTGAATAGATGAAGTAACTGTCCCCCTATTCTAATTACCCCCCTAAATGAGATTCCAGCCCAGGTTACAAAATCTGTTCCAGAGAGAGAGAGAGACTCCATCCAAGGCTGGAGCCTCCAGTTCTGGGATAGTGCAGAGCTCTTGGCCTCCTGCTGTGAATGTTTGGTTTTCCCACATTGCAAAACCCCCAAACAAAGCCAAATCTCAGACTGCAAGAATCACAAATGTGTGGGGCTGAGGTACAGAGTGTGTGTGAAGGGAAGAGGGTACAAAATGGGTACGAAAAGAAAAGACAAAAATCATCAGGCATCAGCAGAGGGAAGAGGCCCCCCCGAGCCCCATTGCCGGTCCCACCGCTGCAGCTCACCTGGTACACGCTGTTGGGGTTGCTGACGGTGGGGATGGCTCTGGGCTCCTTGCTGAAGCTCTCCTCATCCGAGGAGGTGCCCGAGGGATAGTCCAGGGCTGCCCTGCCCACGGCGATGCTGATCTGCGTCGGCAGCTCGGGGCTCTCCTCCCCAAAGTGCACCACGGTGAAGGGCCGGCTCCTCTCCCCGTACCTGCGAGGGTCACCAAAAGCGACCAAACCCTCCAGGAGCAGGCTGAGGTTGATTGAACCCAGATCCCCCCCCTTTCCCCAGCCTGTTTTAACATTTTCCCCCTCTTGCTGTTCAGTTTGGTGACTTCTGCAAGGCGCCAGGCCCTGCACCCACCTGCAGCACACCTCGAAGGGATCCACCCACAGCGTCATCTCCTCGGGCAAGCCCAGCTGCGTGAAGTCCACGTCGCTCTCCGCGCAAGCCTGCTCCAGCAGGGGATCCCTGGCCTGGTGTTTATTGATCCTGATGCACCTGGGAAACAGCAAAGTGCAGGGGGAAGTCAGATTGTGCAGGTTCTGCTCACCCAAAATCACCATTTATTGTCCTTTTAACCTATGGATGCAAGTTCTGGAGCCCCAAGTAGCGATCCAGCCTAACGAACTGATTTATCAACCCAAACTAGGCCTTGCTTTTCATTCTCATCAGTTACTGACGAGACACTTTTTTGTTTATGTTTTTTTAATTCTTTATGTCTTGTGAAGCTTTATATTTTTAAAACAGAACCATTCCAAAAGTCACTTTAAGAGCACCTGAATTCTGCACCCAGGGAGTCAGAGCCTCTTTGCCTTCAGACTTCCACCTCAGCTCTCTAGTCATGCCTTTACAGGTAAAAAAAAAAAAATAAATGCAGCTTCAACAATTAATAATCCTTCCTTCGAGTTTAAGGGGTATCCAGGTGGTTCCCTCAGCATTTTGCATCATTTATTTCACTTTAAGTCCTCCAGGAGCTTCTTCTTGACCGCCAACCAAAGAAAAGATCTGCCCCGTTCTCCCCCTGAGCCCCTCTCACCTGAAGGCTTGTCCTCGGGAGGGATTGTCCAGGTACCAGTGATTTTTGTACTTCTCAAACAGGATCGTGGTCAGCTTGGCTGCAAACTTGTCCATTTCCTGCTTGCTCAGCTTGTCTTCCCTTTTCACCAGCTTTGTGATGAAGAACACCGTGGCAGCAATTTCATCTCTCATCTTAAACTGCAGCCCAGGAGGTGCTTGAGCTGTTGGGGAGGCATCAGCAGAGATGTAACCCCACAGCAGAGAGATTTAATAACATTAAGGCGTTATTGGGTTCCAAGAATAGATGCTGCAAAACCTGCACGAGCCAGGATGGACAGAGCCCGGAGAAGCCTAGCTGCCAAGCAGCAGATTAAATTTAGTTTTGGATCATAAAACAAGTTTAATGCATTGCTAGAAGGCACCTGCACTAAGAAAGTTCGCAGAGAATATAAAAAAGGAGTTTAAAATAGAATTGTTCTTATTGTACACCACAGATATTAAAAGCAGCAAATCTTAAAGTTATATAGTTTTTTTTTAAATATAAAAAGAAGACCAAAACCATCACCTCCTCACAGCAAAGTCAGTGAAAAGTGGAAATTACTTCACAAACAGCTTCAAAGAGGCACCAAGAAAACAAATAAAATACCACAAGGCCCTGTGTCATTTACACATGGGGAAAACCCCAACACCAAAATCTTCTCTTTCTCTGGCAGAGTTTGGTCAGGCTTTATAAGGAACAGGAACCACGTGGAGCTGAGGGATGCAAGGATATGCAGGTGTGCAGGAGCTTCAGGTGTGTGTTAGATTAATTAACAAGATGGTTTCAGAAACATTTCCCATCTCCTTGGCTTTATTCCAGCATCACCTCCTTCTTTCAGAGTCTATTTTATTGATTCCATTCTGTATCCTGTTGTGTCCATTGGTTTGCCCCATAAATCCCTGTGGAATATTTAATATTCACCATGAGGAAAATAGCACCAGGCTAATTAATTAATTATTAGAATAGTGCCTGACTGCTTCTAACAGAATTAACACAATTATTTTCCATGTGAAACCTCTACACTTGGAGTTCTTTATTTAGAAAACTGCTTGATCCTGGGTTTATCACATCGCTAATCTTCCTGGTGATCTGTAGACACGTTCACATCATCACAATAAATTTATTTCGTTTTTGAGGAGTTCAATGCAGAGGGAATGGCTCAGCCCCTCAAATGTGAGAGTTGTGCTCACTGTTAAAACCCCAAGCCAGGGAACAGCTGATGAGTTCCTTTTTCCCCCCTTTTGCTGCCTCAGGAAGTTGTGTCAGATCCCAGGAACTGCCGAGACAAAAGAACAAATGGAGGCAAAAAGAGCTGAGTGTTGAAAATCGGCTCTTAATGGGGCTGGCGCTGGGGCCGCCAAGCAGGTCCAGGGCTCACATTTCAGCCTGAGGTGATGCAAGGCAGGAGATGAGAAACGTAAAGTGTGGTGGTTGACAGCTTGGACTCCACCAGATGGGGATAAACGAAGACCCTTTATTGCAAAAATCCAGGGTTCCTAAACGGTTCCTTTGTTCTGAGTTCCCAACCTTGTGGGGCACAACAAATGTGTTGAACCAACCCCCATGAACCACGGCAGGAACACGCATCAGGTGGAACCAAGCAGCAGCCCCACGCTGGGAGCACCCATTGGCTCTAACAATTGTTTTCCAGCTCTGTCACTTGTTTTTCACCTCTGCTTCAGCTGAGCCATTCCCAGAATGCTCTCTGCTCAGCCCGAGGAGCAGAAGTGAGCGAGGATTTTACAAGGGCAGCGAGGCCCTCCCTTTGCGAGGCCTTGCTGCTCCGCAACAACAAAGCCTGAAGGCACAAACTGTGTGCCCCAAACCACAAATTTCTGGCTGTTTCTGGGTTTCACTTCTCTCCACTCACACAGTTCCTTCCTCGCTCTTCAGTTTCTTTGTGCATCACAAAAAAGAAGACCAAGGCTTTCAGTGAAAATTCTGCTTTTAAGGAATGAATAACAAACCACAAAACAGCCCCATATTCCTTCTCTCCCTTTGTCCCGCACTTCAAAACACTTCCTCAACAAGTGGGGACCTTTCCACTCCAAGGAAAGAGAAATCAGAGCCTGAGGCAGATGAGGGATCCTCAGGAAGAGCTTTCAGCTGAGCTCTGGGACAGAACCCGCAGTGTTGTGCCCACAAGGGTTTCCTCATCATGTGCTCCCAGCAGGACACACGAGGATTTTGTTCCCTGCAAGCCCCTGAGTCATTCCTGCCTTTGTCATGGAGAAAAAGAGGGCAGCTTGCTCTGAGATTTTTGGGGAATGCTGTGGGACAACAGGAAACCGCTGCTCTGCATTGCTGGGAAGAATGTCCACACATTTTTTTGGCCTCTTTCAGTGCAGTCTTCTGTGCAGAGCATTTTGACTCTGCTGCTGCCTGAATTAGCTCTGAACTCTGAATTCTGCCTGAATTCTGCATCCAGAATTAGCTCTGGGCAACACAAGGAGCATTCCTGGACAGCCAAACTGGCTCTTCATGCCTGAGGCCTGAATTTTATTCCAGAGATGAAACATGCTTTAAAAATGTCAGGGAATTGATTTCTCAGCTGAGTGGATTCCCTTGCAAACGCTGCAGCCAGATCAGTTTTCCTTTGTTTTCTGTTCCATGTCAAAATAAAACCCCAAAAATAAAAGTTTTCAAGTGACTTGAAACTAACAGAGATTTTGCTGCGGCATGGCTGAACTTTAGGAGAAGGGGGGGTTACAAAAAATTGGAGGTAACTCCAGCAGGTCTGGGGACTGACAAAATTGGTGTCCAGGAAAATATCAAAGAGCAAGATTTGCCACCTAAAAACAATGGGTGATACAGGTAATTATAATTTTTGAAGTTCTTCTCAGTAAGTTTAGCCCACTCAGGGTTTCCTACACAATCCCAGACACAAAGACTGGGATTCTGTTGTCTTTCTGGCAAAGTCTTGGTATTAACACTGATTTCTTTGATTTCGTGTCATTTGTCCTCAATATCAGATTATAACCTCATAAAATATCTGACCTCTTCCTCTAAACTTTGATTTCTTTTTATTCTCCAACTATCCAAGCTGAAGCAGCATTGCCACTGCGAAACAGCAGCAGGGATTGTGAGGAGTCCATCCCCTGCCCTGGGGTGAAGAATTTGATCATAATTCATAATTTCAGCCTCAGGAATTCTCCAGGGACCGTCCTTTCCCAAATCCCAGGCTGGTTTGGATCAGAGACAGACACAGGATGGGATTTTGAGGCCTCTCCTGCCTTTTTCTATTCACTCCAGCAAGTCCAGGCAAGCCCTGTGAGCGGGGAAATTCTGTGACAAAGGAGGGAAGGACTGCAATCCACCAAGGACAAGCATCGGGAAGCCTGGATCCCTCCTCCAGCTCCTTCTGTTGGGTTCCCTGTTCCCATGGTTAACAGTAAAGTGCAGCTCAGCAGCAAACAAACTCCTCACCTGAGAAACCAGCCCTGCAACGAGGTGAGAGCTCTTGGACGATGGGAGGCAGAATTCAACACGTTTGCAACGACAAGCACGGGGAAATTTAAGCAAAGTTCTGGGCAGTTCACCCACTTGGCTCTGATTTTTAAAAATGGGGTTGGTGAAAAACTTCTGAGCACTTTTATACGTGGGATTTTTAACATCATGCAGGAATTCAAGTTTTTTTTTCCTGTTAACGTCACAGAAAGCAGAACAGCAGAGGGGGATTCTGGCATGACATCGCAGTGACGAGAAAAAACGAGTTTAATTGGGGAGATTCATTGAGCTCAAATCCTTCCCAGTGCTGCCAGTTGTCACTGCCTGGGAGCAAATAGAGCCCTGGGTGCCCTGTTTGGGTGAGAGCTGCAAAGGAAGAAAATGTCTGAAGCAAAATCGGCCCAGCCCAGGCCAAAGAGAGCTCCATGAGGCAGCAGCCAGCAAAATGTGCTCCCAATTCCAAACAGAAAGTGTTTTCATCCCAGCAGATTTGGCAAAACCCACGATGGGCAGCCAAGCGTTCTGCCTGAGAGGAGATAAATGAGGAGATATTAATGCCTTTTGTTAAATGATGCTGGTTTAATCCTTATTAGGAGAAGGAAAAAAGCCAAACCACTACAAATCGGTGCCTGGACGTCCGTGGGACTGATCCAGAACTCTCTGAAATGGGGGGAAACACATCCAGAGCCTTCAGTGGGATTCAGATCCGGCCCCTGACTCGGCACAGGCATTCCCAGGCAGATTAAATGGTGTCCCCTGGGTCACCAGGCAAGCCCAGGCTTGAGCCACGAAGGGCCAGAGCCGGGCCCAGTTTCTGTAGTAACTCAGCTTCCCCAAACACCCCTGCAGAACTTCTGTGCGGTTTTCCTGCTTTAAAGGATGGAATACGTGGAAATAAAGAAACAAAGTTTCTTTGGGCGGTGGAGAACAGGCGATTCCTCCAGGTAAGTTGATATAAAAATCAGAAATCAGAGTGATTTCCATGTGGGGAATCTCCTGAGGGAAAAGCAGCTTTTATTTGTTTTGTCACTGGCTTGATGGCATTTAGAAGCATCAGGAGTGAACACAGCACAAATTCCATGGACTCAGAGGGCAGAAGAAACCTCATTCCTGGAGTTTACAAACTTTTACACCTTGATCCAAACCATGCGGTCTCTGCGCAAGGAATTATTTCTGACTAGAGCGGACCTGAAGCTGATTCAGATCAAAGCCACAAAAATTTAAAGGGTTTGAGTACCACATATTATTAGAATTTAATTTAAGATTTAGTCTTTGGTGGTTTAAGTAATAAAATAAACCTAAAAAAACTCCAGTGGTGTTGGTCTAGGATGTTCTGAAATTAAACAACAAAGGAAAGAGAGCAAAGCTACCTGGGCTTATTTTGTGGAGCCTAAGGGTTATTGCCATAGCAGTTGAAATTTTCTGGGTTTTCTCCTTCTGTTTGCACACCGTGATTTTCAGAGCTGAACAGATCGGGGGCAAGCAAAGAGAAATGCCAAGAAAACAGGGAAAGAGGTGAAGAAGGTGAAGGTGAGCAGCCAGCAGCACAGGACACTCATCCCCCCGAGCTGTTTCTCTGCCTTGTGGGAATTCCTGGTGGGAACTAAACCAGGCTGGAGCCCCAGGATCTGCCACCAGCCGGGCTCCCCCTCCCCTGGAGCCGTTTGGGCAGAAACTCCAGGCGTGTTTTCCGTGTTGACTTTGCCCATGGAAACCACGGGAGCTGCCCCTGGCCAGGGCCAGCTGCCCTGCCCGGGTGGCCTGGCCGGGTGGCCATGGTGACCGAGGGTACACAAAGCTCCCAGGCACGGGGCTGACCCACGGCCCTGCCCGGGACACTCCGGCCCAGGAGCCCCAGGGAGAAAGATGGGACCATTCCCAGAGGAATTCTGCCAGGGAATGGGAAGAGTGAAGAATCCATGCCTTTTCCCCTTCCTGTTCAATCATTTTACTCCAGACGCTTTCCTCATCAGGATTATTCCAAGGTAAGCTGCTTGAGGGTAAGTCCTGAATTCTTGAAGGCATTTATGGAGGAAAGCTGGCAAAATTGTTTAATTTGCAGACAAACTCATCCTTGCAAGCTCACAGATTGTGGCTCCTTCCTGCTTCAGGTCGATAAATCCGGATAAAACAGCTTTATCACGTTATTAATCGCATGCACATCTATCAGGCACGAGACATAATTGATGAGAACTCAGAACAGATCTGCTGATTTCTTTGGCTGCCACAAAGGAGTGAAAAAGACTGGAGCATTCTGACATCTGACTGACAGCACGATCTGCGCTCCTGTACTTTTTTGGGGGGGAAAAAATAGCTTTCTGAAATTCATGGAAATGGTGATAACTCTTAGACTCCACAAAATAAGCCCAGGTAGCTTTGGTCTCCTTCCTAATTTTAGGACGTCCTCAGGAATTTCCCTGGACCAAGAATCCAGTCTGTTGTTTAAATGGATTAATTTACTCTATGCTTCGTTGTTTCCACATCCAGAGCGGACTAAGAATTTTTTTTATGTCGCATCCTCCAGCTCATCTGCCAGATACAAATAATTTCTATTTACTTTTCACTGCTGCTGTGAATGCACTTCATTCTGGAAAATTCTGCACAGGAATGGCACCAGATCCGTGGCTCAGGACAGGGACCCAAGCAGGGAACAGGGACAAGTGGGGTGAGCAGGAGCACCTGAGATGCTGCAAGCCAGGCACCACGATATTCCCGTGGAATATTTGGTCTTGGCCCAAATTTGCAGCTGGATTTGCACTCCCACCTCTGGATACAGCAGGGGCTCCACGCCAGGGTTTTCCTCATCTCCCTTTTCCATCGCGGTGCTGTGCAATAATTTCTATTTTAAGGTTTCATTGCTTTGCCTTCGCACCCTTGAAATGATCTTTGTGTTGTGACCTTTGTGTTGCGTTCGCTGCAGTTTTTAGCATTAAGAACAATTAATTTGTGAGAGAAACACTTCGAATTTAGTAGGGAAAAGGTTGATATCGTCAGTATTTTCTATTCTTGCCAATTCCTGGGTTTCTTTGCTTTGCCTTCACACTCTTGAAATGATCTTTGTGTTGTGATCTTTGTGTTGCATCCACTGCAGTTTTTATCATTGTGAACAATGTGAGATAAATACTCTGAATTTAGTAGAAAAAGGCTGATATGACCAATATTTCCTATCATTGCCAATTCCAGGGTTTCATTGCTTTGCCTTTACACTCTTGAAATGACCTTTGTGTTGCGTTCACTGCAGTTTTTATCACTAAGAACAATTAATTTGTGAGATAAACACTTCGAATTCAGTAGAAAAAAAAAAGGCTGATATCACCAATATTTTCTATTATTGCCAATTCCTCATTATTTTAAGAGCATTTGAGGGCACGGAGGACATGAAAATAATTCTCGGCAGTGCTTTCTTTCGTTGCAGGTGTGAATTCCCGGAGCAGTGCTTGGTTTGCAGGCAGTGTAGTTAGCTGATTGTACCCCTCAGCCCACAATCACTAACGCCACTGCCATCAAAACAAGGCACGGCACTCCCTGCTCCAGCCTCTGCGAGCTCCAAACTCCCTCATTCCCACTGCAAAAAATCGTGAATGATGTCATTTCTCTGCAGCTTCGCTTCCAGAATTTCACCTGTCCCACAGCAGGGTGTGGCGCACGTCGGGAATATCATGAGAGATCTTGAATTCGGAGATAAAATCCTCAGGGATTTGCCTGGACCAAGAATCCTGTCTGTTGTTTAAATTGATTCATTTACTCTATACTTCCTTGTTTCCACATCCAGACTGGACTAAGAATTTTTTTATTTTTTTTTTTTATGTTGCATCCTCCAGCTCGTCTGCCAGACACAAATAATTTCTATTTCTTTTTCATGTTTTATTAAACACGCTGCCAAGTGAAGGCAGTCTTAAGCAATGATTAAATATTAAACTCGAGGTATCTGCGAAGTGTTTTTTCCTCTGACCATTTCTCTTAACATCCAAGGATTTTAATCTGGAGAAAATACTTAACAGTGATAGAAAGTGCTGGGGTTTTTTTTAAGAAAACCCCAATTTTCCTCAAAGCAGGGGTGAAATTCTCTCCATCAGCCTGGTTGCCAGGCAGTGTGGTTAGCTGATTGCCCAAAGCAACAATCACTAGCCACACAGCCAGGTAAGGAGGTCTGGAAAACTGGGAGCAGGAATCTGGCAGCAGGAATTTGGGAGCAGGAATTTGGAAACAGGAGTTTGGAAGCAGGAATTTTGGAGCAGGAATCTGGGAAGCAGGAATGAGGCCCAAGGGAATTCTGGGGACACAAGGCAGAAGCATCGATAGACAGGAGAGTGAAATAAAACGAGTTCTGGGTTCCCATCAAACCAGTTTTCCTGGTGATCCCCGTCATTTACAACTCATTTCCACCAAAAACCATGAGGACAAATGGTATTTTTGAGTTTTTCCTCTCCAGATTTGCAGCCTTCAGCTCCCATTCTGACTGGGATTTCTCACCTCAGCCTGGCAGAGGCCTCTGTTCTCACATTTCCCTCCACTTCATTCCTGGTGAGGAAATAAAAACCAAGGCCTGTGCTGGAAGCTCTTTCCCATTCCTGGAGGAGGTGGAAGCTGGGCTGGAGTGAAAAAGGCCTGAAAAAAAGATGGAAAAGTTTGCTGGAGCTGCCATTATTTAACTGCTTAATTATTGTGCCACAGCATCACTAAAACTCGCACAAGCCCAGACAACCACCATCAAACATCACAATTGCATTTTCAGCCTGACTCTGCAGTCGTATT
>VZRN01005001.1:26746-38981 GCA_013397935.1 Dasyornis broadbenti | reverse complement strand
TTTTTCTTTGGGTGTTTGCCTTGGTTTTTCCTTTTAAGAATTAAATGAATAAAACCAAAACAATGAAAACTGAAAGTTGGAGGAGCTGAGGAGAAGAAGAACTTTCATCTTCTCTTGACAAGCATTTCGTCTTCGCTTCTTGGCAGTTTCAATTCCCAGATGCCAGGGAAGGATTGAGCAAACTCCAGTTCTCTGGGCCCTTCAGTGAAAAGAGGGAAGGAAATATGTACAATTCCTGGTATTTTCAAATGAGAGGAAATCATGAAAGCTGCAAAGATATCTTGGAATGCAACTCCTGAAGCAGCAGAAAACGGTGACAGGGGAAGATTAGGGAAGGCAGAGGATTCCCTTTTGCTTTTCCTTGTCAGGTGAAGGATGTGCTAACATTAAATACTGAAATTTGGTTGGGATTTTTTTTTCTTTTCTCGTTGTTTGTTTCTAGCTGTTGCTAGTAGTTGTTGGCAAGCTGCGTGTTTGGGAACAAAACACACTTTTCTGATAGGAAACTGCTCCATGGCTTGAAGGAGCTTCTCCACCTCTAAGAATTACATCCCTTTTCCTGTCATCAAGGCACAGCTGAGCTCACGGACAAAAAGGAGCTCTTGAATTCCCTGTTCCTTCTCACATCCTCGCGAAGGCTTTGCTGGGTTTTTAAGTATTTTCGAGTGGTTCTTCTCTAAAACCTTCCCTGCTCCTGGCGCGAGGAAGATGCAGAAGGAACTGAGGTGTTTAATTGCGTTTGAGTGTAGGAGCAGAGGTGGCAGCTGCTGCTGTGCTGCTTCTCCTATAAAATACACATTTTAGGGGCGTATTTAATGCACACTCTGAGTTGTACAAGGCTTGCCAAGAGCAAGGGTTTTGGGTTTTTTTCCTCCTTTTTATTTTCTGTGCTCAACAGCAACTTTTAAACAGCCCCGAACAACTCCGCATCATGAGACAAAACACGGTTTGGTGCAACGGGGTGAGGTTTTTTTAAGCTAAAAAGCGATTTAAACTGGAAGTACAGCTCATTCTCCTTTAGTTTGCAGCTCAAGATATTCGTAATTAGCGGTGGAGCTGGGCTCAGAGCTGTTTCCAGTCCCTGTGGTTCCTCAACATGGAGCTGGTGGTGGTGGTTATCCATGGGGTGATGCAGCTCAGGGATTCTTGTCTGGGTTTTCGGAGCAGCACAAAATTCACCTTTTTACCGTGAGAACAGAGGGAGCGGGTGCTTTGCTCATCCCACGATTCTCCAACACCTTTTGCTTTCCAGCAGACCCAAAGTCACATACATTTTTGAGGCCCTGAGTTCAGCGTTGGCTGAGCAATAAAGTCAATAATTTTATGATGTTGCCAGGGTTATCTGTGATACCTTGGCTGAAAGCATTTCTGCGGCAGCATTCAGCCAAATCCTCCCATCCAAGTGCTGTTTGTAATTTTGGGAACGTTTCTGTGGACATCACTCTGTGTTTCTGTGGAGCGTTAACCTCCCGTGTCCTGTTCTGCACCTGCACTCCCCTTTGCTTGGTAAGGAAATGTTTCGAAACGCTGGCAAGGGGATTTTTTTCCCGGAGCCGTCCTGCTCCAAATGCGGGGCTCAGACTCTCTGTGTCCTTGAAGGAGGTGTTGGTTTCAGTCTTCGGGGATTGTTTGATTCTGAATGCCTGCAGCAAGGAGATAGGAAACTTCTGGAAAAGGAAGAAAGTGGGAAACATTGGAACGTGGTTCTTGGCCAGCGAGGGAAGTGAGTGTTGCAGCAGGATCTGTAGCCATGATCCCAAAATTTTTATGGCCCGTTCTTCTTTTTATTTTTCTTTTTTCAATGCTTCTTTTTCCTTCTAATCACGTTTCCCTGGTTGGGGCTCAGGAAGTAAGAGCTGCTCAAGGATTTTAACCATGTAAAGATGAAAAAACGCTCATTTTTATTTCTATAAAAGCACTTTTTAGGAGCCGACATAGCTGCAGCGCCGTATTAACCTTGGAAAACACGAAACTGCAGCAGGGACTTGTTACTGAAAAACTGGAGTGGAAGTAAAAGGACAAATGAGTTTTTCGTGGGTTTCTAGGGAAAACTTTTGTTATCTGGGAAAGCAAAGTTAAAAAGTTGATGAAGTTTTTGTGGCTGTTGGAAGCTGGGGACTGCAGAGAGCTGGAGTTTTTTATCTCCAAGACTGGAGATGCCTTGAGTGGGAAAATGCATTCCCATTTTCTGGTAGGGATTCAGATTGCTCCAGATCAATCCTTTCACCAAATAAAAAACCAGTGAAATCTGGAGGTCACCAGATAATGGGGAGATGTAGAGGAGGAAGGAGAAGCCAGTCCTGATTCCAGAGAGAGATGGTGTAAAATTAATTAAGAGGAAAAGGAGAAATGTGAACCCGGGGGTTCTTTTTGGAAAATATTTCCTGATGTCCAAGGATTTGTCTGGGTTTTGTGGTTTGGTGTGATTGCTTTGACACTTTTTAACTTCCCAGGGAAGAGGTTTCTTCCCAAGCTTAGAAATCCTGCAAAAAATCAGCAGCACCCAGGAATTATTTGATGAAGTGTGAGCTCAGAATTGAGGAGACTGAAAGGTTTTTTGTGGTGGTTTTTTTCCTGAAGCTGCAGCAATGATTATTTGCATCCTTTATGATCAAATTTTATACTTCAAAGTTTTTTTTACCAGGAACAGGAATAGAATGAAGGGGGTAACAAATAGGAGAAAAGCAGGTGCTCCACATTTGATTTGCATGGTTTAGAGCAGTGTCTTCGTCATTAAAACACAGAACGTTTCAGGGGGAGACCTGGGATTTTTTAGGGTTTGCCACCGTGATCACTGCTGCTCTATGATGCTGCTCCATGTTTTGAAGCGTAAAGGCTGTGGAATAATAACTCGTGGTTAATGCTGAAAATTCTGTAGGATGTGAACCTCTTGTGCTTGTTTTTAATAGCTGTATTTATAAATTATATATTATTATATTATATATATTATATCTATTATATATCAGAATTATTACAATTTTGTGTTAGGTTTTGATAAAGCTGTTTTAATCAAAAGCTGTTTTGCTCAGAGTTTTAGACATTAAAAAAAAAAAAAATCCCACACTTGTCTTTTGGGGGGAAAAAAAAAAAAAAAGTTTTTGTTTTGGATAACTCAGCTCTGTAAAAACACATCCTGCACCTTTAAAATAATCCCAATTTTTCCCTGCTGACAGTTTATTCCCTCACAGCAGAATCTCCTTTTCCTGGGGGCTGGGGAAAGACAAGGGATTTGTAAAGAGAGGGAAGAGCAGAGTGAAATGAAGTCGATGAGCAGTTAATTGTGAATTCAGGTGGGCCCATAATCAGTGTTGGTGCAGATAATGAGGTTCACCTCCCGTGGATTCTCGTCTCCTGTGCAGCAGCTGTCTCCCATGTTCAATAGTTTGTGAAATGCTGTTCTAATTGGAAGCGTTTGTGTGCCTTACATTGTTTGCTCCTGCTTCAGCAGTAATAAAGGGATATTCAGGGCGAATAAACACCTTTTAGCCATTCAGCACTCTTTAGCATTTTTACCTTCGCACGTACCATGGCTTTATTTTGACTTTCTTCTCGGTTTCAATTTGAAATTTTCCTCTCTTGGAGCTTTTTAGCCTCCTCAGCATCTGTGGTTCCCTTCCCTTTGCATGTAGTGGCTAAAAACAAGGTCAGCAGGCCCAAGGTGTGTTTTGTGAACTAATCTGAGATCTGTTTCCAAGGTCTGGCTGAAAAATTTTATCTGCAGGGTTTTTCTCTGAAGGGAGAAACTGCAGGTCCCCTTTTACAACAGTACATTAATGAATTCAACACGTCACAGGTGAAACTGCATGGATCCACAGTGTTTGGATTGTTTGTGTGGAGCCAACGGTTCTTCTTTGAAAATATCAAATACTGGGGGACTCAGGTTTGCCCCCTTGACTCCAGAAATGGACACCATTAAGATTTTAAAGAAGATTTTGGTCACTGCAGGATCCTCAGTTCCTGATGCAAGAGCACCTGGAGCACTGGCCTCCCTCACCTCTTTAGTGCCTTCCATTCCATGGAAAACCTGCTTTTTCTCATGGAAAACCTGCTTTTTCTCATGGAAAACCTTCTCCTTCTTGTGAAAAAACTGGTTTTTCTCGTGGAAAACCTGCTTTTTCTCACATGCTGATGTGGATGAGAGCCCTGCAGCCCCTTTGAGGGACCGCTGACAAATTTGATGGTGCCCTGCTGTATTTTTCAGTCTGGGATTTGTATTTCGGTTACCTGGGGCTGCGTTATTCCCTTTACAACGAGGATAAAATAACGAGGAGCGCACTGGGGGAGTTTTTAACCTCACTTTTGCTGCTGGTCTGCAGGTGGCAATAAAAATCATTGACAAATCTCAGCTGGATGCTGTGAATCTGGAGAAGATCTACAGGGAGGTGCAGATCATGAAGATGCTTGACCACCCACACATCATAAAGCTCTACCAGGTAGGCTTAGGTGGGGCTTCTCCCCCTTTTTTTTCCTCTTTTTTCCCTCTCTTAGTTCTGCTGGATAAAGATGAAGATCCCAGTTAGGACCGGTCCAGCTGTAATTTCATTTTCTGCAAACGAAACCAGCACTTGGTCTTTAAAAGATTGGTTTACCAAGCGGAGATGGGCCTGGAGGAGGGAAATTTTCAACTGCCTTGATAATTTCTTCCCCCAGCTCCTTTCTGAATGAAGGACACCACAGGAAAAGTGGCAGAGGAGAGGCTGAGAATATTGAAATGAAGTTTGAAGATCAACAGGAACTCTTGAAGGGAGGGTCACGGTTATGGGGAGCTCTCTCCTTTGCTGTTAAAGGAGGGGCTGCTTACAAAAGGCATTTCAGAGATGAGTTTATTTTCCAAATAAATTCAGGTTGTCTCACCAGTTTGCTTTCATTTGTGAGCAGCCTCCTGGCACTTTCAAGCCTGTTAAGAAATAAAATTCAAAATCAAATTCACAAAGGTCTTGCCCACGGACAAGTTCAGCTCATGTTGAACGCTTTCTCGGAGGTGACTGAAATAAACCCAAAATAGGTTGAAATTGTGGCACTGAGGTCTGAAATGACTTTTTGAAGTGGAGGATTTTTCACTCTTGGTGAAGCTTTAGATTATTTTTAATTTTACTTTGATAATGTTTTGATCATTTTGTTTGCACGCAGCATACGCTTGGGGGTAACCCCACGTGCAAGGCAAAGCTTTCACAGCTTTAGGAGAGAACCAGAAAAATAAGGTTCCTTTTGGGTGTTTCTTTGCTTTTTCTGCTCTTCCCACGAGCCCTGACGGGTGATTTCTCACCAACAGGTGATGGAGACCAAAAGCATGCTGTACCTGGTGACAGAATTTGCCAAAAATGGCGAGATTTTCGGTAAGCAAGGGAACATTCCCATTTTCAACATCTCTGCGCACTGCGATCTCTGTGTAAAGCATTTTGGGTCTGTTACTAGAGATTTAATATTTCTGTGCAGTTTTGGTGTGGATTCATCATTTTTCTTCTGATTCATTAGAATGATTAGAGTGGCTTTGGTAATTAAGGAGGCAGAAGAGTCTTACACATTTTCTGGATTATTTCAGCATGAACACTTTTCTAGACAAAGCTAATCAGGATCTGAGCGTTGGTTGGTTTTTTTTTTTTTAATTATAAAGATTCTTTCTAATATTTAATGCAGATTTCCTGAGCTGAAATTCCAGTTAATGATTGCTGCATCTGTTCCTAGGCATTGATAAGACTGGGAATACAGAGTGTGTCCCTGATAAGGGATTATTTGTTCCTTACTGAGCGTGAACTGGATGAGAGATGCCCTGATTGCCTTGCACTGATCCCTGCTCATGGAAGGGTTGGGAAGGGTTTGTAGGGAATGACCATTCCAGCTGGGAATGTTTTTTAATGTTATATATTTTTTTATCTATTTTCTATATATTTTTATATTTTATATTTTTGGGGGGGGAATGACTGTTCCAGTTGGGAAGGGTTTGTAGGGAATGACCATTCCAGCTCAGGACCATGGATGGAGATTCCAGTCTGCAGCCAGCATTTGGCCACCTGCAGAGTTAAAAACTTTATTTTTAAATTAGATTCCCTCTGTTTCAGTTGGGTTTCAGTGCCTTTTGTCCTTTAGCTGGGAAGAGCCTGGCTTTGTCTTGGGTCAAAAACCCTTCGGGCTGTGAATCTAAAATCGCTTCTGCTTTCTATTTTATTATAATAAAAATGAAAAAAAGTTATTTATTATAATCAATGAAAAAATGAAAATATTTCATTATAATAAAACGAACCCCCCAGACCCTACTACAGAAAGGAGTAGCCAGAGGCTGACACGAAGCTGATTTGCCCAAGGCTAAATTTACAAAACTTCCCCAGAAGAGGCAGCTTTGGTGCTCGAGATCTTTGCAAGATGCTCGGGTGTCTGGTGAAATCAGAAATCCCCTGGGTGTCTGCAGTGAAATCCTCTTTGCTCCAGGGGTCTGGCCTTGTATTCCAGCAGCTCCTGAACGTTCCAGCTGCCCTGGAGAGCGGCTCCTGTGCCTGGATCCCGAGCGCGGGCTGCCCTGTTTGCTCTCTGGTTAATGCACAATCCCCTGCTGCTGTGTCCCGCTGCTCCGGGAGAAAAAAAGGGGTGATCCCAGAATATTCCGGATTATCCTGAAGGGCTGGGGGTGGTTTGGAATCTTGAAATAAAAAAAGTCCCGACAGGCCAGAGCTATAAAAGCGAAATGACAGCTTGGCTTCGTTACCTTGTTTGCTGCATTGCTAACAAATGATGGATTAACAGCTTAAAGAGCTGGCTGCTGCTCGGGGGTAATTTAGTTTGTGCCTTTGATATCTGACTTCACCTTGATATCATATGATTTGTCAGTCACTCTTGTGCCTCAATGATATTTAGCTTGCAAATATTGTGATCTCCCCTCACTGCCAGGCTTTTGTTTGTTCTTGGGCCTTGCCAAGTTAAACCAGGCCGAGAGCGTGTGAGCTGGGCTGGGAGCTCTGAGGAGAGAGCTCCGAGCTGCAGGTTCCTCAGATCGGCTTTTGTACCGCCGAGAAAAGTTTAAATAAAAGTACTGTGGCGGTTATAAAGCCCCCCGCCCCCGAATGATATTTTAATTAAAAATCCCCTAAACCACAGGCAGACAAAGGCAGGTTTGGTGTGGCGCTGGGCAGGGCGATCCTGCTGGGATCACTGGTGGCACAACTGGTTCAGAAGATAAAACCAATCCCTGGCTATAAAATCCACGTGCGCTTGCTGCTCCTTGGCCATTAACTGCATTCCTTGTGGGATGTTGAGGGCAGCTCCAAAGCCATCCTCAAAGCCGATTCTCTGATTTTCTGCTCCTAAGAGAAGGACTGGAATCGGCTGTGGAAGCTGTTCCTGTCAAGACTCACGCAGCCGCTGCTCCCCTTGTTTTTGTTGCGGAGGATAAATGAAGTTTTTGGTTTCAGGGCTGACATTCGTTTTTACAGTGTAATCAAATATGAAAACAAAATGTTCCCTCTGCCTGTGACGCAGCCAAGACGAGAGAGAGGTCAGGATGGGCACCTTTGGGGTGCTTGTTTTAGTTCCAGAAATCAAAAAAAAAAATAGTTTTATCCACCACACAGCCTCTGCCGAGGCCTCAGAGGGAGAAGTGCTCTGTGAAGCTTGAGGAAATTAAAGTATCCACGATGGGGAAGCAGATTATTCCAAGTATTCCTCATGAGTCGTGTTGTGAAAATATTGACCAGGTGGCTGTAAAAGAGAAGAGTTTGATCTTTTTTTTCCCATTCTTTCTGAGGGCTGGGTGGGAGAACAACAAGTTGGAAACTGGTTTGGGTTCCTTTGTGCTGATTATTTGGGGGAAGTCACCGAGTTTCAGGGTTGTTGCTTGCTTCCAGTCCATTTAAACCTGATTTCTTTGATTTATGCTGGTTTTATTTCCCAGATTGCCACGAGTTCTGGTGTGAAAATATTCTGAAAATACTGACCAGGTAGCTATAAAAGAATGGAAAGAGAAGAGTTGGATCTTTTTTTTTTCCCTGAGGGCAGGATGGGAGAACAACAATCTGCAAACGGGTTTGAGTTTCTTCCTGCTAATTTTTCAGGGGAAACCATTACATTTCAAGGATTAATTATTAAATTAAAGGATTGTAGCTTGCTGTCCAGGTGATTTAAAACTGATTTCTGCTGCTTTTCCCTCCCAGATTACCTGGCCAGCCACGGGCGCCTGAGCGAGGCCGAGGCGCGGCGCAAGTTCTGGCAGATCCTGTCGGCGGTGGAATATTGCCACGGCAGGAAAATCGTGCACAGGGACCTCAAGGCGGAGAACCTCCTGCTTGACAGCAACATGAACATCAAAATAGCAGGTACTCCGTGCAGGAACACCTTATTTTTAATATATTTTTACATATTTTTAAATATTTTTATTTTTATATATTTTATATATTTTGTCTAAATTATCNCTGCATGGTTTTCCATGTGATATTTTTCCATGGTGGGTACCAAAATCCATGGAGCTAAGATATTTCTAATATTAACTTCCAGGAAAAAAAAAAAAAATTAGAAGTCCATGAAGTCCATGTGTAACTAAAATATTTCCAGTATTAACTTCCAGAAAAAAAAAAAATCAGAAGTCCATGTAGCTAAAATATTTTCAATGTTAACTTCCAGAAAAAAAAAAATAAATTAGAGTTATAGACATTTTTTGGTGGGTGTCATAACATGTCTGTAATGCTGCCAGATGTTCAGGTTAAAACAGAGTTAATCAAATAACTTCTTTCAACATTAAAAAAAAACCTCAAAATGGAAGCTTATTGATTTTTTTTTTTCCTTTTTGCATGCATGATTTCACTTTAATTATAAATTTAGACACAGCAGATGTTGCTAGCAATAGAAATCATTTTCATTACAATTCCACGGATCCTTCCATGCCGACTTTAGCCCAGAGAGACTGGAAATGGGGAAAACAGAGAATATCTTGATTTAGGGGACTGCTGAACTTTAGTCTTCAGTAACGGGGGAGCTGGAAGGAGTGAGGGAAGGAGAAGGAGTTTCCCTTTCTCAGGCTGAGAATGCTAAAGGGATAAAACATTCCTGCTCGTTGCTGGATGATTTTACCCTTTCATTCCCTCCTGGTGAAAGGGTTGTGGTGGAGCTTTCGCCAGGTGGGTTTCATCATCCTTTTGTGGGGTGTTTTCCCTTTTTTCATTTCTGATTTCATACCTGAATTCAGCTGGAGGCTGACGGCTGACAGACAGTTTATTCACCAGGCCGGTTTATGGCTCCAGTAAATCCTGAATAAATACTAAATACAGCCTGAGGGCTGTCACCCCTTTGCTGTGAGCAATTGAGCTGAAAGGAAGGGAATTTCTGTGCCATTGTTCATCTCTGCTTTCTCTCCTGCCCTCTCCCCTTCTCCCCAGCACTTTCTTGCCCTCTGACTCCTCTCCACCTCAGGGTGCAGCTCTGCAGCTCGTGATGTTCAGCCTGGCAGAGTTTTCCAGAGCTCCTCAGGGGTCTCAGAGGTTTTCCCGCAGGGAATACCCGACAGATCCTCACAAACCCCTCCTCAAGGGCAACTCAGGAGAGCCATTACCCAGAGCTGCCCTGTCACAGGGAATTTCAGGGCCTGACTTCTCCAGGGACTCCAATAAAAGCAGCAAATGGGAGTGAGGAGATTCCAGCAGCTGCCGCTGCCTCTGCGCTGCCCCAGCTGCTCTCCTGCTCCACTTCTCCGTGGCAGAGAGTTAATTACAGGTGGGCTGGATGCAAATGAGCCCATTAACAGGTTCTGCCATGGATCTCTGCCAGGCTGGAGCAGGTTGAGAGCAGCTCCCATGTCCAGCCTGGCTGAAAAAGGAGCTGCAGGAAAAGTTCAGGCAGCTGGAAACTTGGTCGTGATTTGTGCTGAGTCAGTTGTTGTATTCCTCACTGCAAAGGAGACGGGTGATGGGTTCCACTGAGGGTTTATCTGGGATTTTGGGAGTTATCTGGTGCTGTGCAGATCCCTGGGAACAGCCTCTTCCAGTCACTCCTCTTCTTCATGGCTCATTTATCAAGGGACACAGGGCAGCCAGGATCCCAGCTCTGATAGCTGGGATTCTTCTCTGCTTTGGATTAATGGAGGAGTTGAAAAAAAAAAACCAACACAATAGCTGATGAATTATTTTGATAAAGCTCTTCCTAACTTCCAGCGGGCCTCTTGATTCGTTCTGATGCTTCCAGGACTTTTGTTGAAGCTTTTACTCTTCAAGAATTACTGTGGCTTTTAGTCAAATACTGAAATGTGCATGAAGTTACCTCTGTGTTTCAGCCACCAGGAGAATAAACTCAGATTCAACAATGTTCCTAAACCTGTGGGTTCGTGAGATTGCCGCCTTTGATGCTTGAGGCTGGACAGAAATTCAGTAGTTTTGTGTTAATATTGTTTTGAAAGGACGGGGACAGGTAGAAGTCAAAAGGTATTTTTGCTCTCAGTAACTGGACAAGAAGCAGAGGAGGAGTAAAGAACTTGAGAACTTGGATAGGTTTGTTTTCTAGAAGATATGAGGTGGTTGGGAGCAAAACCCTGAAATTTTAGCAGAAATTAAGGCATTAATGAGATCAAATGTCCAGGTTGCAGGTGAGGAATGCCACGCCAGGCAGTCTCCTTTGGTCTAACATGGAATTCGTGCTTGGATAAATCTTCCTGGTTCTTCCCAAAGTTAAGCAGCTGGATTGGTCATGTTGTCACCAAAACTGCGAGAAAAACAAAAACCCCTCCAACAACATTTTGAATGTCAGAGAGTCAGGGCATTGCTTTATTTTCTGGCCAGGGTGTTGTTCTGGCCAGGATGTGCCACAGAAATCATCTCATCCACACACAGCCCGGCTGTGCAGAGACAATCATTCCATGAAAAACATGGATTTACAAGATTTCCCCCCAAACTTTATGCAGTCTAAACCCATGGAAAGGCACCGGCTCAGTCTGCATTGGTTCCGAGCTGAGCAAGCGCCAGGATTCAGTTTCCCATTGGATCCCAATCTCCTCGCCTGCCATGTCCATCAGATTTTCATTCTTCACTTTTGCCCTCAGTCCTTTGCGGAGCAGATGTCTCCCCCTGTGCCAGGGCTGCTGTCTGGGGTAGATGTTTGTAGATGCCCTTGGAGAGCTGGGATCTCTTGTGGATCTCCTGTGCTGCTGCCAGGCTCTTGGGATGCTGAGCTCACCAGGCCTCCCCTGGAGAAACAATGCCCTGGGAAGGAGCTTCAGTTCCCTTGGCCCGGGGCAAAGCTGGGCAAACCTGGCTGAAGTGACAGAAAACATTTCTAACCTGCTGTGTTCTCCAGCAATGTCCCCTTTACTTCCTGCTGGTTTTGGAGGACATCATTTGAGGGCTTTTCAGCTCATCTCTCCCCAAACACAGCCTTTGGGACTGGAATCCGTGCAGCTGCGAAAACCAAACAGAATCAGGGACCCAGCTCCTCTCCTTGAACTTCCAGCCCAAAATCCTGCAGGGATGAATCCTGGCACGCTGCTGGCCGAGCTGCCGAGCCTGCAGCAGCCCAGGTAGGCAGAGACTGTTATTTTGAAGGAGGCTGGAGTGCTGCTGGACAGGAAAATATGCATTGACGTCAGGAGTGGCTGCTCAGCATTCAGCCCCTGAAGTGGGTCAGGTTTGTTGCTGCCACGCTCGTACCTCGTCTTTATCAGCACCTCAGCTGCCCATTATCTCCCAGGCTCACATTTCTCCTCCAACAAAAGCTCCCTGTGAGCCGGGCAGATTGAGTTCTGCTCGGCATTTCAGGGGAATGGATTAATTATGGCTCTGGAGCTTCTTCTCCAGGGTTCTGCAGGTACGAGTTGGAGGCTGGGCTGTCCTGCTGGAGGCACAGCAGAAGTTGCAGTGGCTCTGGCAGGGAGCTCCCATTTCTCAGATTGCAGACGGGGCTGAAATCTCAGGCTGTTTCCATTTTTAACGGGAAAACAGATTCCATTGCCGTGATGTGCGCTCAAAAAAATTACACCTTCGAAATTCAAGATTATTCTAAAGGGGGTAACGAGGTTGAGAAACCAAATAGCAGAACTGTGCAGAGCCAATATTTGCAGATTGCACAAACACTGAGTTTATTCAACTGAACACAATGCTGCAAATGATGGCTTTCTTTTTTTTTTTTTTTTTTTAACGTGCAGATTCAGGCAAATGTTAACAAGATCACTCCATTATATAATCTCAGTCCTCTGCTAATGAGTCCAATTTCAGTCCTTTTAGAATTCTGGGGCTGGCATATGGTTTGGGGTTTTTTGGGGGATTTTTTT
>VZRN01005001.1:0-18286 GCA_013397935.1 Dasyornis broadbenti | reverse complement strand
TTTTTTTTTTTTTAATTTGGATTCTGCTGAGGTGAAACTCAGCTTCAGTTATGAAAACACAGGTCCAGGAACAGCTTGGCAAAGATTAAATCCAGGTTTAATCTTGGTTCTAGTGATAGAAAACCCCAGTATTCCAAAAAAAATACTACTTTTAAGATGTATTGAAAGCCCGAACAAGGAGGAAGAAAACACCTCCTTGTACTGAATTCCTGCCCTTCAGAGCCACATTCCCACTTTTCCCTCAGTTCCAGCCTCACAGCTGTCCCAAGGGCCTGGAGAATTTGTTTTCACACATGGTGGCACCACAGCTCCTGGGTAAAGCTGATTGTTTCCTTTTGGCCAGGCCGGGGTGTGGGTACTGCACTCCAGGAAATAAAGGTTAAAAACCAGGAGGAAAAAAAAAAAATCATTGTTTTCCTAATTGTGCCCTGCCTGCCTTCCCTGAGGCTCAGATCCAGCCCCTCCTTCCAGACGCAGCCTCTGCTCTCTTCTTCCTCGTGGTTTTCCCCACAGGATTCAGGGCACCTTAAAAAAGTGATTTAAACCAGCCCTGAGGGAGTTTGGTACTGAATAAAAATAAGAGATTTCAGCACCAAAAAGCCCCAAATTCCGTCTGTGCTGCTGGGAATAAATCAGCTTCAATAAGTACTGAGCTTAACGACATTTGGGCTTTGCTTGTGTGTTTTGGGGGTGGTAATGTTGTTTTTTTTACAGTTGAAAGGCTAAGAATGTTATTCATCCCGAACCAAGACATAAATCTCGCACTTCTGCTCTGGCAGTGGGCTCCACATTGTTCAGTTTGTGCCTCTGGATGTTGTTCCCTACCTAGAAATTCCAGCCTGAAGTTCTTCAGTGCTGTTTTTCAGGCACAGGCCGTGGTCCCCTCGGTGAACCTGCATTCCCAAAATCCAAGGCTGCTGCAGTCTCCAGGTCTCCCCTCAGCCTCAGGAGCAGAAGCCTTTTCCTTCCCTCCATCCAGCTGCCAGGGAGAGGCAGCGTTTATGGAGGAGGAAAGAGTTGAGACACCAAAGGTACAGCTTGAAATCACCCTGTTCTTTGTTGGTTTTTTGGGTTTTTTTGGTTTTTTTTTTTTTGTCCAGAAGTCATTACAGCTAAAAAACATTGTTGCCTTTTAAAAGGTACAGCACTGCTTTTTTGGGTTTAAGTGCTTCAGCATCAGAGTTGTAGGTATTCCACATCCTTTTTTCCCCTGTAACTCTTCCCCAGCTGTGTCTTTTTTCATCATTAATCTGCCTCCTGTTCTGTGCTCGCATTCCATTCTCACCACACTGCATCTGGAAAGGGACAAAACCCCCCAAAAAGTGGGTTTCTTTCCCCTGCTCTTCTCAAATATATTTTCAAGAGCCCTGAAGACTCCTCCTTCTGCTAGAAAGGGGTGATGAGTGTCCAAAGGGATCCCTTCGGCCATCCCCGTGCTCTGCAGGGTGGCAAAGCAGAGAAATCCCTCAGAGTCAGCAATTAGAAGGGGAAAACGCTTAAAATAATTACATTTACTGAGAATGTTACTCTCGTAACACTTCTGTTGTTCTCTCCCTCCTGCTGCACCACGTTATAACTTGAATTTCAGCAGATTTTTCCTGCCTGGTGCCAGCTGGGGTTTGATTTCCTGCCTGCCAGTTTGAAGGGTTTATTGCTCCCTGGTTTGTTCCCAACACCGAGAGCATGGCCCTGGTTCTCAGCACCAGCTCCTTGTGTGGTCTCTTGCAGCTGGGAAGCAAAAAGCAGTTCAAAGCCAGCTGAAAATTAACATTTCCAACTTGATTTTGCATCCCCCTTTTGCTTTATAGGTGCAGTTTGGCCAGGGTGGGTCAACAACTGGTGACAGCAGGGAGGTGTCAAGTCTCAGCTCACCGGGGAATATTCAGTGTCTGGATTTTTTGTAGGATACGGTCACTAAAGGCTGCCAGGCTCTGATCCCTGGAAAACTGCAGGGAGTGGGGTTGGGCCTCCTCTTGCTTTCTGCCACATCAGTGCAAGGCATTTGAGTGGAAAAGTCACAGATGGAAAGGAAGGTGTGCAAGAAATTCAATTTAGAGGTAAAATCCACTACATCAAAATAGAGGCAGCAGAGCCAGAGCTTTCCTGTGCAGGAATCATCATTTTCCTGGGGTTTAAACTATTTATAGCTGCTTCTTGATGCTGCTTTAAATATTTTCCTGCCATGTAGTCTGCCTCAAGACCATTTGTTAAGAGCTGCTGTCGAGGCAGTGAAACCCCTTTTCCAAGCACTCTTTCTTTTCAAAATGCCAAAGAACTTGGAGGAAAATTCAGGAATGGCTCCCGTAAAATGGCTTTAGATAAAATCAGCTGCAGCAGTGCCGGGTTTTGTGCTGAAGGATTTGTGTTGTTTCATCCCTGTTTTACCCAATATGATCCTGTTTGTGCAGCAGGACAGGAATTACAGAACAGGCACTCCAAAAACTGCAGGACGTGGGCCTAAAACCCAAATAATTGTACATGGTTCAGGTACAAAAGGATCCATGGCAAACTGGCTTGGAGAATAAAACCAGAACTAAAATCCTGGGAGCAGCTGAGGTTGGAAAGGTGCCTCTAAAGGCCTGACTTCAAAGCTGTGGGAGGCTGCCCAGAGCTTTACCAGGCTGGGTAAATCCAGGGAGGGAGATTCCACAGCTTCTCCAGGCAACCTGTGTTTGCAGGGGAACAGCATTAATCAAGTGGACTTCTGCTGGAAAAGGGTGCATTTATGGAGTTATTCCTGAGCACAGCCCTGCAAGAATTCAATCCAAGGCTGGGGTTTTTGGTGGTGTTTATCTGAGCGTGATAAATGAGCACAGTAGGTATAGGAAGGGAGGAACAGCGGTATTGTACATTCCAAAAATATTTTATATTTGTGACTGAACTGACGAAGTTTTTAATAACTTGAAAAAGAAAAAAAAACCAACAAAACCCAGCCCTGGAGAACACAGAGGAAGAGTATTTAGATTTGATTTGAGCATAAGGGAGGAAACTGTACATGACAAACAGGTCTTATTGAAGTGAGTTAAAGATCCCAACTCCAGGCCTGCAGGCCAGAGATTTCCTGCCCTTGGGGGGGATTCTTTGAGCACAAAGCAAAGCTGGGCCCAAAGCAAAGCTGGGCCCAAAGCAAAGGTGGGCCCAAAGCAAAGGTGGGCCCAAAGCAAAGGTGGGCCCGAAACAAAGCTGGGCCCAAAGCAAAGCTGGGCCCAAAGCAAAGCTGGGCCCAAAGCAAAGGTGGGCCCAAAGCAAAGCTGGGCCCAAAGCAAAGGTGGGCCCGAAACAAAGCTGGGCACAAAGCAAAGGTGGGCCCAAAATAAAGCTGGGCCCAAAGCAAAGGTGGGCCCAAAATAAAGCTGGGCACAAAGCAAAGGTGGGCCCAAAATAAAGCTGGGCACAAAGCAAAGCTGGGCCCAAACCAATTCTAGACCCAAACCAAAGCTGTCCCCTCTCTTGTGCCACTCAGGTGAACGGCTGCCTGCTGGACCCCGTGCCTCCCATGGTGATGAGGAAAGGATGCCAATCCCTGCCCTCCAGCATGATGGAAACCTCCATTGATGAAGGAATAGAGACAGAAGGAGAGGCAGAGGAGGACCCAGCCCAGGCCTTCGCTGCCCTGCAGGCAGCTCGAGGCGGGAAGAGGCGGCACACCCTGGCCGAGGTCACCAACCAGCTGGTGATGGTGCCAGGCACAGGTACAGAGCTCAGCAAGGACATCTCGGAGCTCGTTTTCTCCCTCAGGACGCAGTCTAATTAGCTAATGATGAAAAATGTGGTGTTTTAAGAGTGATGAGTTCAAAGCAGTTTGTATTTGCTGGAAGGGCCAAAGGGAAAAAACAATAAAACACCCCCCAAATCTGCTGTGGAAACAGTATAAAATCAAAGCAGCAAATGTACAGGTGATAAAATTCATGTGGATCCCCAGCAGCAATTGGGAAGGTCTGGAAAATTGGGTGCTTTTTCACTTAATGTCCCCAAATCATTCATCCCCTAAAGATGTGCTGGTAATAAAACCTCCAAAATCAGTGAGGTGAGCAGGCCTTTCAGGCTACAGTTTTGTCAGGTTTATCTTTGGGGGAAAAAAAATCTCTAAACACTTTCCAAACAAGCCAGTGAACATCTGCGAAGGGTCTGAGTGCTGCAAAATAATGCAAAATCCAGTAGCAAATCCCCATTCTGCAAATCCCTAAACCTGCAAAACGTGACAATTCCTTGATGAAACTTGACTTTTTTGGCTGTTCACTCTAAGACAGCCACTGTTGGCAGGGAGTAGCTCAAGTCTGTGGCACCAATTCCCACTACACTTGCCTTTTATCCTGGTTTTTGGTTTCTGTCCCAGGAAAAGTCTATTCCTTGGATGAGAACTCCTCCCTGGGCAGCATCGACTCGGAGTACGACATGGGCTCCATGCAGAGGGATCTCAAATTCCTGGGAGAGACCCCTTCCCTGAAGGAAATGGTGCTGAGCAGCCAGCAGGCAGCCCGGGTGAGCCCCCCTTTCCTGGGGCTCAGGCCGGCCAACCCAGCCATGCAGGCTCTGAGCTCCCAAAAACGCGAGGCCCACAACCGCTCCCCCGTCAGCTTCCGCGAGGGACGCCGAGCCTCCGACACCTCGCTCACCCAAGGTACCTCCCCCTGCTCCTCTGATGATCTGCTTTAATCATGGTGGCACCTGCCAGGCAGGGCAGGAAACGCCCTCCGTGCACAGAAGCCGCGCTGTGGCTTGGTTATCACCCAGCTTATCTCACGTTTGCTGTGCCAACCTGGAAATCGATTTTTCTGACGAGGGGTTTTTGCTCGATCTCTTCCCCAGGAATTGTAGCATTTAGGCAGCACCTCCAGAACCTGGCACGAACCAAAGGAATCCTGGAACTGAACAAAGTCCAGCTGCTGTATGAACAGATGGGATCAGAGGAGGAGCCTTCTCTGACATCGGCTGCCACCCAGCTGCAGGACCTCATTAACAGCCCTGCTCAGGTAAAAATCAACCCCACCTTAATGCTTTGGGACAGATCAGGAGAGCATGAGGTGCTGTGGAGGTGTGAGAAGAGCTAATTGGCAGATAAATTCCCTGTTCTCCTTTCTGCCTTCCACAGACTGGAGAACTTGCAGCCTTTGCCCATCCTTGTGGTATCTGTGAGGCTCTGTCAGCTTTCCAAACCCAGCAAAGCTACTGCTTTGAATCTGAAGGATGTTTTGGATTTAGCAAAGGCCAGTAACACCTTTCCTTGGTGAAGTCGGTCTGGTGTCATTGCACGAAGTGATAACAGCCTGATTTGCAGAGTGAAATGATAAATTTCATTGATAAATTACAAGCCCCCAGAGAGTTTTTTCAAGTGGAACAGGAGCATAGCAACCACGAAACCTCTGGCGGGGGAAATCCCTAAAGAAAGGGTTAAGAAAGCCTTTCCTGGACCTGCAGCTTGTTCCTCTTCCCTCTGCAGGAGGACGGCTCCCAGCAGCAGCAGCAGCAGCAGGAGGCCCCATCTGCCTTCCCCAATGGTGCCCACCCCCCGTTGTTGTCCCGGAGGCAGAGCTTGGAGACTCAGTACCTGAAACACAGGCTCCAGGTACCCGCTGCGGCTCCCCGGGCTGCAGGCAGCACAGCACAGCAGCCTTTGAGCTCCTGGTGCCCAGGAAAACCCCTCAGAGGATAAATGAGCGGGGAACAGCTGCTCTGGGAGCTGCACTGGCTTTTTCTGGTGTCACTGACCCTAATTATACAAAAAGTGCATTATTGCTGTTTTCCTCCTCAGGCTGGCAGTGTTTAATAACTGCTGCTGAATACAGATTATTGTTGTGACACCTGTAAAGGTTCTGCATCAGCATCTGAGGAGCCAATTCTTAACCCCCTGGGCCTTCCACACCCACTTTGTTTCAAACCCATTTTCCTATAGCTTTAGTTTATAAAAAACCTTTTTTTTTCCTCCAGTTTTCCAGCTTGCAGCTTCTTTCACTTGGGAATAAAGCTTTCCATGGATTTTTTTTATGGTACAATCTCTCATGCAAAAATATTGTCTAAGGGTTAGAAGGCAATGGGCAGCAGTTTTTATGGGTTTAAAGAGGGGCTCTGCGGACAGCTGGGCAGTTACAGGAGTAGAAAATCTTTCTCTTGCTTTCTGGATTAAATCAAAAGCCATTTAAAGCAGCTCTGCCTTCCTTGCAGAAGCCCACTCTGCTCTCCAAAGCTCAGAACACTTGCCAGCTCTACTGCAAAGAACTGCCCCGGAGTCTGGAACAGCAGCTCCAGGAGCACAGGTGAGAATCTCCCAAACTGGGCAGAAAAATCACTCTCAAAAGTAATTAAAGAACTGGAACAGTCTTTGTTCATTTAGAAATAGTTTGAATAAAGGAAAGCTTCACTTTAAAACTTGGAATAAAGAGGGAAACAACAGTCCTGCCGTGTGTTTACAAATTTCTCTGCCTGATCTTCAGCTCCCACATTCCCCAGAGCAGGCTTTAAATACAAGCACAATGCATCTCATTCTTAGCAAACTGAATCAAACAATGCAGGGAGTTAGCTTAAAAAAATGATGGAAAAGGTTATCAGGAGGAGATCTCTGCACCTTGAAAGGTGAGAACTTTGATCTGCTGCGAAAGTTCACGAGCAGGGCATTTGCCAATGTCCTTGGAGCTGTGTGAGTGGCCAGCACGCAGGACTTGTGCTGGCCCTTTGGGAGCCCAAATGGCACAAAATAACCTTTTCCTGTCCTTGCTGCAGGCTGCACCAGAAGAGGCTCTTCCTGCAGAAGCAATCCCAGCTGCAGGCCTACTTCAACCAGATGCAGATCGCCGAGAGCTCGTACCCCCGGGCCAGCCAGCTGCCCCTGCCCTGCCAGGAGGAGCCCCAGCAGCCCCAACCCCAGCAGCCCCAGCAGCCCCAGCAGCAGGAGCAGCCAGCCCAGTTCAGCCTGAGCCCCGTGCTGGAGCCCTCCTCGGAGCAGATGCAGCTGGAGCCTTTCCTCAGCCAGTTCCCGAAAATGCGGCTGCAGCCGCCGCGCCTGCCCAGCCCCTCCCGGCTCTCCCCGCCCGTGCAGGTGCAGCCCCAGCCCGCACAGCCCCTCCAGTTCCCCTACCAGACTCGAGAGCTGCCCTCAGCCGAGCAGTGCCCGTTCCCCCTGGACACAGCCCCCCAGGGCACTGCAGCCCTGCCCGAGAGCCAGGGCAGCGCTGCCCCCGCGGAGCCACAGCCCGGCTACGAGCCCCTGGCCCTGTCAGAACTGCCTGGACTCTTTGATTGCGAGATGATGGAGGCTGTGGATCCCCAGCACGGTGGATATGTCCTGGTGAATTAGCACCCAGGTGGCAGAGGAAGGACAAATGGAGCAGCATGTGAATTTTTGGTTGTTTTTCGTTCCTACCCACCCCGGAATTCACGGTAAATTTTTCGACCCTTGAATTAACAGGGGAACTAAAAAATCCACGTGGCTGGAAGAGGAGGGGAAAAAAGAAAAACAGGAGGTGTTTGGCCCCAGTGGCATGGGCTGGAGAACAGGGGGTGCAGCTTCATCCCACAAAGTCTGCAGAGAAGGAGGCAAAAAAGTGAATTTCAGAGGAAGGAAATAGTCCCTTCTAAAAAAATTTGGGGAGTTTGTCAGCATCCATCCCACATTCACTTGGAGAGAGGAGAGTGAGTGCACAATTATCATACTTCCTGGCAATAAAAGCAATAGTTTTCATTGAAATTCAGGGTAGATTTGGGTCTGCGCTGATGGCAACGGAAATCCTCTGGAAAACAGGAGCACGAGGTGGAATTCAAGGGAAGTTGCACTTTGGTTGAGCTCCTGGTCTGGAACTACTCTCAGGCAGCCTCCACTTCCTCCTGCTGGCACCTAAACAGTGTTTGCCAAGCCTGCCAAGGAGCTCTTCAGTGTCTGCTAAAGGAATCTGGAGCAAGGGACACCTTGACTTTGTCAAAAGGAACCTGGGACTGACACCACAGAGGTTTGGAGAGGCCTCTGGGTGGGAATTGGAATTCTGGAGGATCAAGGATGAGCCAGCAGAGAAAGAAGGTAAGGAGAGCCACGAGAGAGAGAGCGAGAGCTGCAGAAATTGGCATTGAAAAAAAAAAATAAAATCCACCTGGGAGGTTTTTAAAATCACCCCCTTTTGCAGGAGGGCTCTGTCCTGGAGAAGCTCTGCTCGCTGGAAAGGATCCACCTGTCCCTGGGTTGCATTTAAAAAAAAAAAAAAACGAAAAAAAACGAAAAAAAGCAAACAAAACTGTGTTTTGAATTTGCAGTATGTGTTGCTGGTGGTTTCTTGAGCTTTGTATATTTGGACAATTATTTAGGGTTTTAGAACTTTAAGGATAAAAAAACAAACAAACAATGAGCTTATAAAAAAACAAAAAAACACCCCTGTGAAGTGATAGTGCTGTGCCTTTTTCAGTTCTTTATCAGCCTATATGCTTTTTTCTGAAGAAAGTAGACAATGCCCCATTTATATCCTTGCTGTGGCCAAAGTCCCTTCAGAGCGCACGTCCCACCGTGTGGGACATGTTTTAACTTCCTCAGTGTTCGAGTGGCTCGTGGTCATGGACATTGAAAGTATCACAGCAATACTCAGCATCAAACTCTTGATGTGTCAGCGTTTCAAGGGATGCTCCAGCTCCACGGGGAGCTGTGTCTCCAGAACTTTCCAGCCATGGAATCCAAGTCATAGGAGGGGGGTGGCTTAGGGAGCTGCGGGAAGCTGAGAGCTCCGGGTTGGGGTTTGTCTCTAAGCTGGAAGTGCTGTGGGACAGGGCAGGGGCCGGGTCAGGCCTTTCCTGAGCAAACATTAAGCACAATTGCAGCTTCATTAAAGCACAAAGAGCGAGAGGAGCTGTGCTGATGGCAGCAGTGCTTGCTGTTTGGAAGGTTTGGGCTTTGGGACTACAAACCCTGAGGGTGGAGGAAGGTGGATCCTCAGCATTTACAGCAATAAGACCGCGTGAAAACATGGAAGAGAAGGGTTTTAGTCACTGTGTGTGAAGGGGAAGGGTTGAGCAGGTAACAGAACGCCTTCTGGTCCCTGTGTGCTCAGGTGGAGATTACTCCGCTCCCAGGGGGCCAGGCCTGACTCAGTCCAGAAGTGCTCAGCTTCTACCTCTGCCACTCCAGGGATTCTCAAGGCAGCAGCAGCACAGGAGAGTTTAAAGAACAGGGATCACAGAAAGCTCTGCTTTAAATAGCTGAGAGAAAAGGTTTGGTTTGGGTGGTTTCCCTCCAAAAGGAAATTTGTCTGCCACAGTGGAACCCACAAACCCCTGTGACACCTGAAGGGACGGACAGGGGGAAGGGAAACAGCCTGACAAGAACTCCAGCAGAACAAACCAGGAAAAAAGAGGAAACAGAGTCCTGTCCTTTGACTCCTCCCCTACCCCACAGCATAACCCACACACTCTGGAATTTTAATATCTGCTCAAACACTCATGGAGCTGAGCAGTGGAAGCGGCTTCCAGCACAGCCAGCACTCTGGAGACAGCCCCAGTCCTGCTCCAGCAGCTGGGTGACTGCCAGAACCATAACCACTTCCTTCCCCATCCAGCTCCAGGATCCTGCACGGTTCAGGGCTCAAAAGATAAAAATAATTCTGTCCTGGGGTTCTGCAATTCATTTTATCAGGATGTGCCAACCAGCCGGAGCTCCTCTGAGCTTTGCAGTGCTGGGCAGGGGGAAGCTGCAGTATTTTTTAATGTAGTTTAGACTGACTCTTTCCCCTCAGCCAAAAGCATATTTAACATTTCATGTCATTTCCTTTAAGCCAATTAGGACTCAAAGGCTTCTGAAGCCTCCTCATACAGAGAGTATCCATCGGGCACCACTTTGAAGTGGCTTTTTGGTTCCAATCCGTTCTGTCCTACCATCAGAGAACTGTGTACACTACTGTTAGAGTAATTATTAGCTTTATTCTCTTGTACGACAGCCTCCTTTGAAGAGACTTTGGTGTGATGTATATGGGGTACAAATTTCATACGGAGAAAAGTGCAATATGTGTGTGTGCGGTATGTTCTTTAATGTATTTTTTTAAGGATTTAGAGGGTTTAGTCTCTGCTTTGGGATAAATGCACTAGTTTTGTGAGCTCCAGTTTGGCAAGTTCATCTGTAGTTATTTACATGCAACTGATCTGCTGGACTCTGTAAAGCAGTTACAGTGTATTAATACAAAATAAAGAATATGTGCATTTCATTTTTTAAATTCCTAGTGAGCTGAAGCACAGCCCCTGCCACTGTTGTCTTCATTAGAGCCAGGTTATTTTCTCTCTGAGGCACCAGGAAAATTCATGCCTGCTGCAGACACCGGATTTTCTAGACTGAGGTTTGCTTCCCGTGGTTCTGACACACTTGGGGTAGTTGGTGCCGCTGACTTCTGCCAAATACGAATGTGGAGAGACTGGAAAACTTGGGGCCACGGGATTGTCACAGCACTTCCCACCTTCATTAGTAAAATTCATTTAAAATTACTTGAGATAAAAATCCTCAGTGAAATTCAGTGAGAAAAACCTCAGCAGCTCTTGTTTTAACATCTCTAGTGACATTCCTGTGACCCTCGTGCTTCCTGCCGATATCAAAGTGTGATGTTTGGAGATAAAGTGCAAAAGTTAGCGGAGAACCCGTGGATTCACCGATCCCCCCAGCCCAAAAATGCTTTTAGGTGGTGACTCGGCCCCAAACAGCCGCCCCTGAGGCTCCTGGTGACACACAGGGACACAAAACCCTTCACACACAACGTGTGGCACAGCTCCGAGCCCCTGCCCCTGCCCTCTTTTCAGTCTACACGGCTCTGCTGCTGAGCAGGCTTGGAAAACCCAAAAGGAGCCTTAAAATTGTGCCTGAATTCAGTGCACACAGCACTGTTCCCTTGGACAACCCAAAGGGAAACCTTAAAACTCTGAACTTGGTGCACCTCAGCGCTGTGGGTGTGAGCCTCGGCCCTTGGTCACCTCGCAGCGCGTCCTAAACGCTGTCAGGATAAGCCTGGAAAAGCTTCATCCTCACCTCCCGTGGCCCCAGGGATCAGAGGTGCCAGGGAGCCTCCAGACTCTGCTCTGGGACGGCTGCCAGGGGCCTCAACACCGCTGCCCTGGCTGCTTCCCACAGATCCTGCTCCTCTGCTGATCCCGAGCTCCCCAGAGCCTTGGGCAGCCACCCAAGCGCCGAGGGTGAAGTGCCCGCGTGTCCTGCTCAGCCAGAGGCGTCAGCAGAGGGGTCACAGGGGCCTGGAGCCGCACAGCGGGCACTGCCAGCCCCCTGTCCCCAGCAGCCCCGCAGGCAGCGCGTGAACAGGGAGAGCTCAGCTCAAACCCCCTCCCACCCCCGCAGCCTGGCACGGCTCCGGCGCAGCAAAGCAGAGGAGCTCGCACGTTCAGAGACCTCAGCTGACCTCCCAAGCTGCCTGGGGGATGCTCCCTCCTTCCCCTGCTGCCCCCAAACCGCACGGGGCTAAGCCACCCTCATCCCAGTGGCGACAGGAGAAACCTCCCTCCCCCTGGCCGGGCTCAGCCCTGGGGCAGAGCCTTCAAATCCCTGCCGAGCCCAGCATTTCCCTGCTGGGCCCGGCGCCAGCTCAGCTTTCCTTTTCAGGGTGCCCTGGCTGCTGCTCTAAGCCTCTGGTGCAGGGATCAGCGGCGGGGCTGGCACAGGAGCACCACACGCACAGGTCACACAGGGTTGACAGCAGAGGGAACACGGCCCTGGAAAATCCGGGAGGAGCCTTAAAGCTGGGGCTGAACTCAGGGCACACAGCCCTGCTGCTGAGCAGGCTTGGAAAATCCAAAAGGAGCCTTAAGATTGTGCCTGAATTCAGTGCACACAGCACTGTTCCCTTGGACAACCCAAAGGGAAACCTTAAAACTCTGAACTTGGTGCACCTCAGCGCTGTGGGTGTGAGCTTCGGCCCTTGGTCACCTCACAGCGCGTCCTAAACGCTGTCAGGATAAGCCTGGAAAAGCTTCATCCTCAAATTCTTTTGGTGTGGGGCAAAGGGAAGGGGATGGGGGAAAGATTTGTTGAAGGGAAGTGCAGGGAAAGCCCATGGAAGAGCTGGTGCATTGGGAAGTGGGAAGGGGTGAGTTCTAGGAGACAGCCCCAGCTGCAAAGCACTCCCGGGCTGTAGGAGAGGTTGGAGGCTTTGGAGTTTAATTCTGCTGCTGAATGATCCCTGGTTCTGTGGCCCACGTGTTCCTCAGATTCAGTTCTCCCCTCCTGTGCTCTGTCTCATCCAGGCGATGATTTCTCTGGAGAAATGGGGCAGAAAGCACCGAGAGCAGCAAGGTGAGGGAGAAGGGCTTTTAGGAGGTGTAGGTTCATCTCACCAGGACTTTCAGATCCCAGCCTGTGCTGGGTTAATCCCGACAGCTCACAGGGCAAGGAGGGGGAGAGGAGTGGAGCAGCTCAAGAGGCTCATCCCTGGGAGCTCCTAAAGGGGTTAAAAGCCACGTCCAAACCAGGACAAGCAAGGGGACGATGCCACAGGCATCACCCGCCCTCCTTCTCTGGGAGGAATCCGGACTGGATCACACACCCTGCTGCTTGTGGGCATGAGAGTGCAGGTGAAATCAAATTTATTTTAAATTGAAATCACATTTTCCCCCATCTTCTAAGCCCTTGCATTGTTGCAAGGCTATTTTCCTGAAGTTACCCAAAGAACACAAAGTGTAAGTGGAATTTTTATGGGTGTTACTGCTGGGCAACAAAAAAAACAAGGGGAAACCTGGGCTTGCTTTCATGGCAATATCATTTTAGGATATTTAATAAAAACAAACCGACCAGACTCATCCTAACTCTTGTTATTTCCACGTAAGAATGGAGCTGATGGGCAGCTTATAAAAAAACCCTTAAATGTGGGTGAATTTTGCAATTAATCACCCTACACCTGGAATTGAGGCACATGTCCGACTGAATTTAAAATCACAGCAGGAATTAATTCTCCTCTCCTCCCTTTCTCCCTCCACTGCTGGACAAAGTGCAAAATTGGCAAATGAGGCATAAACTGCGCAGCCCTGACCCTGATGGGAGCACAGCCAAGCAGGTCACTGTGGGTAAAGAATTGCAAGTTCAGAGCACAGAGGGTTTTGCCGATTCAGGTGATTTTCTGACGGGAATATCGCGTTGGAGGGGAGGTCAGATGGCAGAGAACTCGTCTGAAATGCGGTGAAAGGAACTTCTAATGGGGTGACTCTCACGGGGAATCAGCTGGGAATTAGGCAGGCAAACCCTCCAAGGGATGAGAATCAGGAAGTGAATGGAGAAATGAGGAAAATGTTTCTGCCCCCAGTGCTTTGAGGATTCCATTGCTTGCACCTCGAGGTACAGAGAATAACTCAGCACCGCTGAGGTTTCCAGGGCTAAAGGAGTAGGCTCTGTGTGGACTAAACCTGATATTAATCTGATTTTGGACAGCTTATCCTGATTCTCAGTGGTTAAAAATGAGCAGAACAAAAAGTAAATTGAAGAAGAGCAGGGGCACGAAGAAATTCGAGGTTAAAGTGAGTGTGAAACCATAAGATCGAGGAGAAACTGAAACCAAGGAAGGAACATCCTCGAATTTAAAAGAAGTGGCCCCGATGAAAAAGCAGCAGCGGCAGAGGATGCCACCAGTGCCAAGGATTTGATAACCACAGCAAAATGTGCCATGTGTCAGAAAGCCCACAGACCTCACAAAGGACGAGGAGTTAAACCTGGGGCTGAAGTAAAGAGTGAGAAACAACCCTGCCAGCCCCAAAGGCACATCCAGACCCCACACATCCCCCTGATCCCATGGAGACCCAGCAGGGATGCCCTAAGCATCATCCCATGCCAGGGAATCCCGAAAGGAGCACATGGATACACAACCCCCCCACGGCAGCACACTCAGGAATGTGGCTACAAAGGCACAGCAGCTTTTCTCTTCCTTTCACCTTATTTTAAAAGTTCTCTCTGCCCATTTTTCCAGGGTTTTCAATCCAACATCCCTCCCGGGAAGGCTCCTTTTCCCCCAGAGCTGCCACTCGGCGTCAGGGAAGTTTCAATCTGGGGCTTTCAGGAGAGATCTCCGCGCTCCAAAAGGTCCCTAAAGGTGGTGATTTTCTGCGAGGGAAATGCCACGATGCGGTTTTATGTAACAGCCCCTGCCGGAGCGATTTATCAGCGAAGAAAAGCTGCAGGGTTTTGATAAGGATCCGTGCGGGGTTGGTTTGCAGAGCAGGAGCGAAGCCACTCGCACACGGAGCGCTAATGGGAGGTTTGTTCCCAAAATACCCGAGCTGAGAGCGCCGTGCCAAGCCCGGCAAAGGTTGGGAACATTTTGGGAGTTCAGAACTCCCTGCTGGAGAGCAGAGAGCGGGGAGGGAGCGGTGCTGACGTCAATGGGGGAAATGATCCCAGGGGTTGAATCACCTGGATCTGCCTTCCCTGTGCACGGAGCCTGGGGGGCACAGGGAGCTGTTTCCATGGAAAATGCTACCTCAGAGCCAGGCAGGGCTCTCCAGGACCACCAGCCCCCAATAAAAATTAGATTTTTACATAAAAATAACCACCTCGAGCTTCTCAGAGTTCTCTCTCTCTTTGAGAGCACCATGCACAGATTGCACCGAGCAAAATCTCTGCGAAGGGAGCACAGGCAACATTTTCCTGTTCCTTCCCCTGTTCCAGGCCAGGCTGTTCTGCTCACAATTAACAATTCTCACATCTTGGAGAAGCTCCTGGGCTGGGGGTTCAGGGGCTTAAGCTTCACGAAAGAAATTTCTGATCATGGCAAAGGACCCTGCAGGAGCTGGGTGCTTTTCTCCAGCGAGCCAGGCCCACCCAGCTTGGGTCCACAGCAGCTGCGGTACTGCTCTCGGTGCTTTCTGCCCCATTTCTCCAGAGAAATCATCTCCTGGATGGGACGGAGCAAACGAGGGGAGAACTGAATCTGAGGAACACTTGGGCCACTGAAACAGGGGTAATTCAATAGCAGATCATTTATTTATAATTTAGTAGCAAATCCTGCCAGGGGATTTAGGATTTGGGTTAGGAAACCCTAACCCAGCGCCCCAAAAGCAGCAGCTACTGCAGGTAAGTGACTCTAAGTACCCATAAAGGCAAAATCCTCCACACGGAAAAATTCCTAAAGCTGGAAAAGGAGAACCCAGTACCCCCCAAGCACCAGTTCCCAGTTTCTCCATCAAACTGGATCCGGTGGCAGAGCTCGGGAATGCCCTTTCCCCAGGCTGCCAGCCCTGTCCGGGTGACAGCACCGCAGGAAAAGTGGCTTTAAACCCCCTCTCCCTGCGAGCCAGAGCGGGAGCGCATCATTATTAACGCAGCAAATTAGCAGCGAGCCTCGTTAGCCCCGCTGGCGTCACCGCAGCCGCGGCAGGGGCTGGCAGGGAGGTGATGAATTAATTATTGCCGCTAATCAGGGCCCTGCCGGCAGGAGCTGGGGCACGGGCAGGGCAGGAGCCGGGCAGATGCTCCCCGTTCTCCCGGCGTTTCCTTGGAGCCGTTGCCATGGCAGCACATCTGGCTGGGCCATCCCAGCTCGTCAGAAGTTGGAGGTAATTCAGCGCAGAAAGGCAGCGCAAGGTTCGGAAGGGCTTTAACCCTTCCCCGGGAGCGGCAGCGGAGCGGAGAGCGCTCCGAGGTGCTGATGGAAAGGGAAAGTGCTGCCGAAATTCCCCTGTCAGGGCATCCACCGAGTCTGGGTGCAGCAAAGTCAAAAAGAAACCTCAAAAAACCCCAGAGAAACACCAAAGCCTCCAAATCCAACAGCTCCGGTGCAGCAGGAGTTGCCTGAGGTACAGAACCGAGAGCGCAGAGCTCAGCAGCCCCTGAGAGGGGCAGGTTCTGCTCTAAACCCCACAGAAAGGGGCCCCAGAGCTCCCCCCTCATTGCTCCACAGCCCAAGTCTCCATTTCCAGCCACAAATCACCCCTGGCCGACACAGATCCCAACCTTGCCAAGCTCCGGTTCAAAATCAGCAAAACCCTGCCCTCCTTGTGGGACCTTCAACCTTTCCCGCACCCAGTGAAACCCAGAGCCTCTCACCTCTGCCTCCAGAGACCCCCCCGAAACACTTCACCTTCTCATTAATGTTTATTTAAAATCATCACAGTTTTGAAGAGAAACCAGGCCTCTGTGAAGATCAGCTGCTTCTCAGGCCTTTGAGCGATTTTATCCTAAATATTGACAGCGATGACAGTGACTGGTGCATTTAATACTCCATCACTTGAAAGGCAAACACCCTGAGCGCCATTCACTTCACTCCAGCAGTGAAAACAACAGGAATTTTGGGGCAAGGCTTCCCAAAATCACCATCGGGGAAGCCGCTCTGCTCCCTGAGCATCTTGAGCTCCAAGACGCCCCAATAATTCCATCCTGACCCGCTCGGACGCCACGGTTTAATCAAGACAAACACGCACAGAGCAGCAGCAGCGGAACAAGGACTCAGCAGCAGCTCATCCCTGTCTCACCCCTGACTCAGAACTGGAGGCTGAGTAAGAAGAGCAAAGTGGAAGAAATACCCAGGCGTTTCTGGTTTATTTGGAACGCGTTGCCTGGAACCCTGGCACGACACAGCCACATTTTTCTCTTTCCCTGGGGGATTTGTCCCAGAATTCCAGTCTTTAAAAGGGCTGATTTTTCCTATCAACAGTTCTTAGAAGCCACAATGGCAATTTTAATGGGTTTTTGGTTTTCTTTTCTCCAAAAGAATTAATTGTAAACTGGCTAAAAATAAGCCTGGAGAGACTCGGAGGGGAAGGCAACGTCAGCTCCTGGCAGCTCTGGGAGCTCTGCGTGGCCTCCATTGTTCCCAGCTGGGTCACTGGGGGAAACCTTTCCAGACCCAGGGACCTCCTGAAGAGGCTCAGAAAGAGCCAGACATTAAAGAAAAAAAGGGAAACAGCCACGCATTTCATCTGGTGAGCGAAAGGAGCTGTAACTAGGAGCGACCCTCCCCTCTGCAACCAGGGTGAAAAAGGAGCAAACCTCACCTGACAACCCCAAACGAGAGCATCTCCCCTCCATGGCAGCAGCAAACCCGGGCAGCTCTGACCTCACCCAGCTCGGCCCCAGCGCACCCCCAGGGCTCTCAGGTGGTGCCAGTTGGGGCAATTTGGGTGATTTGGAGCGATTTGGAGCCGTTTGTGCCCAGCAGCCGCGCCCAGCGCTGTCCCCCTGCCCACCTGGGCTGGTTCCCCCAGCCCTACAGCAGATTCCGCGTCCCGGGTGTGTTTGAGAGGCAGAAAACGCTGGCATGAGCCGCATCTCTTCGAGCCAAGGTGAAACACAAAAAGTTTTTTCGCGTCACCACCCCCTCAGGTTTTGGGGAGAACTCCTCAGAGTGATGCTTGGTCCTGACAGCAGAATAAAAGTCAGGATGTTGCCGTGCCAGGCGCTGCTCCTGTGCACAAAAAACCCCAGCAAGGATGGGGCAGGGTGGGTTTCACACAACACTCAGGGGGGTTTTTTGGGGTGAAGGCAGCGTGTGAGGGGTTATTTTGGGCTGGAGCTGCACAGAAATGGCCAAAACATTTCCTGAGAGCGGAGGCAGCTGCCAGCCCCGAGCTGCAGCACCCGGGGTTGGGAGCCAGGAGCAGCTGCTGGGTCGGGTCCAGGGGTGCCCTTCTCCCCCTGGTTCCTGTCACAAGCTTTGCTGTGTCAGGGGTGATTCTGCAGCCTAAAAATGCTCCATGAGGGATTTTTTCTTCCCCCTGAACGCGATTTAAAAGTCCCTCTTTTATAACAAAAAAAATATCCAAACCCTTCACGCCACTGGGGTTAAAATACAACTGGGAAAAACCTGATTTTTCTCAGATTGTGAGGACAAGGCTTTAGCCCGAGCTTCATCCTGCCCTGTTGTGGGGCATTTCTTCATGGGAAAAAAAAGAAATTTCAATTTTCTTGGAACTTCAAGTGTCCCCACAGAAAGAAACCCCCATGAACAGCAGGCACTTCCAGCGAGGGAATTCAGCTCCAGCGGCTCAGATCCCACAGCCAGACCCATCAGAGAGGCCTGGGCAGGGCTTTATCCCCTGGAAAATTAAACAGAGAAGCTGCTCCCTCCCTAGGAAGATCAGTCAAGAATTACAGAGCAACCTTTGACATCTATAATTAAATATTAATAAATATTGTAATAGAGCTTTTAATAATAGCATCTATATACGCTGAAATCCACGATTATTTATATCTGCTCGTAATTGCTCGTTAATCACACATCAAGGCAAGGTGGAAGTGCCTGAAAAATTCCACTGAAGCTTGGAAAATGACCGTGGGTCAGAGGGATGAAGGCAGCCCAAGGTCTGCCTTCAGGAAAGCTGGGCTGTTGTGGAGCAGCAAGGCCTT
>VZRN01005000.1:608277-654074 GCA_013397935.1 Dasyornis broadbenti | reverse complement strand
TATAATATATAATATGTAATATGTATGTCCAGTGCCAGCACAAGTATATGTCCATACGTATATAAAGGTATTATATGTATAGGTATGTACATATATGTACATACAGAGCACAGTATACATATATATATATACACATACATATATTATCTATTATCTATTATCTATTATCTATTACATATATGTGACATAGATACATGTTACATATATACATATATTTGTATGTATATTATATATACATATATATGTAGGCATATATTTTATATATATGTGTGTATATATATCTATATCTATATCTCGATATATTTTAATGTACATCTTTCTATCTTTATAAACGTATCCACAGCACTTTACAGCCACCCTCAGCCCTGCAGGAGCAGCAAATGTCTGTGCCCTCACTCAGAGCTGACCCTGAGCATTCACACCCACACAGACACAGAACAGCCGCGCGCGAGCGAGCGCCTGAAACGTTAAACACAGAACAAACAACCCCCGGAAACAGAAATGAGAGAAAGGAATAATTGAAAGAAACAGCGTGAAGAAAGAAAATATAAATAGGTGTTATAGAAAGGATTAATAAATAAATAAAATAAAGATAAATAAACAAATAGAATAGAGATTAGGTATATAAAATAAATAGAATATAAATATATAAATATAAACATATTTTAATAGGTAAGTATATAAAATAGGCATAACTATAAATAATAGAAGTAAATATAATATAAAGAAATGGATAATATAAAGAAGTAGATAATATAAAGAAATAGAGAATATAAATATCCATAGAAAATGAAAAAGTAGAAAATTAGAATAATAAATAAAAAGAACATGAAATTGAATATAAATAAATATCAAATAACCTCCCTGCAGTAATAAATAAAATCCGTGTGTGTTGCTAGAACGCACAGCCAGGGACAGGGACAGACACCCAACATCCCCTGTGCACACAAACACACCCGGGCACCTCCGCGTGTGTGCAGGGCTGCACACGGAACGTGGGGCTGCATTCCCACACGGATCAGGGTCACACATGGAGAGAAATCCATGGAAATCCATGGAAATCCATAGGAGCACACACCCACCCACACGGCACAGAGCCGGCTGGGGACACGAGCACGTGCACACACGCACAGCACTGACACCTGCACTCCCTGCAGCTGGGAGAGCTTCACACACACCCCCACACACCTGGGCACAGGCGTGCACACACGGGCACAGAAACACGGACAGAAACACGGACAGGCAGAGAAACACACGCAGACAGTGAAAAACCACAGAGACACAGAGAACTGCACGTGGTGTGCAACACACACACCCAGAGCTGTGCATGACAGGTAACACACACACACACACACACACCTGGGCACAGGCGTGCACACACGGGCACAGAAACACACACAGAAACACACAGACAGAAACTCCCACACACATGAAAACACACACAGGCAGGAAAAAAAATCACACACGGAGACACAGAGAACTGCACATGGTGTGTAACACACACACACACACGCACAGAGCCCCACACGTGACATGTAACACATAAATACACAAATACACGTAATAAACACACAAGCACACAAAATAAACACGTCTGTGGAGCCCTGCACGTGGCATGTAACACACACATAAAACATACACGGAGAGAACCCTGCTCGTGGTGTGTCACACACACACAAACACACACACAGAGCCCTGCACACGACGTGCAATGCACGTAATAAACACACGAACACACACAACAAACACACACAGAGGGCTGTGCACATGGTGTGTCACACACGCACACAAAATACAGAGAACTATGCACATGGTGTGTAACACACACACACACATAAAACACACAGAGCCGTGCACACATGTAACACACACACACACATACACACACAGAGCCCACCCCACACACGCCCTCCCAGCAGCTTTCCCAGCCCCACACTTTCCCCTCTCCAACACCCCCCAACATCCCCCGTGCTCCCGCCCCCCAAACCCCACGTTACCATCAGTCAGGTGTCGAGGGACCACGCCAAAATTTGGGGAGGGCGGGGAACACGCCAATATTTGGGGAGAGAACACGCCAAAATTTGGGGGGGGGGCCCCTTGGGAAGTGCAGCCCCAGGGATGAGGCGGCCGAGTGGCAGCGCCGCCGCCGCCGCCGCCTTTTTATAGGGCCGGGCAGGTGATGTGCACACACCTGGAAACTCCAGCTCCAGGTTCCTTCCTCCTCCCCGCGGGCCGGCACTTCCTTCTCCACTCCACGTGTGCCAGCCGGGAATACGGGCGCCTCACACCTCCAGAGTTTTAGGAGGAGGTGGGAAGGGGTGTCCGGGGCTGACCCGGTGACACGGCTCGGGCATCCCCCAGGCCGTGCCCTGTTGCGTCACCCGCGCCGTGAGATCACCATCGCATTCCCGGGCAGAAATCCCAAATTGGGCAACCCTGGGAAGGGCTGCAGGGCTGCCATCACCCCCCGCTGGTGCTCCCTGCCCCAGGATGCTGCAGTGGCCTCCAGCAGCACCACCGCGATACCGGGTTCATACTGGGAGCAAGGAGCGGGGCTGGAGGATGGGAAAGCCCAGGGGATGGGGGGGTTCAGCAACCCCAAAAATTGTTTCCTAAATGAGGAGGGGCTGGTCAGGGGCACCCCTGGATGATGCCCCCTGTTAACACAACACCAGTAGGATACTGGTTCCACACTGGGAACAAGGAGCCTGGGAGATCCATTGGGACACTCAGCACCCCCAAACATCCTTCCCTAAATTATGAGGATTTTCCAGAGGGACCCCCAGATGATGCCAGGCAGGGCAGATGTTCCAGCTCCACGGAGCTGCTCGTGCCCCCAAAATCCCCCAAAAGGGAGGGGTACAGAGCACCCCAAGGCAAGGGAGAGGGGATACAGAGAAGAGCAGGGAAAGATAAAAGTGGTTATCAAAATATTTTATTTCAGGGATTTTTATAAGGGAAACAACAAAAAAAAAAAAAAAAAAAAAAAAAAAAAAAAAAAAAAAAAAAAAAAAAAAAAAAAAAAAAAAAAAAAAAAAAAAAAAAAAAAAAAAAAGGAAAATCAAAGGAAGGAGGACACTCCTGGTAGACGGACATGCCCACAACACCTGCAGGGCTCCTGGGAAATCAACTGAACCGATCCCCTGCTCCAAAGAAACGACAGGTCATTCCCGAGGGGACTGAGGCAGGAATATATATATATATTTTTCCTGGGGGAGGAGGGGTGTTGCCAGCAGTTCACAGCAGTTTTCGGCTCTCTCGGCACATGGAACTAGAACTGCATTGCTGAAGACACTCAACACACAGCAGGGCTAACTAGGAGAATACAACTCGAGGCTAGCAAAGAGGAGAGGGGACACAGGAAAACTGGGAGCATCCCACGGGGCTGGAGTCCTCTGTGCAGAATTTACACGGCTCCGGAGCCCTTCCGGAGCCAGGCGTCGCGGGCCTTCCCGGCTGGACAAAACTTCCTTAATTTTTTTGTTTTGTGTGGGTTTTGTAAAAAGAACCGCGGCCAAAACGAAGACAGGAACTGCAAAATCCCAAAGTGGCCGTTTTTTTTCCACTATTTATAAAAACATCAACAGTCACTACGGGGCATGGCCCACTATACTTTTCCCGGGATTTTGGCCCGTTTGCGGGCGATGGCGTCTTCCACCGCCTTGAGCTGCTTCAGGAGCTCCTCCCGCCGGGACAGGGTGCTGGATTTGCTGCCCTTGACTGCGGCGGGGCCCGGCTCCGAGCCTTTGCCTGGGACGCTCGTGACTTTGCTGGAGCTCTTGGATTGAGGGGACAGCTGGCGTTTCCTGCAGGGAGAGAGAGATGGGAGTGAGAGGAGATCCCAGAGGCAGCAGCTCTGCAGGAATCATTGGAAAAGACCTCCAGGATCATCGAGTGTGACCTTTGACTGAGCCCCACGGTTCCCACTAAACCACACGGAATCATGGAATGGTTTGGGTGGGAAAGCATCTTCCAAATCATCTCTTTCCACCTCCCTCCCAGCCGGGCGCGTGGCACTGCCATCCCCGGGAGCAGCAGGGTTAGAGGGTCAGGAATCAGGGATGTCTGGATTGGCTGAGGTTCCCGTCACAGCTGGAGAACAGGACCTGAGGGCTTGAGGGCGGACAGGGCTGGGGCAGCAGGGGGAAGGTTTGGTTTGGGAAGACTCTGGGATGCGGAAACCGAGGCTCGTTTGTGGCCCAGGCAGGGGAGAAGGGATGGCACGAGTCCTGCCAGCCAAGGAACACCGGGATGTGTTTGCTCCCAGAGATCCATGGACAGGTGACCTGGAGAAAGGCAAAGCATCATCATCTGCGAAGGGCAGGGAGGACTGAGGGAGCTCCAGGTGTGTCCCAGGTGCTCCACAACGCCCCGGCGCCGGAGCCGACACATCCGGTCCTGCACTGGGATATTCCCAGCACGGCACTGGGCACAGCCTGCCAGGAATTTGGGTGGGATGGGAAGGTGCAAAGCCAGGGCTGTCAGGGGACACATCACAGCAGCAAGGGGAGCAGCTGAGGGTGCACCAGGCTGGGAAAAACAGAATCGGGCACTGGAGGTAGCTGCCAGGAGGGGCTGGGCAGGGGGAAGGGGCTGTACTCTGTTGCTCATTAACACTGTGCTAACGAGCTGCTGGGGCACTGGCTGGGCTCACTCCTGACCCACTTGGCTCCTGGTGCTCCTGCTCTTCTCCCAGCTGCAACGGCCCAGCTGGAGGCTCTGCACGAAGGCCTGGCACCCCTGGCAGCTGCCCAGGCTGCTCCGCGTCCTTCCTCCTGCTGTGCTCCATGGCAACCGGGACCTGCCGGCCTGGGAGAGCCTGGGCTGGAGCCCCTGGAGAGCCAGGAGAAGCAGCAGCACTCACCTGTCTGCCTGTGCGGGAGAAGGTTTGGGGTTCTGGCCCCGTTGCCGCTCCTGTTTGGGCGATGAGAGTCTCCCAGCTGTCTTCCTATCGCGAGAGCCTGGCGGGAGAGGAAAAGGACGTTTCCTTCAGATTCACCAAGGCACAGGTCGTTCCCCTGCCTGCAGTGATTGACCAGATCGTGCCAAAAAAATGCCAAGTGCAGCAGCAGCTGGAAAAAAAACTCACTGGTGTGTCCCACGAAGCTCAAGGGGAGCAGAGAAGCCAGTCAGGGCTGTGCCCCACGGTCACCTGTACACACCACCTTCCACCAGCCCTTCCTCGCCTTCCAGCTGCTGGAACAAGGCTCTTCCACGGCATTTCTTGCCTGCAGAGCTGCTGGCTCTGCCCTGGCGGGTCACAGGGTGTATTGGCTCCGGGAGGGACAGGTGAGGGCAGCTCTGCTGCTTTCGGAGCCAGCGGGGCCTCCCCCGAGGCAGCAGCACCCCCGTGTTTGTGCGGCACGGCTGAAGTGCCAGGCCCTGCCCCAGGTGAGCCCAGCTGGGCATGCAGGGATGCTGGGGAGCAGCTGGGTTATCCCAGGAACAGAGAGGGAATTCTTCCTGGAAGGCAGCCTGTGGATCTGCTACCCTGCACTGACCTCAGCTGGAGCAACGAAGGTGCCCAGTCCCTCTGGCAGCAGCCCCTGTTTGCGTGTGCCAGGGCATCCCTCAGCCCCTGAGGGTGGACACTGGGCCAGCCCCAGCCCACAGATCCAGGGGACAGAACAGGTGGCACACTCGGGCCACCGCCACGGACCAGTTTGGTGCTGGGATCCCGAGGGGCTCAGTCCCCACTCAGCCAAGGGCAGTTCAGCCGCTGGGTTTGGGGCTTCGTGGCTTGGACTCCCCATCCCTGGCGGCGTTCAAGGCCAGCCTGGATGGGGCTTGGAGCAACCTGGGGCAGTGGAAGGTGTCCCTGGCCTTTGGTCCCTTCCAGCCCAAACCAATCTGTGATTCTGTGATTTGCTACAGCCTAAAAATTGCCTTCTAGCAGAGAGACAAGGAAAAGCAGAGAAGGCCATCGACGTCTCTCTGGAAACTGTGCTGGCCTGGCCCAGTCACTCGAGAGTGAACCAGACCCCAGTGAACTTCGACCCCAGGCAGGCCCTCGCAGGCTGCCCTGGCAGGAGGTGAATGTTGCAGGTTATGAGCACAGCCCTGCTGCTGGCTGGCACCCAGAGTCAACAAGATCCACCTACAGCTGAGCCACCAGGGAAAACAACATCACGTGGCGGCTCCGACGTCACTGCCAGCCACCTCTGGCTGCCAGCTGCCCCCCACCCGCTCTGCCTCTTGGCAGCCACGGCAAAGGCTGCCGGGTGCCACTGAGGTCCCTCTCCGTGGCTGCCAGCTCGGTTTTGCCAGGCGTTCCTGCTGCTGGGCAGGACTGAGGCCCAGGAGAACACTTGGAAAGCCCAAGTCTTTCTAAACATCCAGGGCAGAGCGGGTTGTGTCACCCAGAGGTGGGGAAATCAGCTCATTTCCCAGGCTGGGTGATGCAGGCAGGGATTGCATCCCTCCATCCCGGGGCCTTGGCAGCCCAGGCTCCCTTTCGAAGCACCTCCTGTGTGTCAGGAAAGGCTCCCTTGGGATGCGCTGGAATTTGGGACGGAGAAAACTCCGCGATGCAGTAAAGGAAACTCCTATGACTTGGAATGATGGAATGGCTGAGCTTGGAGGAGATCAGCAAATCCAACCCTCAGCCCAGCACCACCACGGGCACCCCTGAGCTCATCCCTGTCCCGAAGTGCCACATCCACACATTTTCTGCACACTCCCAAGGGATGGGGACTCCACCACTGCCCTGGCAGTCTGTTCCAATGCCTTCTGGAAAGAAATGTTTCCTAATATCCATCTTAAACCTGATCTCCACGGCCACATCCAAGGCCAGCAGCAGTGAGCAGGAGGCCGTGGGGCGGATGTGGAGGTGAGAACTCCATGTTATTTTGTTGGAGAGGACTTACAGGGACACAGTGGAGCCGCACTGGGCACAATGTGGCAAGGCTGGGACTGGCCTGCCCAAGGCCTCGCCTCTGCTGTGTTGCTGCAGCAGCAGCGGTCAACACCCGCCCAATCCCACTCTGAGGTTTGGAACGACTTCTCTGGAATGACTCTTCCCAGCCACTGGGAAGCAGGAGCCTGGGATGGCTGCGTCTCACCTCTGTCAGGTGACATGTTGGCCCTTTTGGCTGGAGGAGAGCTTGGCCTCTCTTTGTCTGCTGGCTCGTATCTCTTCCTGCTGCCTTTGTCAGCTGCCTGCAGTGGAATGGACACAGACAATGGAGCTGAGCAGCCACTTCCCTCCGCACAGGGACACGGGCACAGCTATTCCCTGCTCCTGCAAACACCTCTCCCATTAAACTTCTCGCACACACCGGTCCCAACCATCCCTGAATCCACGGGATTCCCACCCAACAGAAGCCAACAGCAACGCCCCCTTGCACCGGGGTTAACGCTGTGCTATTTTCAGAATAGAAACAGGAAAGCAGCAGCTTTTTGGGGATTTTTTTTTTTTTTTTTCCAGCAGCACCAAGGATAGCAGATGTGAAGGAGGCATGTGGAGCCGTGCCTTTTGCCAGGCTGTCATGTGTCACTGCACACTCCTCCCTCCAGAGCAGCTTCCTGGCTCTGATAAAGCCTCCCCACGTCAGAGCACAGGGAAGTAAGAGAAATCTGCAGCCTCAGACCGCGCCGGGGAATTTGGGCTGGCAGAGCAAAATATCAAAAACAGGAACCTGCCCACGTGATGGGGCCAACACCCTGCCCCGGCACCAAACCCCACGAAGCCCAACTCCCCCACATGCTGCGGATTGGGATCTGCGCCGAGGGCTCCAAACCGGGGCGGCGGGATGGCTGGGAAGGGGCAGAGCCAGGTGGGCACCCCGGGAGCTGAGGCGCTTGCCACCTTTCCCTCGGGACTCGGTGCCTGGCTGCTCCCAGCCCGCTCCATGCGGCAGAGGAAGCGTGCCCGGAGCATCCCCCAGAGGGAAAGGCCCCGGCGCACGCGGGACCGCGGCCTTCGAGCAAGCGGGGAAGAGCCTGGAAGCTGCAGCAGGAATGTGCCCCAGGGAAGCCGCCAACACAGTCCCGGAGTGAAGCCACCACAGGGTGTGTGCTGCCAGACTGGTTCTGTGTGCCGCCCTCCAAGGCAGCTCCAGACCTTCCCGGCTGAGCTCATCCCGGCAGCGCCGAGCCCCGAGCTCCTCTCCCGCCAGCATCCATCGGGAGCAGGGAATCCCAGGCAAGCAGGGAACCTCACCTTGTTCAGGAGCGTCAGTTTGATCTCCTTGTGCCCGCTGAAGCCGCTCTGCTGCGCCTGGGGGGCTGAGGGCTGCTGGCCCTGGAGCAGCTGCTGGGATTTGCCTCCCGGGGTGGGCTTGGCTGATTTCAGGAGCTGAGCCGGCACATCCCGTTTCCTCTTCTCCTCTTTAGCACTGTCTTCCTTTTTTGACTTTCCTGTGGAAAGTAGACAGCCCAAGAGGTGACTTGGGAATGATTCCTGTTGCCTGCTCTCCCTTTGGGCAAGAGGACACTGCTCCAGGGATGGAGAAAGCCCTCAGCACGTGGCCCCCCCAGGGTTAAGGGATTCAGGAAGTCAGAATTCCCACAGAGAGGAACAGAAAAGACAAAGAACAAAAGGCTTTTGCCACCAACTCTGCTACAGTCTGAAACTGCAGAGGAAGAGCAACGTGATACTGGAGTTGTCCAGATTTAGGTCACCTTCCAAGGGTCAAGGAGAACGGGGTGAGGGAGAGGCAGAACTGCCAGGCAGGAAGAGGGATGAGACAACCAGAGGCACAGGGATGGAAGGATGTGGATGTAAATCTGCTCCACAGCCTCCGTCCTCCACGGCCTCACAGAACCTCCCGGCTCCTGTGCCAGCCTCTGCTCGACGATTTTCCTGGAGCCCACAGTATTCCCACGGAAGGATTTCTGCTCCTCCCTTCTTTTCCAAAGACTCCCTAGAGGAATAAAACCCCACCAAAGCAGGCACCTGTACCTTTCTTCTGCTGGGCAGGGGTGGGGGAGCGGGAGCTGGCCGAGGACACGGGGCTGGCCAGGTCCGCGTACATGTCCTCGGAGTCGGCGCTGCGCACGGAGCTGCTGCTGGACGAGGCACTGGACACGGAGGAGACGCTGCTCACGCTCAGGGACCTGCCAAGAACCAACAGCTCAGCACAGGCAATGAGGCCTTTTTCCACTGCCATGCACGGTTGGGTGTTGGGAAGCTCCAATGATCAGGGAAGACACACAAAGGCCGTGTGTCCTGGGGTGCTGCTGAGGTGAAAAGTCCCAAACTTGTTAGATGCAGGCCTAGAAAGTAATGTTTATTTACAGCCAGGATTAAGGCAATGTGTAAACAGGTCACTGTTTGCCCAGGAAAACCAGGAATGAAAGCAGGGAGTGCGCTGGCACATCCAGGTCAGTGTTACAGCTCACAGGGCAAGGGTTCCCTGGCACGGCTTCTGCTCTTGGCACACAGCGACTGTCACGACCGGCAACGACAGGGAGATGCCTCCAAGGTGGGAATCTCCTACCAGTGCCTCTCCCTGCGAGTGTTCAGGCCAGGCTGGACAGGGCTGGAGCAGCCTGGTCTAGTGGAAGGTGGCAGAGTTGGACTGGATGAGCTTTAAGCTCCCTTCCAAGCCAAACCACCCCACTCCATGAATATTCAGGCAGCCTCTCCAGCCTGTTCCACAGGCCATCCCGGCCTGCCCTGCCAGCGAGGCCCAGGCTCCCCAGCTGGAAGCTGGATTGGGATCACTGCAGGGGCTGTGGCAGCTTCAGCACAGACCAATCCCTCTGAAACGTCTACCCAATGGAGCTGAGTGCTGAGAGGTCTCGTGGATTGTTCCAACGGTGCCAGGAGGAGCCAGAAACTCCTCCAGGCTACCAGGATGTCCCCGCAAACCTGCTTGGGGCACACGGTGCATTTCCCACATTTCCCCCTTCCCACAGGAGCAGCACAGGCAGCCCCATTGTGCTCACGTTTCCCATCCATGCCCTGGTGCTCTCAGAAGCTCTTGCATCACCCCCGGCTGAGCTGATGAACGTGACAAGCACGGAGTAAACAAGCCGGGATTTCCGTAAAATAACACGGATGTTGAACCTTGGAGCTCCACAGAGTTCACGGATGGGAATTTGCAGCTGCTCAGAGCCAAATCCTGCTCCATCCGCTGGTTTTATCCCACAGCACTACTCTTACACCCGTGTGCCAGGGAAGTGTTGTGTTTCAAGGACTCAGGGAATCCTCTGTGTTGACAGATGAAAAAAACCTGAAGCAATGACCTGAAAGAGGTTTGTTTCTCTTTGCTGGAAGGAGTTTGCTGTTTACACATCCCACAGATGTGGAATTATTCACTTGGGGCTAAACACAAAGGGAACTGGCCCTGAAACTTTGCCAGCAAAGGAAAAATATCATTAGCTGGGCCTTTTAGGGATTCTGTGACCGACCTCTCCTGCAGGCCAAGCATCTTCCCCAGGAACCTGAGGTAGGAGAGGCTTAGGAGAGCAAAGCTCCATAGCCTGAAACTGTTCATTTGTGAATTAATTAGGATGTGGGATCGCCCTGGCCAGAAGGAGCTGTTCTGGCCACCATTTAGGTTAAATGGGCACTTGGACACAAATGACAAGATTATTTCCTTGAATAAACCACCAGGGAAATATCAGAGAACATGGAATGGGTTTAGGTTGGAAGAGACCTTAAAAATCACCCAGTTCCACCTCTGACACCTTCCACTGTCCCAGGCTGCTCCAAGCCCTGTCCAGCCTGGCCTTGGACACTTCCAGGGATCCAGGAGCAGCCGCAGCTTCTCTGGGAATCTGTGCCAGAGCCTCCCCACCCTCACAGGGAAGGATTCCTCCCTAAAATCCCATCTAAACATTCCCTCCTTCAGCTTAAGGCCATTATATCTTGTTCTACCACTCCATGCCCTCATGAAAAGTCCCTCTCCAACATTATTCCTGCCACAATTCAGGACTGTAACACAAATCCAATCTTGTCCCACCTCCCTGCAGGCACCTGCAGCTTCTGCCACTGGAGCTGCAGAGTTTTCACTGCAAGAAACCAAACCAGGGGAGAACAGTCACAACCCCTCCTACTCGAATAAAGGGAATGAAGGCTCAGGGCTGTACCTGGATTTCCTGGACCCGGAGGGAGAGTGGGAGACTGAGGCAGAGGATGATCTGGAATGGGATCTGGAGAGAGACCGGGACAAGGACCTGGATCGGGAGCTGGAGCCGCTGTAGCTGCTGGCACTGCCACTGATGCTGCCACTGACAGTCCTCCTGCAAGACAGCAAACAGCCCTCACAAACTGGGAATTGCCATGGGAAAGAGAGAAGGGGGGGAGTGGGAAAACCCAGGAGAACAAAGTGATGCACAGGAGGTTTGCCCAGCACCCTCTGATTGATGCCCAGCCCTCGCTGAGGGGTGACCAGCCCCTTCCAGCCACCTCTCCCGGTTTAGATCCAGGGAATGATGTTCTGTGTGGGGCCCAGCACATCAGTTCTGTGTGGGACCAGCCACTCCTGTTTCCTCACTGTGCCACCTCCACAACCAGCAGCTCTCAAAAACACCTTTTCTCCCCGCTCCAACACTGATTTGGACACACTTCCTGTATTCCACCTATTCCATCCGCCCCAGCCTCCAGGGGCAGGAGCCACTCCTGGCAAGTCAGGAACATTTCTCCCAGCTCTCTTCCCCTTTTCTCCCTGCCCCAGGAGATGCATTTCTCCTTTAACCCCGGTAGTTGCGACGCCAGGATTTGCTGGATCTTCCAGGAGAAAGAAACCCAGGATTTGCTGGATCTTCCAGGAGATCCAGCCTCACTCCACCCGCCAAGCTCTCTTACCTCCTGGGTGGAGTCCTTGTCTGACGTTCCTTCCTCCTTGCTTCCCGATTATCCCCTGGCTTGGCTGGCTCCGGGACCGCTGCCGTAATTTTCGTGAGTGGCTGAGGGACTGGGAGGGCAGTGAGTTTCTTCACGGATTTTTCCCTGGAAAAATGACAATTTTCAGGTGTGTGACCCCAGGGGGTGGGCACAGACCACTGACATCCTCAGCAATGATGTGCTCGGGTTTGTTGTTGTTTAACATTCTGAAGATTATGGAATCCTGGGATGGTTTGGGCTGGAAGGGACCTTAAAGCTCATCCCATTCCACTCCATTCCACGGGCAGGGACACCTTCCACTATCCCAGGTTACTCCAAGCCCCATCCAACCTGGCCCTGATGTGATTCCTGCAGCTACAAACACTTGGCTGTTCCACCAAAACACAAACACCACGGATGTCCCTAAAGGGATTTGTTCCCCGTATTCTAAATCAATTCATCTTTTCAGAGACAAATTACTCTACAACAGCCAATTTTGGAGATATTTGACTTGTAAATTAACCCCTGAAGCAGACTGGGTGGAAATGTCGTTTCTTATCCATTTAATTCCCTCATTTTTATCCCAAACACTTATACCTGCTTAAAATCTGCCAGTCAGGCTTCAGAATGGAATGCAAAAATCAATGCAAAAATTCTCTTTTTAACTGCATCACACAGATCAGGAGGGGGCAGAGCAGGCTGTGTGTGCAAGTGTCCCTTGGATCTGTGTCCCTTGGCTGTGGAAAACCGGATGGGAACACCACAGCTGCTGCATGAGATGGGAATGGCTGTGGCTCCTCAGTGCTGCCCGGTTCAGGGCTCTGGACACTGATCCTGATGATCCTGGAATGGGCTGGGTTGGAAACACCTCAAAGATCATATTCCAACCCCTGCCATGGGCAGGGACACCCTCCACTGTCCCAGGCTGCTCCAAGCCTGGTCCAGGGGACACTGCCAGGGATCCAGGAGCAGCCACAGCTGCTCTGGGCACGCTGTGCCAGGGCCTCCCCACCCTCCCAGGGAAGAATTCCTTCCCAATATCCCACCCATCCCTGCCCTCTGGCAGTGGGAAGCCATTCCCTACGTCCTGTCCCTCCAGGCCCTTATCCACAGTCCCTGCAACAGCCCAGCACTGATTTCACACCCATTAACTGGGGAGGAGGAGCTGGCTGCACACACAGCCTGTCCATTCCTGCGGCTGTGCTCAGGATCTGCAGTTATCCCTGCGGAACACAGGCCCAGGGCACGTTATCCAGTGGAAATAATCCCTGTGCTGGGCCGGACTGCTGGGCTGTCACCAAAGCAGCACTGGGAGGGAGCAGACATCCCTGCTGAGCCCCGAGCGGAGGGGGAGAAAAAAAAACCCCAAAAGTCAGGTTACAAGGGACAAGAAGTGTGGCAAAGGGGATTGTCCTAAATTCTGGAGAATTCAGGGGGATTCCCAAGGTGTCATTTATTTGCAGGTCAGCTCAAAAGAGGTGACGTCACTACGGTGTTGTGTCACCCTCCAACGTCTCCCTAATTTAGCACTGCGGGGTTTGTGAAATAGCAATTTCAGGAATTTAAGAGAGCAGCAGGACTGTCAGAACGTGCCAAACCCAGCTCCACTCCTGTTTTCATCTCTCTCCAGTGTGAAAAGGGGATGAGGCTGAACCATTCTTTTATTCTAAGGCTGTGGATTAACCTAAGCCACAGCAGAGGAAGGAATTAAAACTTTCTTATAGCTCCAATTATATCTATTTGGCTTATAATACATAATTATATATTATATATTATAGATTTAATTATATTTAGATTATATATCTGCTCACACAGAATGTTTAGGCAGTAAATCAGATGTGTTTAAACACTTGTACACATAGAATAGTAAGGATACTTGTACAGTTTAACTTGGATTTAAAAAGTAAGATTTAATTATTTAATGAAATTTGCCAAGCTAAAACATTTCCAACATAGGTTGTATTTTGCATTTTCATTTCTTCCTTGAACTCTCAACCAGCTTTACAATCCCAGAATGGCTTGGTTGGGAAGCGGCCTTAAAGGTCCTGTTCCACCCCTGCCATGGGACACCTTCCACCATCCCAGGCTGCTCCCAGCCCTGTCCAGCCCGGCCTTGGGCACTTCCAGGGATCCAGGGGCAGCCACAGCTTCTCTGGGCACCCTGGGCCAGGGCCTCCCCACCCTCCCAGGGAGGAATCCCTTCCCAATATCCCATCTAATGCTGCACTCCTTCAGCTCAAGGCCACTGAAGGTCAGAACGGCTTGTCTGGACTCTCTTCAGAGGTATCTAGAGGAAGATGGATCCTTACCCTTTCCCAGGAGGTGGCAATAATTCCCCTTTAGCCTTCGCCAGCGGCTTGTGAGGAGACGGTGTTGGAGAAGGAGAAGGAGAGGATGAGAAGGACCTTGACCTGGAAAGGAAGGAAGGAGACATCCCTCAGCTCAGGCTCTGGGATTGCAGGAGCTTTTCCTGGCTCTCAGGGAATTCAGCCAGCACTCCCTCCTCCCCAGGAACCACTCCTGAGCTTATCCTGGGTTTGTATCTGGACTCTGTGCAACGAAACTGAAACTTCTGTCATCGGACCAGTGGTAAAAGTAGAAAACAAAAGGAAAAAGTAGGATCAGCTGGAAGAGAAGTACTCCAGGTATTCCACAGCAACACCTGAGGCTGCCCCCATCCTCTCTGTATTCTCTCCTTAGGGAGAATACACTGGAAATTAAATACGATTTTGACTTGTATGTTCACCACTGCTTTATGTCCTGGTGCAGGCCCTTTGAACAGCAGCAAAACCCCCAAAAACTTGGGAGAAAGACAAAAAAAATACACCTAAACCTAATATTTATCTGTAATTTCTGGAACACGAGGAGAAACACTTAAGTGGTGCATCCTGAATGCAACAATCAAGGGCAGGAGCTGTTTCCTAAGGCCAGGGCTGACCTGAGCCCCTGGCAGGGCACACCATGTGCTGCTGCTGGGGTGATTCATCCCCGTGCCAAGACTGGAAGTGCCTTGGTTGCATCCCAGCGCCTCAGGAGCCTGACTCCTGCATGACAGCTCTTCTGGGGAACAGCTGGGCTGTTCCTCACTCTGCCACCTCAGGGAGAGGCAGCCAAGTGTGGCACCCAGCCTGGATGGGGGAAGCCCATTCTGCTTTTCCCGGATGGAATCAGCTCCCAGCTGAGCTTTTCCGAGGAGAAAGCAGTCTCCAGGAGTGACAGTGTGTGTTCTTCCATCAGATGTGTGGCTGAGGCTCTGAAGAGGTGCCTATCTAAGGAGCCAGTTCTCCTACTGCGGGTATTCCAGACTTGGGAAACTGTCTGCAGGGGCAAGGAAGTTGCAGAGGAATAAATATTCATCAGCATGGGACACTGGATTGCTACTTTGAAGTGTCAGGACTATCGCAAGGCACAACTCCTTTAATAAAGAAACGGGATTTGCCTCCTGAAATAGAAATTCCAGCGCCACAGAAAAGAGACGCTGCTGAACTTCTTCCAATCAGAAAATGCAAACGATGGGAATGTTAATTAGCACAGGCATGGGAAAGAGCCCAGCCACAGCAGCACTGCGCTCGTGGGTGAGAGCACCGGGCAGAGGAGGGGGTGGCTGACAGATCTCCCTCACCCAACAGCCTCCCGCACTCAGGGAAGTGCTTGGAATGGTTCATTTCAATGGAGCAAAAAGGAGCTGTTGGGAAGCCTTTGGGAACCGTTCCACCGTTGGCTCCCGGTCCCAGGAGCCCTTACCTGGACCTGCTGCCTGAGAAAGAGCTGTGCCTGGAGGAGCGACTGGAGTAGGAGCTGTAGGAGGAGGATCTGGAGCGCGAGCGGGAGGAGCCGGACCCAGAGTAGGTGGATGAACGAGAAGAGGACCTGGGAGAGAAACATTAAAATTCAGAGCTTCCTGAAAAGCCCCCCAAAGTCTTGATTCCAAGGATGTTCTTCCCAAGTTCTGCTCCAAACCCCACCTGCCTTCTCCTTGGGGAGCTGCCAGGATGTACAGCCTCTCCTCAGATCCCCCTTCTTCTTTTAGGAAGGATCCTGTTGTTGCTACTCTTTTTGCACCCTTAAATAATCCTCCCCTCCCATCAGTTATTGATTTTCCATCCTTTTTGGGAACTGCTTCCACGTATTTTATGCCTTTTCACCAGACAATCCCCTGACAGATCACCCGACTGGGTGCAGTGATCCCAGCAGGAAAATCTGCTCCAGGAGGGCTCTGGGTTTTAGATCCCTATCTCCAATTTACCATGTTCCTCATTCCTCCTGGATACTTCCCCCCACCTCCTCTTTCAGGAGCTTCAAGTTCAAGCATTTAAAGGAAATGGATCCAGTTTACGCCTCGGGGGTCCCAGATTCAGGCAGTTTCTTTCCGAAAGGTGGTTTTTATCTTGTTTTACACGGTTGGCTTCCAAGCCCCGTTCCAGCCCTCCAAGTCTCTGTCAAACCTCCACAATCCCAGTTTTCCCAGTACCATCAATCTGCTCTTACTGGAGTGGGCTCAACTCCTCCCACCATCCATCCCGGAGTGAGCAGGATCCAATTTTTACAGCTCCCAGCTCTTTCTGCTCCTATCAAGGCCAGTTTTCACCCAGGTGAGCTGCTATCCATCTGAAAAGTGGCTTTTCCAAGGATTTGCCTTTTCCTCATCTCCAGCAGGTCACAGCACAACTCCCACAGTTCCCTGCCCCTTTTGGCCTCCATCTCACTCCACGTCCATAGGTGTTCCTGAGCACAAGTCTTGGACTGCTTTCCCAACCATAAAATCACGGAATGCTTTGGATTGGAAGGGACCTTAAGGATCCTCCAGTTCCACTGGGCAGGGACACTTTCCACTATCCCAGACTGCTCCAACCTGGGATGGGGAATCCACAACCTCTCCGGACAACCTGCTCCAAACACCCCAACACCTTCCCTGGCCACGAAGGAACCACATCCCATTCCTGGACACGCTTCCAGGATGTGCCAGGCTCTCCCTTGTGCCTCACCTTGAGGAGCCAGAAGCAGATGCCGAGGAGGCCGAGGTTTTCCGGCGCCTCCGTGCCCGGCTGGGGGACATGGACACGCCCAATTTCTTTTTGGGAGACTTGGATCGGCGCCAGGGATCCTTCCACTCGTCCGCCCGTTTGGACGGAGCGCTGCCCAGCGTGGTGGCATCCTTGTCCTTCTTTGGTGGCTCAGGCTGGCGGCTGCAGGACAAGGAGGAGGTCAGCAGATGGGATTTTGGGGGGGTTTATAGAGGAAGGCACACAAGGGACGGGCGAAGATACCAGGAATGATAAATATATTACAATGAAATGGATCGACAGATCCACAGGGCCATGGAATGAGCCCAGAATTCATCCCTCAGATGAAGCCCTCAGAGCTCTTAACCTCCACTGTGGGACAGCAGCACCGTTTTGGGGTGATGCAGTGTTGGAAGAACTCTCAGTCTGTGAACCAGTGACAAACCAGGGCTGCTTTGGAAACCACCAAAGCCCCAGTTCTGTGAACTCCTTTGTCCCACTGAGCCCTCAGTGACCTCCCAGCTGATCCCAGCTCCAGCTCCTGGCCTTCAAGGAATGCACACAAGCAAGGGGGAAGGGAATGGGAAGCCTGGTTCCCCCTACACAGCACGGAGCTGGAGCAGCTCATGGCTGCTGCAATGGAGAGGAGTCACGGCTGAGCCCGGATCACTCCGATGTTTCCACTGCCGGGACACCCTGTGGGGCTGTCACAGGCCCACACGCAGTGACCTCCTGTCACCCTTCCCTGCTCACCTGGCCATAAACCAGGCTGCTTCATCGCTGGGTGTTTTGAACACCACACAGTGCTGATGCTGCTGTTGATATCCACGGAGATGTGCCCAGCCAGGCCTCACTCTCCATCTCCTCCCTTCCCTTTCCCCTTTTTTTTTTTTCTCCTTTACTTTCACTTCCCTTTTTTTTGGTTCTCCAGGTTTCCCTTCTCCTCTCCAACCCTCTGAAAACAATTCAGGGCCAACTTTTCAGCACCTGCACCAGACACTTCCTCAAGTACTCCAGGATGAGTTTCAGGCCGAGACTTTATTACATCTCTTATCCCTGGGTGATTTAACTTGGAATTCTTCCTTGCCCTCACTCTAACCTGCACTCAGCTCCTCAATTACCTGCTTCCAACCTTCTCCCTGGGGTTTTAGGCAGAGTTTGTGCTGGATTAAAGCTTTCCCACGTCTCTTGCACTCACCAAATTAGCAGGACAATGATGCATGTATTCCTTCCCTCAAACTAATGAGCTCCCTGGGAATTTGGGGAAGGAAAGGCCCCTTCCCTGCTGGGTTCAGCCAGTACCACCCCATTACTCACACGACTGAGGCAACCACTCCCCACACAACTTCCTCTACCTTTTGGAAATGAAAAAGGCGCCTCCAAGTTTTCTAGTAATTCCAGGGACACTGTAACAAACCCCAGGATAATGAAAGCTCCTGTCCTGCCCTCCGAAGGCTTCACACCTCACTGAGAAGCCTCATCCTCTCCTTGCTGGCAGAGTTTGCTCTTCCCAAATCCAGGACTGGCATGTGCTGACCTAAAAATCCAACATCTGACTCTTTCCTTATCTCTGCTGATGTCAAAGCAATTTCATTCTTTGTTCCACATCTCCCTTGGAATATTCGGAGGAAAAGCTCTCCTTTCACGCTCACCTCTCCCACAGATCTCATTCCAGCTCCGGGAGAGGACAGTTCCATCCAACACAGAAGTGCTGAGTGCCCGGGAAGGGAGGCCCAGGCAGGGTTATGGCTCAGCATTATTCCCCAGCAGCTCCATTCCACGCTCCCCCTTTCCCAGCACTGCTCCAACACACACCGTTTCACTCAGCACAGCATATTTGCAGCGGATTGCTCAAGTTTTCCACGTTATAGTCACAATTCCATGAATTATTTCACCATGGAGGAACACGACGACTCGGAACATGGGCTGGGACACACAGGACCTATTATTTATCACCTGGTAACATTAAATAGTCCAAGCTGGGGTCAAGGTCTCCTTCCAGCAGATGTCTACAAATTCATTTGGAATTCCCAGTTTCACCTCTGGAATACCCTCAAATCAACCAAGTGCAGAGAAGGAAGAAAAGGAAGATTGGGAAAAGCCTGCACACCTTGCATCAAGCACTAGGATAAAGAGCAAGGAAAGGAGAGAAAACCAGGTGAGGATGCTCATGGAAAATGCCTTAATATCCTGATCCAACATCCATTCCCATGGGATCACAGCCTGCATGCTTTGGGAGATGCAGGGGGAATATTCTGCTGGCAGGGGTGGGCAGAGAGGCAGCTTTATCCAGGATAAAACCTGTGGAGAAGCTTCTCCTGCAGTGTCCAAGATGACAACTCTGGAAGCCAACAACTGTGCCAGGGGAGGTTTGGGTTGGAGATCAGGGAAAGGTTCTTCCCCCAGAGGGTGCTGGGCACTGCCCAGGCTCCCCGGGGAACGGGCACAGCCCCGAGGCTGCCAGAGCTCCAGGAGTGTCTGGACAACGCCCAGGGTGGGATTTTGGGGTGTCGGGCAGGCCCAGGTACTGGGCTGGTGATCCCTGTGTGTCTCTTCCATGAACTAAGGAATGCCCTCACTCCTCTCCAGGCTCAACTCCCTCCTGAAAAAGTTTTCAGAGAGAAAAGCCTCCTACAGGATTTATTCTCCCTTAAAACCAACTCACATCCACATCCACCAGCACATCCTGGGAGCTGGAACAGCTCCAGCTGAACTCCAGAGCTTGGGCGCCAGCTGGGAGCAGGGATGACTCTGAAAGCAAATCTCATTTACCTGCACCTATTACCTGGTTTGATGCAATTCCCTCTGGATGAAGTCACTTTCTGGAGGAAAGGTTTTTCCCCAGGAAAACCACAATAGAAAGCTTCGTTTTGGGGCGTGCTTGGCTTTTTGACTCAGCAGTAAATGTTACAGACAAGGAAGATGCTGCTCCTGTCAGGACATTTTCAAAGCCTTTCCTCAGAGCTTCCGATGTGTGGCATCACCAAAGGAACCAGTTCCACCTAAAACTGGGATCTGATGCTGCTGGATTCATCTTCTCCAGTGGAATTCAGGAGTCAGAATGGAAAGTAAGCTGGAGCAGCTGCCCAGAACCTCAGCAGCTCCCCAGAGGAACATCCCAATCCCAGCCTGGACGAGTCCCAGATGGGACACGAGGAGGGGAGGATTTCTCCTCGCTGTCACTCGTACAAAGAGGTAATTCTGTGCTGGATCTGGTGCTTGGTGGAGCTCCCAGCTCCTTAATTTAACAAACTAAAACGTAAGAATGGTTTGCTGCTGGCTCAGTGAGTCCAACCTGCCCACGGCAGGGATCGAGCAGCTGCAAGTGGAACGGAGGGAAGAATTCCAGGGGTGATGAGCCATGGGATCAGCTCAGGAGTTCATCCCCATCCTCAGCACAGCTGCCCAGGCTGCTGGCAAACCACACACTTCAGTACAGAGGGCAAAGCACTCTGGTGTTCATCCCCATCCTTCTCACCAAATTCCAATTTTTAGGAAACCTTTGAAATATTTCAGAATTAACTCCTAAGTCTATTCCACGAGGTTTAAAAAAAAAACAAATCAGAGGGAATAAGAGACAAGAGTGACCAAAAGCACCCGAATTTCCTCCCAGATCCTCAAGGATCACTCGGGCAGCAGCTTCCAAAGGCAATTTTGCCCTTAAAACAACTAAAAGCTTTCTTTTCCAGAAGCAACGCGCTGATGCCCATCTGGCTGGAATGTAATGACAGCGATCAGGAGGAGAACTGGAGCTGAGCGTGGCTTTGGCAGGGAGGGGAGGAGCAGAGGCAGCTCCAGCTGGCAGCACAGCCCGGCGCGGGTCAGCAGCTCCCGACCGCACGCACGCGCTCCGGCTCCCAAAAAAACACGGTGAAGCGCGTCACTGACTCCAACAAAACTTCGGAGAGGGGAAGAGCAGAACTGCACAGCTCAAGTTCTCCTCATGTATTATGCAAATGCTGCCGAAGCATTTCTAATCTTGGAGGGGAAAATGAGCTTCCCGGGGAAAGCGCTTCCTGTCCTTCCCCCTCCCGTGGGACACGGCTCCCACAGGGAACGCAAACCTTATCACCCCTGGGCAGCAGTGACGTCAGCCTGGCTCCGGGGCTGCTCTTCCAGCTCAGTTTTCTCCAGGAGGAAAGTCCAGGGATGATTTAACAGCCTTTGCGTTTCTTGCAGGAAACCTGCGATTGCGTCAGCAGCGCTGGCGCCGCTTTTCCTTCAGTGGCCAGTGGAATTTTCCAGAGGAAGTGGACTCGAGGAATGACTGGAGCCACGTGCCAAGGTAGTTGTGAAGGGGCCTGTAATTGCTGCAAAATAAATTCCAACAGAGTGCAAGCACGCAGGAATTTTTCCTGTCTCGGAGTAATGGAGAGGGACAACGGCTCCGGAAAGTCACCTACGTGTGTCCAGGACAGGGAATGCTGGACCTTGGAGCTGCTGCCCATGGATCTCGGTGAAATATCAGCAGCGACAAAGCTTCTCAAGCTGTTTCCATCTAAAACTGAGTTACTAGTTGCGTTTAAAAAAAAAAAAAAGGAAAAACAGAGACGGGGGAAAAAAAAAAAGGCAGGATTTCTTCAAAGCCTCATGGGGAGAGGCTTGGAAATTAAGGAGTGGAGATACAATCTGAACCTTCAGGATGAAATCATCCCAGCAGGGAGATAAACCTATCTGAGATGGCATCTCCCCTCAGGGCTGAGCATTTGACGCCTCAGGAGCCTCCTCTCCATGAGCAGGAGGCAACGATCCTGCCCCGGAATGTGCCAGGGATCCTGCCCCGGAATGGCCTTGTTTCACTAAAATCCAGGCTGGGGGATCTCCCAGTAACTCCAGCTCTGAAATGCCGAAGGAAAACACATTCCTTGAGATCCACATCTGAGTCACCTAATGACCTTCATCTCGGTTTAGGGTTACGAAACTCTTCTGCTGGGGAAGTGGAGGCAGCACCTCAAGGACCATAAGGACCAACAGAAATTCCAGTCAGCGGGAATGTTTTGTGGAGAACTTGGAAAGTTTGGTTTCATTCACAAATTTTATCACGGGATCACGAAATGGTTTGTGTGGGAAGGGACATTAAAGCCCATCTCATTTCCAGCCCCTGCCATGGGCAGGGACACCTTCCACTGTCCCAGGCTGCTCCAAGCCCTGTCCATCCTGGCCTTGGACACTTCCAGGGATCCAGGGGCAGCCACAGCTGCTCTGGGCAACCTCAATCCTCAAAGGCAAGAATTTCTTCCCAATATCCCATCCAATCCGGCAGTGGGAAGCCATTCCCTGTGTCCTGTCCCTCAATCCCTTGTCCCCAGTCCCTCTCCAGCCCTCCTGGAGCCCCTTTAGGCACTGGAAGAAGCCTTCCATTCTCCAGGCTGAACACTCCCAGCTCTCCCAGCCTGGCTCCAGAGCGGGGCTGTTCTTATCACCAACTTCGCCAAAGAGCTGGGAGCAGCAATGAAAGCAAAGCTGTCTAAGCAGGTTCCATTGCTCCGGCTGGAAGCTGCACCACGAAAACTGGGGATGTAAACAAGTTGTTATCACGTTCATCACCACAGTGCTTCCATGCAGGGCACTGCATTGGGATTCCAGAGGACCTTGGAGCAGTTCTGGATGTGGAAAAAAGGGAAATCCTCCTCTGAGCAGTCCTGGACCACTTGGAGTGTGCAGGAGCGGAGGTCCAGCTTCTGATGAAGCAGATAAACCTCATTTCAGCCTGGGAAACCCAAGACCCCTTGCTTCCCTTAATTCCCTGCACTCTGGAGGTGCAGTCACCTGGAGAGCAAATCCATGCCCCTGGATGGAGGTTGTTTTTCCCCACTTCACCAACTTTTCACGGATACAAGACTAAATCCGGGCATTCCAGAGCTCTACCAATGCCCAGCTCAAAACCAGGAAGAGCACACAGTTCTCTCTGCCCTGCCTGCTCCTCCTCCTGTGGCAGGACAAACGGGAACAAATGGAGGATTTCTTTCGAGAAATGACTGAGACTTCCACGTGGAAAATGAAGAGGAACCAAAATCCACCAGCCTCCCACAGCATCTTTATGTAGCAGGATGAGATTTCATCACTAAGCTCCCCAAAACTGAGGGACAGCTGCTTTCATTCAGAGCCTCTACACCCAAAAAACAGGGAGCAAATCCAGCTGGCAGCACTGGGGACCACCAGAAGCTCTCAGCAAAGACAACAACAAGCCAGGAACACTCAGAATTAAGAGATTCTTCCCCAAAAAAAACGAGTTCAGTTGCTTTGTGGTACACACACCACCATGAATCACTGCATTTGCATTCCCTTCTTTTTGCCACTCCTTTATCTAATCAAGCTCATTCCAACACTTTCTGACTTGCAAGCCCTGGGTAACCTGCACCCATCGATTCCCTGGGTTATCCTGCTCATTAACGTGCTCAGAGATTAACAAAGTCAACCTGAACCAGCCTGAGAAAACAACACAAGGGTGAGCACGGCCGTGGGATCACGTCACCTTTTGTCCCGGGATCTGCAGCACCTCACACTCCAGGTGTGACCTCGAGAGCAGCTGGGAAGAGGCTCAACGCTCCTTGTTGGAAGGGTTTGACGAGGATTTGTGATTTGCCCTTTCTGACTTTGCTTTCAGCTGTCAGAGGCCCCACTCACGGGGTTATTTTGGTTTTTAATGGCTGCCTGAGTGCTCTCCATTAATAGGTTTTAGTCCGGATGGAGGGAACTTCCTTCCAAAGAAAGTGTGGTGAGTGCGATAATCACAGGATGGGCCGCCAGGACACTGCTCCTTCCTGGCACCTCCCAGGAACATCTCTGAGGACAACAGCCCCTCCTTCTCATCCTCATCCAGCCTGGCACTGCTGTTCCATGGAATCTGGGGTCCGTATCATGGGAATCACAGACTCACTGAGGTTGGGAAAGATCTCCAAAGTCATCGAGTCCAACCTGTGACCAATCCTCACCTTGTGCCACGTCCAGTCCTTCCTTGGACACCACCAGGGATGGGGACTCCACCACCTCCCTGGGCAGCCCTTTCCAATATCCGATCCCTTTTTCCAAGGAGAAATTCCTCCTGGTGTCCACCCTGAGCCTCCCCTGGCACAGCTCCAGCGCAGAGCACATCAGTGCCAGCGCTGCCCCTCGGGAATGAACTCCTGAATCTCCCTCGGTGCTTTGGGAATACAGCCACCAACAGGTCCCACAGCACCGGGTTGCTTCACGAGCTCCTGGAACAACCAGACTCGCTCAGATGCCAGTGGGATAAAGGCCTATGGCAACAACAGAAAGGATTAAAGCAAATCCTTTCAGTGTGCAGAGCCTTTGCCCCCAGCTAAGGGTCAGAACATCTTGCACTGCTCTAAGTTTCTTCAGAGGACATATTTCATGTCACTTCTTTATCCCTGAAAGGCTTTGCATAACAGGGAGCTCCACCGGCAAGACGGAGAGAAAAAGAAGGAATTTTGCACTCAGCAAAAATCAGGCCCAGCCTGGGGCATCAGAACTCGTTCTGGAGATGGGAGCAGGAGGACAGACAGCCAAGTTATCCCTCTAAATGATCAAAAAGTGTCCTGGCTTGTTTGAATGTTCGACGCCTGAGGAGGGAGGAGGAGGAGGAACAGTTTTACCAGCAGTGCAAGCTCAGATTTTAAACTTCTTGGAGTGCTCATCTTAAGCTTGGGGAAAAAATCCGACCCAAAGCTCAAAGCAGCAATTGCACATTCACAGAATCATGGAATGGTCTGGGTTGGAAGGGACCTTAAAAATCATCTCATTCCACCCCCTGCCACGGGCAGGGACACCTCCCAATATCCCAGGTTGCTCCAGCCTGGCCTTGGACACTTCCAGGGATCCAGAGGCAGCCGCAGCTGCTCTGGGCACCCTGTGCCAGGGCCTCTCTACCCTCACAGGGAGGAATTTCTTCCCAATATCCAATCTAAGCCTCCTCTCTGTCAGTTTGAATCCATCTCCCCTTGCTCTGTCACTCCATGCTCTTGTTACAAGTCCCCCTCTCTGTTTCTTGGCAGCTCCCTTCAAGTACTGGGAAGAGAATTTTTGAAATTCCTTCAAAAAAGGCCAATCCACACGTGACAGTCTCCTTGGAACCCAAACACTGCAGCCTCTTCTTTCCAAAGGCTCCCAGAGAAACGCTTGACTCTGAGTACATCAGGGTTTAAATCTTCGTTAAATTCTAATCCTCCTCATCTCCAGTAGCCAGCAATCCTGGGAACTCCTCTGGCTTCTCCACGTTTTTAGCCTTAGTTTTTTTAGCCCTAGTTTAGAGATCAGATTAAACCTTCCTTCTTCCAGCAGAATGGAAAGGGAATTTGTTGCCATGTTCCTGGCTATTTGCTGTTTGGGTTCTCTCACTCTCCGTTTCTGTAGGCCCTGGTTTGCTCCCTGCTCCAGCCTCCACCTGCGGGAGCTCCTCCACTGACGGAGCGAGAGGCCTCGACCTGGAATTACCGACGTCCTCAGCTGTGCCTTTGGCAAAGCTCACTGCTGCTTGCACAACCTCTGTGGAGGAGTTTTCCAAGCTCTGTGGAGCAGTTTTCCAAGCTCATTAGGGAGCAGGGCCGCGTGGGCCCTGGAAGCGGCAGGAATGTTAACGGGCAGCTGTGGCGTGAGCCAGCCCCCAGCGCCGCCCGGCGAGGCTGGACCTGCCAAAAGCTGGGATCCAGCAATTAGGGAAAGCCCAGAGTCTATAAATAGAGCCACAGGTGAGTGCTGTGGCACTGCTGTGCATCCTGCTTCCCAGGAAATGCGTAGCAACCCCAGGTGTTTGACACGTTAAACAAACTCGGCAGCCGGTCGATCCCAGAGTGCCAAACCTGCCCCTGCGGAGCCCGGCACGGAGGTTTCTGGAGAAAAGGTGAGATGGCTCGAGCCACTCTGCACTGCCATGAGGAAGGTGGAACAGCCCAGAGCCAGGGCACAGCACCAACGGGACAGGGACTCCCAGGGAAAGGCAAAGTGAGGGATGAGGGATGTGCTCTCCAAGAAGCTGGAATTATGGTTTCACTTGTTAAAAAGCTTTTTCAAAACTTGTTTCTGCACGTTTGCTTTGCCCCCAGACATCCAGACACCTGCGGTGTTGGGGGAAGCGGTCTCACTGACATGGATGTCATCCACGGGAACTGGAGTCCCACGGCAGGGGGTGGGATGGGATAGGATGGGGTGGGCTTTAAGGTCCCTTCCAAAGTGAGCACCCTGTGCCAGGGCCTCCCCACCCTCACAGGGAGGAATTCCTTCCCAATATCCCATCTAACCCTCTTTGGCTTTAGGCCATTCTCCTCGTCCTGTCACTCCCTGCCCTTTGAAAATCCCTCTCCATAGCAGACTTAAAACAAAGAAAGCAAAGAGGTGCATCAGAAACTATTTCTGAATGACCAACACTCATCTCCAGGAGTCTGGTCTGGAGCTACAAGAGGCATCCACAGCTCCCCTGTGCCAGAGGGAAGCAGGGAATGTGTATCCCCGGAATGCTGACAATCCCATCTCTGGGCTCTCACATGGTTCCACGGAATGAGATGGATCCAAGATTGGTGAGCACGGCCCCTGCTCCTCCCCAGCCCCCTTTGGGCAGCACTGGCAGCCCAAATCCTCCCAGCAAAGCCGTGCCCAGGACTCCAGGAGTGCCAAGGGAAGGAGCGGGCAGCAGGCTCAGCGTGGGTCACGCTGACTGTCAGTGACTCATGACCCCGAGCTGCCAAGCAGGTGACATCACTTTCATTGACATCATCTCCATGCCACGGCTCTGGACAGGATCTGCCCCATCGCCGAGCCAAGGAGAGCACGAACCACCAGGCAATGTGGTAATTAAGGTGCACAAATCGTGGTTTCAAGTGAAGATTGTAATTAAACGGAACATGTAATTATGGTATTCCTGTGACTGCTCTGGGGCTGCTACTGCTCCTCCAGACCGTTCTGAAACTGTCACTTCCTCTTGGGAAAGAGGGTCAAAAATCAGCTTTCCTTTCAGTCATGCAGATAAAAATTCCGGGTTGGAGTCAAGACTAAGCCCTGTTCCCACCTGAAACCACCCAAATCCACGTGGAGCCTCATTCCTGGCATTCTTAGTCCTGCTCTTCATTGATCCAACTCTTCCTCATGCCCATCGTGTTTCACAGCTTCCTCCAGCGCAGAGGAACAACACAGACACCAGGCAGCAGGAAAAGCTCCAATAAACCTTGGGAAACAGCTTCCCTGCACCTCTCTTTGCCCTACACGTGCCTGTGCGTCCACATGATCCTCTCCATCTGCCACTCTTCCCAAGAAACTGTAAAGCAGCTTTCCCGGAGATCACGGCATCGCAGAATGGGTTGGGTTGATAAGGACATGGAGGCTCATCTCATTCCACCCCCTGCCATGGGCAAGGACACCTTCCACTAGACCAGGCTGCTCCAAGCCCTGACCAAGATGTCCCTCAGAAGAAACGTGATGCTTTTCCATGATTCTGAACCAAAAGAGGTCGGGACACTAGAACTTCCCATCAGCCAAGTTCCACATTCCACCGGGATATTGATCCAGAGCTTTACAAACACGCCTCAGTCAGAGGAGGCTGGGAAGGCAGGGTACGTAAATCATTGACAGAGGAACGACGCAGGAAGCACATTCCTGGACTTTCAGTCTGTCTGGTTCCATTTTCTCTTTCACACAGGTCAGGAACAGGAGTTCCAGAAACAATGGGCAGTCAGAGGTAACAAACCTGACTCCGCACTGCAACTCCACTGAGCAGAGACATTCCAAGTACAATTCCTTCACCTTTTCCTTTTGGAGTTGTACTTAATAAATCTCCAGACACTTCTGCTATCCACAACCTCCAGAAGCAGCCCTGGGTTTTGTGACAGAGATTTGCCAAGGCCTTAAAGAGGGTCACCTCAGGACTCTCAGGGAATCAACCTGCAGGAGCCCCTCATCCTCCCGAAACCTTCTCCAGCCTGAAGGAAAGAGGAACGAGCTGAACACCTCCACAGCACAGCACAGACACTCTCCCTTCAGGCTCACATCGTCACACTCGTTGTGATGTTTTAGCTCCACTCAGTGGCCACAAGGGTCATTAACTACAACTTTACTCAGCAGTTACAAACAGCAGGAGCTTCGCTTCCATGAGCTACAGCAGCGCCAACTCCGAATCCCAGCCAACACTTACCTTGGGAGCAGCGGGGACCGGGGCTTTGGCTTGTCCTTGTCCTTGTCGCGCTCCCGGTCCCTGTCGCGGTCGCGGTCCCTGTCCCGGTCTCTGTGCTGCCTGTCCTTCTCATCCCTCTTCACTCGTTCCCGCTCCCGTTCCCACTCTTCTTTCCGCCGCTGCCGCTCCTTGTCGCGCTCCCGCTCCCGTTCCCGTTCGCGCTCCCGCTGGCGCCGCTCCCGTTCCCGCTCTCGTTCCCGCTCCCGTTCCCGCTCCCGTTGTCTGTTCTCTCTTTCCCTTTCCCGTTCTCGCTCTCTTTCCTTGAAAAAAAGATCAGAGAAACCATTGCGATGCTGTGGGAACAGCTCCCAGTAAAGTGGGCTGCAAGTCTTGGACTGCCAGGAATTACATCCACCCTCCCACATCAAAGGATTGGGATCAATAATCTGGAGATCAATAATCTGGAGATAATAACCTGCTGAGCAGAACCTGGACACAAACACAGCATCATATCCAACACAACTGCTGTTTTCAAAGGCAGCACTCAGATTCTAATTTGGTTTACTAAGCTTATCACATAAATGTGTTGATGTTTACAGGTCTTTCCTCTCGTTGCTAATCATTTTTATAACCAGCTAATTAACTTTGCAAATGAGCAGCATGAAAATAATTGGTCACGTGCAGCCACAGTGAGGCCCAGGCTCCTGTCTGGGCACTGCTTCTGCAGAAAACAAGAATTTGGAGCAAAGGAAAAGCTACTTTTGAAAGGATTTGATGGGAAGCACTGAAAACCACCCCCCTGAGCAGGACTGGTTGGTTTGGTCACCACTCCAGAGGCACAAAGTTTGCATGAGGGCAAAAGGAAGAGAAGGGAAAGGCTTCAGAACCTTGTTTTCATCCAGATCAGATCCTGATGCAGCACCATCCCACGGCTCCTGCGGTCCTGCTTTCCTGTGCCTCAACCCCCACGTGCAGCTCCACCAGCACTGGACAGGCTGGAGCCTCTGCTGGTACCCAGAGCACACCTGCCCAAATCCAATCCTTTCCTTCGCAGGGATTAACAGGGAAACCTCTCCTCAGCCAGGCTGTTTCCTGGAACTGCCCTCCCCCTCTCCAAGGTGTCCAAGAACGGCAGATGTGGCTGCAAGCACTGCTCCATGCCTTGAACACTGAGGAGCAGCCCAGAAGCATGAGGAGGAATCACTTTCCCAGCTCACACATGGAATTGTTAAGGTTGGAAAAGACTTTTATGACCATCAAACCCAGCTATCAACCAGCACCAGCACCAAGGTCACCACTGTCCATGTCCCCAGGTGCCACATCCACGTGTTTTTTGAACGCTTCCAGGGATGGGGACTCCACCGCTTTCCTGGGCAGCTGTGCCAATGCTTTACGGCCTTTCCATGAAAGGATTTTCCTAATATCCAATCTAATCACCCCCTTGTGCAACTTGAGGCTGTTTCCTCTCATCCTGTCCCTGTTCCCTGCAAGCAGAGCCTGACCCCCTCCAGCTACTCCCTCCTGTCAGGAGTTGTAGAGAGTGAGAAGGTCCCTCCTGAGCCTCTTTATCTCCAGGCTGAGCCTCCCCAGCTCCCTCAGAACTTCCCCAGCCCCTTCCCAGCTCCGTTCCCTTCCCTGGACACGCTCCAGCCCCTCAAAGTCTGTCTTGGAGGAGTCCAAACCTGACCGGAATTCCAGCTGTGGCCTCAGCAGTGCCCAGCACCGGGGACAATCCCCACCCCGGGGCTGGTACCAGCCACGTGCCAGTGGCCTTCTCAGCCACTGCTAACCAGCATTCCAGATCCTTTTCCAGCAGGGAGCTTCCCAGCCTCATTCCCGTGCCTGGAGAGCTGCTTTTGCCCTCACGATGCTGGCACACAACTCCCTCCCTCCCTTCAGCTCCAGCGTGCTCTGTGCTGTAACTCAGCCAAGGTGGAACTATTTGAAAAGTCCCCTTTCAGGCACTGCACCGGAACCGTGCCAAGGCCCAGAAAAACCTGGAAGGAAGTCGGGAAGGAGAAGCGGGGAAGGGGGAATTACCTTACTTACTCTGTAGTTACGGTAGGGATCGGGGTCTGTGTACTGAACCCTGAAATTCTCATACTGCCCACCACGCCAGAACCGCTCTATTTCATAGTCATAATAGGGGTCTGAATAGGGATCAAGCCTACAATGAAAAACAGGGAATGTTAGAGAGGGAGATGGCACCTTGGCACCACAAAAACTACGTGCTCTAGGTCAGCTCAGCCACTGTGACAAGAAAACCACGTTCGATGCGGCAGGGCTGTACAGAGAGGTTTATTTTCTACACAGCCCAACCAGAGAGACTTTTTAAAGTGAGGCTTATCAGAGAAAAGCACAAACCTTTCTTGATAAACACCAAAAAAAGAGCTATCAAAAATTCACAAGCTCAAATTCAAAATATCAAAAATTCAGCCATCAGATCAATGCAGAAAACAGAGGAACTGCTTTGGAGAGCCCCTTCCAACGTCCAGAAAGGGAGCAGGACGTGTTTTGCCTCATTGACTGAGGGCTGGGATTTCTGTCCATGCACCCACAGCTCACCCCAAACACCTTCAGGAGGGGAAGGGATGGAGATCTCCCAGTTCCCTGCCCCTGGAGCGATGGGTCCATCCCAGAACCACCGGGACAGGAGCTGGTGCTGAGCTTTCCACTGGGAGAAGTGGAGCTTCGGGGGCAGCTCAGCACCTCTGCCTCTACTCCTGGAATTTCCATGGAGTCAAGGCACCACTTCTCCAGTGGGAATCAGGTGCTGGCCCACCCACGGACTGGTGAGCACATGGCACAACACAGCTGCAAAACTACGGATTTTTGGGGAGGAGAAGGATTGCAACCCCACCCTCTTTAATTCTGTTTCCTCCATCTCCTGATTTCTATTAACAACATGTCTGTTTGTTGTTAATTCCCCAAGTCAACATCCAACCACCTGGAGGGCAAATATCAGATCCACTGTAATGATGGGGAGGTGGGTACAGGGAGTAGGAAACTTCCAGGGCCACAGAGGAGTCAGTGGCAGAGCTAAGATTACAAAGCAAGTGCTCCCAAATTCCAGAGTATCCATAATGAGACTCTGATTCACAAGGGAAAAAAAAAAAAGGAATGAAGGGCCACTTTTTGCATTTTAAAAGTGCCAAAAATCCTAAACCAGGCTAAGATGTAGGTGCTGCCCTGTGAGCCAGGTGGTACCTGCATTTCTTTCAGTGCTTTTAAGTAATTTAAGATTTCTATTTTGAGGCAATGAGCCAAGGGAAGGAGAATCAAGGAATTTGGACTGGGAATGCTTCGTTCAGCAACAAACTCCTGATGCCAGCCCAAAACCAGCCTGGATTCAGCGACATCAGGTGTTCAAGGAGAGAGAAAAAAATCTCAAGCCATGCCAGAAAGGAAACTCTACTTTTTCACACTGCCTCAAGCTTTCCCCTTCCTATAATATTGGTAGAGTTTTTTTTAATTTCAAAGAGGAAATTTTTTTTTAATTTTCAAGAGTGTTCAGGTAATTCAGTGCTTAAATCCTTAGAGAACAATTGGTATCACCCCAAAAATAATCCAATGTATCCCTTGGGTCAACAGTCTGCCCAGCTGGTGGGACAGCAGTCGCTCTGTGGCCTCGGAAGTTTGAGGAAGTGCAATGGAAAAAAAAAAGGAAAAGGAATATTTTCTTACAGTTGCAACAGTACTGGAATCAAAGACCTGCTTACCCATAGTTAATGTTTTCTTTGATGTCCACCTCCCTATAGTCATTCAAAAAAGAAAAAGGGATTCATGAACTATCGAGACAACTCCAAATGTCACAAGACAGTGCTGAAAGCATTTTCCACATCCCAGCTGCACTTCCAGGGCTCAGTTGGCTGCCTGGAGTCCAACTGGGCAATAAATTGTGTGAGGGGAGAAAAATCAACATTTTCTGGAGTTCACAGCAGCAGCAGCTTCTTAAGTTTTCCCTTCACACACAGTGAAGATATTTGAGCGCCACAGTCTGCTTACACTCCCTTGAATTTTCAGGAATTCCAGTTGCCGGATGATTTCTGTTTAACACTGGCTATGTGCAATATATTATTTTCTTGACTATATAAAACCCGGCCCGCACTTAACAATTCCTACATCAGAGAGGCCCCAAGTGCTGCTGGTGGATTTTATAGGACAGTCATAAAATACAGATAATATAAGAACAGCCTGCAGAACACTGGGGATAAACCCCAGGTGCCTCTCAGAGGAACAGAAGGCCAAGATCCAGAGCTAGTTAAACTCAGGAAAATATTAGTATTTAAACAAATTCTTTTCTTTCAGGCTACAGAACTGAAGACATTTTTTTTTTTTTTTAAGTAGAGACAGGAATTGCACTTCAGAGCAAATCAAAGAATATTGAACAAAAGCTTAATTTACTCCTTTTCAGAAGTTTTTTTGTAATTCATCCACTCTAAAATAGACAGAACCAAGCCTTGCAAACCCTCTGGGATGGAAATATTTCCATAACCTGTCCACATAGGAATAACAGACGATGCACCAGCAAGGAGATATGGATCCACCTCTATTCCTGCAGAACACAAGCCTCTTTCCCAAAAATTCTCCTCCCATTCCTTTTCTTGGCTTGAGAACTCCTAAACAATTTCCCAGAGCTGGGTCTGAGGTCTCCAACATTTTAAATTTTTGCAAGAAACCCATCACTCGAACACTAAAACTGAGGGTGCTTGTTTTGGCCAGGTGCCAGCTTTGCTTCTGCCCAGGGCCCAGTTTCTCCGGCACCAGTTCAGGTGTTTGCTCACACCAGTGGCTGCCCCAGCTGGGGCCAAGCAGCTCCTGCACACTGAACACGCTCCAGCTCTGCAGCCTCAGCCTGGGTATTGTTCAATTCTCACCGTTGGGATAAGGAAAAAAAAAAAAAAAAGGAGGGGAAAAAGCTGGAAGAATGCACTGGTGTTGAGGGAGGCAATGCACAGCTGGAGAGAGCCCAGGAGGGAGCAGAATTCCAAGGAGCCTGAAGGCAGGAAGGGTTCAAGGAGACTGGGAAGGGAGGTGGGGTTGCACGGGAGCGAGCGGAGGCGCCTCAAGTTTTTAACTTCCTGCTCAACGGCAGCTGTTGCTGTGCTTTGAGGCGAGCATTGCCTCATTTGGAGGAACAAGTTCACCCAGGACAGCCTCCCTGCACTGCATTCCCACCCAGCCATCCCCGGAGCAAACCCACGAGTGCCTCTTACGCCGGGTCCCGGACGTCTCTGGTGATGCGGTAGTTCCAGTCACGGAAGAATTCGTTTTCCTTGTCGAATTCCCGCTCGTCCTCTCCGATGGTCACAGTGAATCTTTTCTCCTCAAAGTCAGGCTCCTGTTCTTTTCTCATCGTTGCTTTTTTTAATACCTGTCAGAACAAAAACAAGTGTGAGGAGGGAACGTTCCTGGGGCAGGGAGAAATTGGAATATTAAAAATCTTGCCCTTGGGAGAACCCCTTCAGCTCAAGCACCTTCCTCCCTCAGAATGTGCAGGATCCTGGACTTTTCCTGATTAATTCCCTGTTCCATCAGCTCAGAACAGCAGGAAACAGAAATTTCCCCCCTGCAGTGATCACAGCCACAGGAGAAACAGGTACTGAAGGGAGGAAAATTGGATCAGGTCAAGGTTTTGCTTTGTGGAGGGCTGGACTTGAGGGCCACAAATTCCCAGTATTTTTAAAACATAAAGAATAAAAATAAGAATAAAAATATAAATATAACCCCCCCCAAACCTGGATGTGAGCTCCTCTTGGCTGTCTAACAACTGTGATGTACAAAACATTATTAATATGTTAAAAGGCAAAAGGAAGAGAGAAAGAGCAAGACACTCATGCTCCAAAAGGAGCTTTTCCAGTGGATTTTCCAGCAGCTCCCTGAGGAAGGAATTTACCTCTTTAGCGTGCCGGAGTCCCCTCTCCCAGGCACTTTCTGTTGGAGGGTCTGGAGGAGGAGGAGGTAAGATTTCATCAACCACCGGCCCTCCCTGTTGGAAAGGTGAGGAGAGAAGGAGAAGACACTTGAGTTAATTTTAAATAGCAAAGCCATGCTTTGGAGAGTTACCTCAGAGACTCTCCAGGTACTCCAGAGATGCCTAAGCTGGGAAACCATGGAAAATTACCCCCCTCTACTGGCAACTCCCAAGATCACCGCTTAAAAATCACACATTCAACTGTGGATTGAATTTTGCTGAGGTATTAGCTCAGGAGAAAAAAAAAAAGAGAGAAAAATCACAGAATCATGAAGTGATTTGGGGTGGAAGGAACCTTGAAGCTCATCTTGTTCCAGAGGAAGGGACACTCTCCACCAGCCCCGGTTCTCCAAGCCCAGAGCAACCCCACCTGGAAGCCTTCCAGGGATGGGGAGGGTGGTGCAGAAGCCAGAAACGCACAGAAAAGATTCCATACCCAGGGGTTGGCTGGCATCAGTGGGTGAGGGCCGATGGGAGGGGCACCGTTGGGGGAGAAGGGCTCGGGTTTGGAGATCAAGGAGTAATTTCCTTTGTCGTTCACTCCGGGGTGGATAAAGCGACAGTTCATGCCCCAGGTGCAGTGCCCTGTGGGAATACACAGCCGTTAGATCCCAGTTTTCCACCAGCATCACTTCAGCCCCACAGCCATGAGAAACCCACAAAGTGTTTAAAATCCACCAAGGAATAAGGTTATTTGGAGATGTCTGACTTCTCCTCTCTGCAGCTGGGCTGGGATTTACCTGTTTTTACACACAAGGAAAGACACTCGTCACCCTCCATCTGCCAGAGGGACAAACAGATCCAGACACAGATGGAGGCATGTGCAGGAACCTTATTCTGGTGGGAGAAGGGAGGGACACACACTGGTAATTAAATGCAGGAATAAGCCCATGAGCTCCTCATTTGTTAGTAACAAACATTTCCAATTAGGAGCTTTGCCTTTCACAGAAAACCTGAGGGCAAAGCAAGCACCAGAGCGAATCCCAAATACGCACCGGTGAGGGAGGGAATACAATCGTGGAATGGTTTGGGTTGGAGGGGCCTTAAAGCTCATCCAGTTCCAACCTTCCACTATCCCAGGCTGCTCCAAGCCCTGTCCAGCCTGGCCTTGGACACTTCCAGGGATCCAGGGGCAGCCACAGCTTCTCTGGGCACCCTGTGCCAGGGCCTCAGCACCCTCACAGGGAAGGATTTCATCCCAATATCCCATCTATCCCTGCCCTCTGGCAGTGCCTGAGATCACCTTCCCCTGACACTTCTGGGGCTCTGCCACCTCTGGCCAAGTGGCCACGCACAAAGCTCTGGAAGCCACTGCCATGGGAGAGCTCCTCAGGCACAGCAAGGACAACATTCCAAAATCCTCCTGGTCCCAGGTGAGCGGCACCCAGTGCCAGGAGCGCCATTCCCTGAATCCGAGCACACCTGGGGCAGATCCCACAGCCTGAACTCTGCCCCTGGCAAACGCTCCCGAGGCGTGTGGCACGTCAGAGCCTCAGGAACAAACCCTGTGCCCCCATGGCACCAACGGGCCCCAGCTCTGCCACGGGAACACATCCAGGAAGCCCAGGGTGGGATATCTGAGGGCCAGGCCTCTGGAAAGCCCCAGGCTGCACTGACGCAGGGAATGGAGGCTCCACCCTGCTCCCCACCCTCGTGCTCAGTTCAGGTTTTCAGTTGTCTCGAGGGAGATCGTCAATAAAAGCAAATAAATGAACAAACACTGAGTGAGGCGAGTGAAGCTGCAGGAAGTGGATGGGAGCTAGAATCAGGTTCAATAGGAAAAGCTGTATAAAAACTAAAGACAAGGAAAGGCAGGACAGTCTGAGACGATCGTTGTGCACAAAGTTTGGGAAGCGTATTATCGAGAAGAATTACATAAAGAACAGAATTATGGAATGCTTTGGGTTGGAAGGGATCTCAAAGCCCATCTCATTCTACCCCCTCCTATGGACAGGGACACTTCCACTATCCCAGGCTGCTCCCTGTCCAACCTGGCCTTGAACACTTCCAGGGATGGGGCAGCCACAACCTCTGTTTTATCCAAGTTTTCCTTTATTTGCTTCCTCCAGGCTCACCACGCTCAGGGCAAACCCTCTGTGTGTAGTGGCTCCGTGAAAATTCATCTTTGGCCACCAAGGAACAGGAAGGTGATGCTGAGGCCACCTGGGGCAGAGTTTATCATGTAACAGCAGCTTAATGGGGGGGAAAAGAGCCAAACAAGACCAACTGCAGCAGCTTTGGTCCCTCCCACATCCCAGAGGGTCCTCACCTTTCATGAAGAAGCGGCAGGTGGGCCGTGGCCTCACTTTCCTGTCGTTGGGGTCTTTAACTTCTCCCTCTTCCAAGTCATCATCCTGGAACAGACAACAAAGCTGACATTTGGTGTGGGGCATTCCCTGCAGGGCCTGACATTTCCCAATCTGCTCAAACATCAGTCACTGAGAACCACCCTGGGGCAAAACCACGGGAGAAAAACAAGATCAGGTTACAACAAACAGCCCAGAGCACGTTCACAAGGTGCTGCTGCAAACGGGAGACACTGCAGGTCTCGTGTTTCAAAGGGAAAAGCACCTTCCATGATCCCGGGCTGCTCCAAGCCCCATCCAACCTGGCCTTGGACACTTCCAGTGACCCAGGGGCAGCCACAGCTTCTCTGGGCACCCTCACCCTCACAAGGAGGAATTTCTTCCCAATATCCCACCTAATCCTACCAGTTTAAAAAGCCATTCCACCTCGTTCTATCACTCCATACCGTTGTCCAAAATCCCTCTCTAGGGACAATCTCACACATGAACTTTTCAGGCCAAGTCTGAAATAATTTCTTCCAGTCTTCTCCAGCAACACCTTCCCTTCTACTCCTCAGCTCCACACAGGAGTGGTGAACCAGCTCAAACAAAGCTCTGCATCCTCCCCAGGGACTGCAGCCCCAGGAATAAATTCTGGGAGCTGGAGGTTGCTCCAAAATTAAGAAATAACAGCCAGGAAACACTTCCAGAAGGAAGTTAATGGAACTTTCAAGTACCAGCATTTGCTCTTGTTCTCCAGAGAAAAAAACCCTTTTCCCTGCACCTGGAAAGCCAAAAGGAGCTGAAAGGAGCTGGGGATGCAGCAGGCAAAGGTACAAACGACCAGAGAGGTGCCACAGGTATCTCGCCAGGAAATGAGGATTTCATCCTAAAAGACATCCTGGTTTTTCCCCTCTCTCTGCCTCCATTTCCCTGTTTCCAGCACGTGAAACGTGAACAGGGAGCATCTGCTTGGGCCTTCCCTCTGCCTGGCAACAGCAGCTTTCTGTGTGGAAAAGATGAGGAAAATTCTCTCCTTTGATGCACCCAGCAGCTGGAAAGAGGGAAAAAGCCATCACTTGGCTGCAGACAAACAAAGGAGCAGCAGAGAGGTGCGTTAGGAGCCTCTCCTGCTGCATTCCTGAGCCAGACAGGGAGAGCTCTCCTCAACAGCGACGGATTTGAAAGCCTGCACTTATATATTCCAATTAAAATTTGCATTAATATTCCCCTCCCTCCACACCGGGAGGCTGAAAGCAGAAGCAAATGCAGAGATTGAAGTTTTCCCCAAAGCTGGGGCTGGCTTTCAGCGCTGCCTGAATGGAGAACCAGCTCCACTCTGCTGCTTTCAAAAGAGCTGTGTGAAGTCTGGAACAAAAGGGGAAGTATTTATTTCTGTGAGGTCTCCTTGGAATCAGGCAGCTGGGAATGCTGTTATGAGTTAATGTATGAAAACCAGGGTGCAGATTCATCTCGTGCTTTGTAAGGAGAGCTCCCAAGAATGCCTCAGGCTCCAAAGGAGAGCATTCGTATTTTAATCAAGGAGCAGGCATGGAGTCAGGACTCCGGGAATTTTTTTTTTTCTCACCCCATAACGTGCTGGAATTCCTTCTAAGTGAAGCAGAAATACACAAAACCTTTGGAAAACACGTGTCGAACAAAATCACCTGCCAGGATGGGCACGAGGAAGACAAATTACATCCTTTTTTTAAAGCAATTAAACTTGTCAAAGAGCTGTGAAGGGTAAAAAAGATCCAAAATACGATTGTTCAATAAAAAGGGAGGAAGGTCTGTCCAGTGAGGCTCCAGGAGCTTCCCCAGCTCCCGTGGCCAGGTCAGATCCACAGGAATGGGGCCTGGGAGGACACATCTCCCCTCCTCCGCTGAGGAGCCCCACCAGTGGCCCTATCCACACTCCAGTGCTTCCCCGCCCGTTCCTGGATATTCCCACAGCCCAGCCCAGCTGTGCAGGTGGAATTTTGGGATGGGGAGTCAGCCCAGGTGTTCTGGACCGGCAATTTCTCTTTGCAGTGCTTCACACTCCCACTCCTGGGAGTCAATTCCAGACCAGGAGTCCACAGCAGGGTTTTTAATGGAATTCCTTTGCCGCGTTTCCTCCATGAAAAAAAAAGAGGCATGGAACAGCTGCTGCTCTGCAGAGCTCCCTTCTCAACACAACCATGGCTAAAGATGACCTTTTCCCTAATCCCCACTGCAATTAAACCCCATTTCGCTCGTTCTGAACAGCTCTGTTTGCTCAGGGCTGTGAGACCCTGCACGTCCTTGACCCCAGCCCCAAACCACGCCTTGGGTGTTTTCCAGAAATCCCAGCACCTTCCTTTCCTCTTCCACACATCCAGAAGCTGCTGGAGCCCCACAAACAGCCCAGGATCAGGGTTTTTACTTTGAATCTTTGATTTTTGATTATTTTGACTTTTTTTTTTTATTATTTTGAATTTTTTTCATAATTTTGATATTATTTTGATTCTATGATTGATTCATATAGAATTTGATTCATTGTAAGTACTTTGATTTTACTTTGAATTTAGTTATAGAATTGATTCATATAGAATTTACTATAACACACACCTGATGGTCTGAGCACCACCACCACCCTGCAGCACCAGCCCCTCAATCTGAACAGCTCCTGGGCTCCTGATCCATGGGATTTACTGTCAGCACCATTCCCAAGCTCTCCAGGAGCTGAGGCAGAGCAGTTTCTTAGAGCACGGGAGCCTTCCCATATTGAGAGGGAACAAATCTGGGATGGCTCTGGCACAAAGTTTTGGTTCAGCACGTGGCACCAGGGCCCCAAACCCCGAGATCCTCCATGCTGTGGCCTCACCCCCAGGGAAAAGGGTGTTCCTTGCACACTGGGGACACAGATATTCCCACCAGGAGGAGGAAGGAATTGCGATGGGAGAGGCAACCAGCTCTGAACCCCCACAGGGCTCTGCCCGCCTCCTACTTACATCGATTTCTCCATCATCAATTTCTCCATCATCTTCTTCTTTCTTCTTCTCCTTGAGGGGATCCTGCCCGTCCTTCTCATCATCACTTTTGCTGCTGGATTTTTTCTCATCTTCAGGGGCATCATCTCCTTTCTCCTCTTCCTCATCATCCTCCCCAGCAGCTTTCTCCCCATCCTCCTCTGCTGCAGCACCACTGGGCTCCTCGGGAACCTCCTCATCATAGTCCAGCTCGTGCTCATCCAGCTCCCTGGTGACAGAGGACACTTCCAGGTCATTTGTCCTGTCTTCCTCCTCTCCCTTGCAGGGCCGGGGGCTCTTCAGCTCCACACTCTGCTCGTTGGTGTCGGATTCCTGGGACTTGGCCTCGCTCAGCCGATCCTCCTCATCCGAGTGGTTCTCCTCTTCCCCGCGGCTCAGGGCCCTGCCTGCATCCTCCTCCTCGCCCAGGAGGCTCCCCTGGCCACCCTCCCCATCGAGTTCCCGGTCTGAGCCGCTCTCCTTCAGGACCTCCTCATCGGAAAGCTGCTGGTCCTCTTCCTCGGGAGAGCAGGGGTTTCGCTCCGGGCTGTCGTTAACGTCCATCAGTACCCGAGAGCCTGAGTGAGGGGAGAGAAGAGCTCTGGTTATGGGGAGCAAACTGGGAGAGCAGGGGAGGCTCACCCTGAAGAAGCTCCTTCTCCTGGGTGCTGCCTCCTAAGGAAAGGTTGGTTGAATTCCCGAGGAGCCAGCCTGGAGGGGGCCCTGAGGAACCCAATCTAAAGAGTGCCATCCCTGCCCACGGCAGAGGTTTGGAACGAGAGGAGATTTAAGGTCCCCTCCGACCCAAACCACTCTGGGGTTCCATGGATTCGGGAATATGGTTTCTCACAGATCCTCCAAGAGGGAAACAGAGTTCAAACTGCACAAAGAAATGACTCCAGTACAGTCCCAGAACGGTGCGTGCTACTCTTCACATCAATGATGGACCTCGAGGTTGGAATTTCACAGAATCCCAGAATGGTTTGGGTTGGAAAGGATCATAAAGATCCTGTTCCCCTCCCTGCCATGGGCAGGGACACCTTCCACCGTCCCAGGCTGCTCCAAGCCCTGTTCAACCTGGCCTTGGACACTTCCAGGGATCCAGGGGCAGCCACAGCTTCTGACCCGAGTGGGGCAGAACCCTCAGTAAAGCCCCAAAATTCCTTCACGGCAGCAGATCCACTTCCTAACTGCCTGCATGGAGACTTTTGCTGGGAGCTGTCTGAACACGTGCTTGGGAAAGGTTAAAAATCCCATGTCTGCTGAAAACAAAGCCCAGTGAACACAACAGAAAAAGGCAGGGTGCAAAGCACAGGAAAATAGCCAGCCCATGCATTCATTTATTTTAGTCCAGAAACAAAATCCCCATAAATCATAGAACTGCCTGACCTGGAACTGGCTGAGCTGGCCCTCCCTAGGCAGGTGACTGGTTCACATCTACACAAAAGCTCTGGGCATTAACAACCCTAAAGAAGAGCCACGGAGCCACAAATCATCTTCATTTTAATGTGTCCCATGTTTTACTCCAGCTGCTCCCAGCTATGACATCCCTGCAAGTTCATTTCGTGCTGCCACAAAAACGCGGCACAAATGATCAGTTTCACCCGTTATTTTTAAAACCCTTGCAGCAGAAATGCTCCCAATGTCAGACTCTGGTTGCTCCTTTAAACACACCCAGCAATCCATCACGAAATCAGGGCTTAGTAATCTTTTATTAAGCTGCTGCCTCACCTTTTCCTGACACTTTTCCCTGTTTCTCTGACTGGTTTCGCACAGGGAAGGTGATTTCCCGTCAAAAGCCACCACAGACACACCGAGCACTGCCCCAAGTAAAGCAAATTGAGCCTTCCCAGCACCTGAACCCCAAATCTTTCGGTAAGGAACAGAATTTGCAGCAAACTCTCAAGATTAAAACCCCACTCCAGAAAATCCTGTCTGCAGAGGAGTTAAAGCCAGGAAATAGATTCAAACCACTCCCAGAAGCACCTTAAGCCGTATTTTAGGGCTAACTATACTCTGCTCAAGCCCTCAGAGCCCTGCTGCTATCAGTGAATTGATAAACACGAGGTGATCTCAGCATCAGCAGGGCCCAGAGCAGCAGCAAATCCACACTTTGAGCTTCCTCCCAGCTCCTCTGCGCATCTGAAGTTGGTTCTTGCTCCCCAGCAAAGTTCTGATTTCCCTGATGAGGTCAAAGCCGAACGGAAAGGGCAGAAGTTGCCTCCCGGTGACAACGGCTGCGAGCGGTTCCCCAGGATGGATGTGAAGCAAATGATCTCCTTGTTGAGCACTTCCAGCTCCGAAATTCCTGCACAAATCGTTATTGGCTCCAGGAGCCACTTCAGAGCAGGGATTTTAATTGCCCAAGAGCCCGAGAAGTGACTTTGTGTGGACACAAAGGTCAGGCCGCAGAGGCCACCAGAAATATAAAAGCTGCCAGGGGCGCGTGGACTCAGGAAATTTGTTTTCGGGTTTCTTGCAAATAAGCAGCGCCAAAAAAAAAAAAAAAAAAAAAAAAAGAGGTTTTTAAGCGAAGCAAATGGCTTTTTGTGTTTGACATGGAGACCTTTAGAGGGATGGGAGGAAACAAATACGTTCTGATGGTGAGGAATATAAACCATTGACCTCCACAGCAGCTATTAAAGCTCTTACAAAAATCCAGAGCATCCAGCAGTTGTAATAATTTCCTATTAATTTCCATCAGCAGAAACGATAAGAAACACAATAAATGATGGCCCAAGTGAGAAGGGTGCACAAAATCCAGGCAGGGTGGGGTTTTTGGGGTGTATTTTCTCGGATTCAGGGAACAGCAAGTTTCACTTTGACCGCAGGCTTTGCATCCTCCCTGCTGCCTCTCCCCACATTTAATTCCTCCATCATTTCCTGTTCCAAATGATTTCGGGGAGAGCCCCCAGCCCAGCCAATCTCCAAGGGCTGTTGCTCCAAGATTCCCCCAAACCAACAAACATTAATTTGGCATCAATCCTAACCTGGCATGGAAATGCCCCAAAACAAAGCCAAGGTGTCCAAAGGTAAAACCAGCAGCAGGAAAAAAATTGAGAGGGGGAAATTAAAAGGAAAACTGCTTAATGATGGGACAGGACAACCAGTTTAATTAAAGTTTTAAGTGCTGTCTCAGAATAATCTGCAAATCAGTTTCTTTTCCCAATCTCTGGAATCCTACAAGGTTTTTTTTTTTTTTTTTTTTTTTTTGTGGGTTTTTTTNGGTTTTTTTTTTTTTTTTTTTTTTGAGGTGGTTTTTTGAGGCTGCAAATCACCTTTTTTTGCGGTTTTCTGGAGGTGTTTTTAAAGGGTTGTGTGGGGTTTTTGTACTTTTGGGCATTTTTAATTGCTTTCTGCTCTCTTTTAATTAAACACAAAAACAAATATCACAAAAACCTGAGAAAAATGACTACATGGAAGTATTTTAAATCAAGCAGGAACCCCAAGTTTCATCCCTCCCTCATCATAAACTCGGGGGTGTTTTTTTGTGCCTTAAAACTAAGCCAGTTTCTTCCTGACTCAAAACCAGCTATAAAAGCAAAAAATTAACTCCTAACCCCCAGATAAGACTGTTTGACTTTCAGCTCAGGCAAGAAGCAGGGATGTATTAATGCTTCTCACCGAGCAGCCTTTTATCTTTAAAATTCTTGAAAATTCAGGCAAAGCTGCCTTTGGTCCCAGCTGCACAACTATTTCTGCCCCAAAACTGGCTCCGTTTGCTCCAAGTGTGTCAAATATTCCTTCCCTGCATGTCTGAGGCAGCCTTGGAGCAGCACAGGGCACTGGGAATTCCATCCAGGCTCACAAACCTCTCCCGTTTCCAGGCTAAACGAGCTGGGACAGCCTTTCCACGACGAGATTTGGGAGTAAATGCAATAAATAAGGTGCCTTTTCGGGCCAAAAAAAAAAAAAAAAAAAAAGTCTTTCCCTGGCTCTGGAATGACTTGGGCATGCCTCAGTGAGCTGAAAGCCTCTTCAAAGCAGGTCACACGTTCTTCAGGGAAGAAACTGAGGCTCTGGCAGCAGAACTCCCCAGCCACGCTCCCTGCGGGGAGCAGATGGCGCTCACTGGCCCCACAGGTGGAGCAAGGCTTTCCCTGCGGCTGCTCCCTCTGGACCGTGCCCTGTGTCCCTGCCAGGGCTGCATCCAGCAGGATCAGACATCCCACTGAAACACAGAGTGGGGGAAGCTCCTAAAATGCAGACACCGCGGGGTTTAAGCATGGTTCTGAGTCAGGGAAGAGGAGCTCTCAGCTCCACAGCACGTCAGCGGCAGGAGGCAGCTCGGAAGATTCACAGCCTGGGCTCTGGAATATTTCAAATTAGGGAACGAAGCATGAACTGCTCCTTAATTTCTCAGTTCCATGGCTTGCACGAGGCGGGACAGAGATGCTCCTCCTACCTGGCCATCCTCACCTGCACTGGATGCACAGGGAAGGGGCCAATTTGTTCCCATTAAAGTATCCCAGCTTTCCTGGAAACATTTAAAATTACACATATCCCCCCCTCAAAAGGGGAGTAGAAAATTGCGGCGATGCTACAGAAATTTCAATTCACCTGCTTCCCTTCCTTTACAACATATTTTTACCAAAGCTTAGGGGATATCCAAGATTTTTTAACTTAAAGCACTGAGATTAAGCAGCCTTGACACAGCACTACAGGCAGGGAAAGAAAAGCCCTTTGCTACTTAAGTTGCTCTTTAGAACTCGGCTTCCATCCTGCCAGTGAATCCCAGGGTACATTTTGAGTACTGTTCTGAACCTCACACTTTTCTCAGGTGATTTGTCCAAGGCCAGAAGAGTTCTGCCTGGAATTCTTCCCCAGCAGCTCCTTCTGCAAAGATCAGGCCGAACTTCCTCTCTTTTGTTAATCAAACAGCACCAAAAGGTGTAAAATTAAGAAGGAAGAAATTCCAGCCAGGCACTGAGTAGCTATAAAAACCTGGAGCTTGGCAGAGCCATCAGTTTCAGCCTTAAAATCCTACAAATTCTCATGGATGTGAAGAACCAAGTGCGTTCCCAACTTCTGTCCCTCTCACAGCCCTGGAGGAGGTCACAGGACTGATGGGAAGGAGAGAAGAGAAGAAGCTCTTTCCTTCAGGCTGAAATCTTTGGGACAAAAGGATAAAATCCCACTTCCTAAAAGCCAAACAGCTCCACACAACGTGAAAATGTTCCTGTGACCCAGATCCATGAAATCCAAGGGTTAAAACGGCGCAGAAAAGTTCTGGAGCAGGGTCTAAGTGCAGGCGGGAACAATGAGGGAGCTGAGGAGAGCGAACGGGAATAGTGCTGACAGGACAGGTGAGGAGAAAGGCAGCACAAAAAGATTTAGGGAACAAAGAACGGGAAAAACAGAGGCAAAGCAAAAACGAAGGGCAGGAACCAACACAGGGAAAAACACAGAAGAGCAGAGACAGCAGGAGAAGGAAATGAGATGCCTCAGGATCCAGCAGAGGGGAAACACACAACACAGAAAGGATGAGCTTGTGTGCAGAACAGGAGGAAAGTACCCAGCCCTGCCTTGACTGGAGTTCTGGTCATTAACAGGGTTAATTAACTAAAAGTCTCATTTCTCTGCCACCCTTAGAGAGCTCCAAGGTAGAGGATGCCCAGGAAATTCAGCAGCTCTCAGGGAAGCCTTTAATGCCCCACACTCAGCTGCCTTGTGGGATCAGTTTGTTGGTGAGAGGCATTTCCAGGAGCTGGGTTTGAAGCAGAGCTCGGAGAGCTCCAATGGGGAACGTTCCCCATGGCTTTGTATTGGAAACCTGAAGGGAAAAGCAGCTGGAGTTTGTTTTCCCAGCACAGTTCATTTTCCTATTGCTCCTTCCTGCAGCTCTGCCCCAGCAAATGCTGAGTTTGAATTCTCAGTGCCTCGGGAAGAGAAAACCAGCAAGGTTATACCTGAACCCTGCAGGATTTGGGGAAAATCCCACTCAAAAGACTGATTTTACTCAGACATTGGATCAGCAGTTCGGCAAAGAGCTATCCTGATAAACTGGGACCCTTCTCCTGAATCCAGGCAAACCTTAGGAAGAAAGAATTCCATGTCCTGAAGGTGCTGTTCTTGCTACAGCTCTGAGACTCACCTTAGAACTGACCCTACAAGGGATGGACCCCAAACGTACCTCAGAACTGACCCCACGGGTGAGAGATCCCAAAACCACCTCAGGACTGACCCCATTGGGGATGGACCCCCCAAACCATTCAGAACTGACCCCACGGGTGATGGGCCCCAAATCCACCTGAGAACTGCCCCCCACGTGCAGCTGATGCTGCTGTGGGCTCCCCAGTTTGTGTCCCCACCGGGTTCCCCCGTGCCCCCCTCACCTCCGAGGGTCTCCTGCCAGGCTGGGCTCCTCCTGCTGTGCCCCCCGGGCCGCGGCTGCTGGCGCTGTCCCTGTTCCCACTGCCTGGGGAAAGGGACAGTCAGAGACACCTGCACCCCTGGGCTCTGTCCCGCCCGCCCAACACCCCCCGCTGAGACCCAGCTCTGGCCCAGCACCCACCCAAAACTACGGCTCCCCCCAAAGCCGGGGGCACCCCTTCCCATTCATTCGCCCAAAGAAATGGGGGGAATTCATTGATTTCCCCACTCTCCCATCCCCAAACGCCCTCCAGGCTCCCCGCGCCCCACCTCGACCCCGTTTTAAAAGAGTGCTGGGC
>VZRN01005000.1:583311-601755 GCA_013397935.1 Dasyornis broadbenti | reverse complement strand
CCGATGAAAGCCCTTCCCCGTTCTGCTGCTGGGCTGGGGGCGAGAGTTTGCCGGCTCTGGGGTCGGCGGGCGAGGCGGGCGGTGCCGGTAGCGGTGCCGGTGCGGAGTCGGCGCCGGGCGGGGGCCCGGGCAGCACCACATGCTGCGGCAGGGCCGGCAGCGCCTCGGGCAGGAACGCGCTCAGGCTGCACTTCCGCAGGGACGCGTTGTTCGGCTGGCTCAGCCCTGCGGGGGGACAGGCGACAGCGTCACCGCCAGCCCCGGCCCGGGGATCCTGCCCTGCTCCCCGTTCCCAACATCCCAGCACAGGGATGCTGCCCCAACCCTTCCTCCCTCCCCACCACTGGTCCCACAAGCCCTTGGTGACAATGCCATCCCATGTCCCCGACGGCCACAGCCCCTGGACTCACCGGGAGCGAGGGGTTTGGCGGCAGGAAGGGCTGATCCTGGTGAGAACACCTCGCCCTTGGAACCCGGCTGGCAGATCATGTGGTTGGTGACCAGGTGGCTGTACAGGATGTCCCTCGTGGTGGAGATGAAGCCACAGCTGTGGCAGACACCTGAGGGGACACAGTACGAGGCTGAGTGGGCACCCAGTAGGGCGGGAAGGACAGTGCTGGTCCCCAGGCTGTGCCAGAGGGGACAGGGCTGTTCCCATGGGACACCCACTGGATGGGACAGGGCTGTTCCCATGGGACACCCACTGGATGGGACAGGGCTGTCCCCATGGGACACTCACCGTTCAGGGTGTCCGTGTGCACCTTCAGGTGCCGCTCGCAGTTGGCTTTGGTGGTGAAGGCGGACAGGCAGATCAGGCAGACGAATGGCCGCTCTCCTGCCGGACAGACGGACATTCAGCATGGAGGGAAGGGGACAGGGACCGTGGGGATACCCACAAGGCCACCCCACACAGCCAGCTCCCTCTGTGTCTACAGTGCTGGGATGGGGGAAGACCTACAACTGAGCTGTGCCAAACCAGTGACCCAGCTGGGGAGAGCCTCATCTAACTGGTCACCACGCTGCCACCCCACAGCCTCCCCGTCCCTCCATGCACAGGAGGGGTGCCATGCCGTGCCATGCCGTGCCGTACCACTGTGGCTCCGCATGTGGATCTCCAGGGAGCTGGCACTGGGACAGCTCTTCTTGCACTGTGGGAAGGGGCACACCCGCTCGTTGGGATACGTCTCCTTGGGTTTCTCGTCCAGGGCCGGGGAGCCGGCGCCGGCGCTCTGCCGGCTGGCACAGTAGTACATCAGGTGGGCCTGCAGGTTGCGCTCACTCCGGTACCAGATCCCACAGTCCTTGCACGGGAACACATCCTCTGTGGAGAGCAAGGGACACGGACGTGGCTTGTGTGACAGGCTGGGGAGCCCCGGCAGTGCCGCGTGTCCCTCCCTGCATGTCCCCGGCACTCACTGTTGACCACAGCGGTGGCCAGGATGGCGGCCATGCCCGCCTGCTGTGGCAGCAGCTGGATGTCCGAGTGCAGCGCCGCCGGGTACGGGGACTCGCCGGGCTCTGCTTTCACGCTGTGGTTGGGGACAGCCGGTGGCTCTGCCACCACGAAGGCGCTCAGGGGCTCGTCCTCCTGCAGCGCGCGTGTCGTCCGGCACCACAGGGCTTCGTCTGGAACAGGGGGACAGCGCTGAGCAGGGATTGCTGGAACCCGTCCTTCCGCCCGTCCCCTCTGTCCCGTCTTGTCCCCACGGTCCCGGCAGCGGCTGCTGCTTCCTCCCGGCCATGGCCTGGAGATGGCAGTGTCTGCCCGTGCTGAGCCCCGCGGAGCCTGCCCAGAGCCGCCGCTCGGGCTTGTGCCCATCCCTGGATGTATTCCTGTGCCCATCCATCCCTGCATCCATCCCTGCACCCATTCCTGTGCCCACCCCTGCACCCATCCTTGTGTCCATCCACGCATCGATCCTTACATCCATCTCTGCACTCATCCCTGTGCCAATCCTTGTGCCCATCCCTGAACCCGTCCTTTACGACCATCCCTGCATCCATCCCTGTGTCCATCCCTACGCCATCCTTGCTCCCATTCCTGCACCCACCCCTGCTGGGACCCTCCCCAGCCCCACTGGCAGCAGGCAGCCAGGGAGGCTGGGACAGGGACAAGCCCAGGGAGCAGCCACTGGGACAGGGGACCCAGATGGGGATTCTTCCTACCCCCAGCCCCCCCAGTACCAACCCTTCCTGTAGATGACGGCGTTGGCATCGGGCTCTCCGGGCACGAGGGGCAGGCGGGACAGCCAGCAGCTCTCGTCCCCCAGCACCAGCGTCACGGGGGGGCTCTGCGGGGCAGGGACAGGGGTCAGCACTGGGGTCACACTGAGCGCTCCCAAAACCGGCCTAGGGTCACACTGAGGGGTCACAGAGCTCCCAAACCAGGCTGGGGTCACACTGAGGGGTCACAGCGCTCCCCAAACCAGGCTGGGGTCACACTGAGGGGCTGCCAGGGGGGTCACAGCACTCCTTGCTCAGTCTGTGCCCAGCTCTGCCTCCCCGCATTCTAATGAATATTAATGAGCATAAGGGGGGGGGAAATTAATCTCCCTGATCCTCCGATGGCTGCTGCAGTAACGATATGAAATCTAATTATCCATCCCAATATTTCCAACCCCTCCAACTCAGCCTGACAGTCGCAGCCGGTTGGGGCCTTATCACTGCCATGAGCCGAGTGCCGGCAGCGTGATAAAGCCCCCAACACACGTGTGAGGCACTGGCACATGGGGGTGACACCCTGGCACATGTGTGTGACACCCTGGCACACGTGTGTGACACCCTGGCACACGTGTGTGCTCTTCTCACAGTGGTGGGGGAATCCACCTGCCCCTGCAGACATGGGAAATGGGGCTGGGGGCTTTGGGACCCCCAGCACGGGACACAGGGATGGGGCTGCTGGTGCCACATGGGCTGAGCACCCTCGGGGAGGGGAGGGTCCCTTTGGAATTTTGCTCCGGGCACAGGGACCCCTGCGGGTACCCGCCGAGGGAGGGAGGGAGGGAGGTGCCTGCACTGCCCAGGGCCCTGCAGCACCCAAGGTGCTCCCAGCACCCCGGGGTGCCCACCCCGGCTCCCCTGGCGGCCCCAGCCCCGGCGTGAAGCCCTTCCTTGTTCTCCCTGGAACAAAGAGGTCGCTGTGTGCGCTGCACAGCGGCTGATAACCATCGGAAACCCTATCTGCTCTGCATCCGCCGGGATGGCGCATCGGCACGGCCCCTGCCCTGGCTGCAGCCCGGCCCGGGGGGCACACGGGGCACGGATGGACCTGTGGGACAGTCCCTGGGGAGAATCACGCTCCCTTGGCACCCCCAGGCTGGCTGCCAGCGGGTTCCCATACCCTCCCAAGCAAGGATCTCTTGGGGGACTACTGTGGGATCATCTGGGGGTGGGCAGGTATCTCCTCCTCCTCCTCCTCCTTCTCTTTTCCCTCCTCCTCTTCTTTCTCCTTCTCCTCCATCAGCAGGCGATGGGCACATGGAATATTAAAGCCACTCAGTGCTCCCAGCTCCCACTAAAACCCCAGGCCGGGATCATCTCCCACACGGAGACGAAGAGCAGAGCCAGGCAGGATTTGGGGGAGACCCCCTCTGCACTCCCCCACCGCCGCCAGCAACAAAGACGAAGGGACCTGAGGGCGACAGCCCCTATCAGGGATGGGGCTGCGATTCCTTCCTCCCTTCCCTGAGCAGAGATAGGGAGGGAGGAGAGTGGCAGAGGAGAGCAGGGCTGGGAATCATCAGCCGGGCTCGATAAGGGAGCTGCTGAAATGGGAGCAAAAATATTTAGACAATAAATGAAGTATCAGAAAAAAGCCGCGCATATCTTCGGGAAATCAATCATCCTGTACCGGGTGTCTGGACACACGGCGCCAACCGGGAGATAGGGAGCCAAACTGGGCAGATAAGGGTTAATCAAGGATTTAATTCAGCAAAGATAAACGGGCCTGAGCTTTAAAAAAAAAAAAAAAAGGAAGAGAAAAAAAAAAAAAAGAGCAAAAGAGAGAGGAGGAGGAGGAGGAGGAGGAGGAAGAGGTAGGGATGGAGCCAGGCCTTGAGGACCCTGGGCTGGAGCTGCCTGTGCGTGGCTCCGGGGGGATGTGGAGGGAGGGATGTGGCTGGGATGTGCGGATCCAGAGGCTGAGAACACCCACAGTCACACTCATGGACAGCCCCTGCTCTGCTGCTCCCACTGGTGATGGCACCAGCGGCCACCAACAGCCACCAGCCCCTCGTGCCCCCTCGGTGCTCCTCTCCTGCCCCTTCACCACAGCTGCTGCTGCTGTCCAGGCACAACCAGTGTCCCTGAGGAGCAAATGCGGGGTGGGCAACCCAGATCCCATCTCCCCTGTGAGGAGACAGGTGCCACCAAGCAGCCTGCGCTGAGGGGACAGAGGGAATGGCATCATCCTGCCCCTCCCTCATGAGTGGGAATGCTCTCAACTGGCAGAGAAATGCCCTGGGCGCTCAAACCAGGAGATTCCCAGGGGGTGAGGAGCTCAAGCACGGATTTCTCTTCCTGAACAATTTGTTTCCTCAGGATTCCCCCGCCCCATCCCCGGGTGCTCCTTACCGTGTCGCCGTGCCCCGGCGATGCCGGCTCGCTGTGGATGCTGCCCTGGAAAGGGCCCCAGGAGAAGCCCTCGGGGAGGCTCCTGCGGGTCCGCACCCGGCTCTGCCCATCCTGCACCTCCAGCTCCAGCTCATCTGTGGGGACACAGGCACAGCATCAGCGCCATGCACCCCAAAACCCACCAGCCGGCAGCACCCCAAATCCCGGGGAACGTGGGCACGCAGCCGGAGCCGGGAGCTGCCGGTGGGTGTCCCGTGGGGGGGATCCATCCCCTTCCCGGGGGTCCCGGCACAGCCGAGCGGAAGGAGCGCTTCCCATCCCCGCACCCAAAGTCACAGCAGCTTCAGGGCTTAATGGCTTTGATTATCTGATAAGGCTCTGGTTTAATGGGGTAGATAACATGTTAATATGCTATGAAGGCTGCTCGAAAATGTTTTAACTGTGCCTTTGTCTTTGGGAGCGCAGATAAGATGGCAGGTAACCAATACCCAGATGGATGAGCTGCCTGCCCCTCGCTGGCTGCTGCCCCCCAAAACTGAGCTGCTCCCCGGGGAAAGCGAGCCAGAGCCAGCCCGTCTGCAGCCGGGAGCGCTCCGAGCGGAGCCGGGAAGCGGCGGGATCGTCCCCCACCCCGAGACCCCTAAAGCCCCGAGGGGACGCAGCCGGTCCCGGGTGCCGTGGGCTGGGAGGAGGCTGCGCCGGCTGAAGGCAAAATTGCCTTTGGAGCCGGGAGCGCGGGGAGGATAAAGCGATCCCATGGCTGCGGAGATTGAAATCTGATGTGTTTATTAGCAGGGCTGACATCTGGATCCTGCCTGGGGTGAGCTGAGGTGAGCACTGGGAGCGCTGGGTGGTGTCACCTGCGCTCGCCCAGGTGCCACCGGCACCCACGGGTCCCCTCCGTGCACCCCGGGCCGGCGGGGACTCTGCTCCGAGCGCATCCCGGGGGAGCAGCCGGTGCCACCTCGCTGCCCATCGGGAGGTCTGGGAGGGTGTCCCAGGTGCCCGAGGTGTTTGGGGTCAGCAGGCTGTCCCTGTGCCACCCTCCACCCCTGTGCCCGTGCTGGTGATGGGCTCTGCTGCCCTGGCCATGGAGATCCCGGGTCTGTCTCTAGCTGGGATTTCATCCCTGCAAACTGGTTTCGGGAGTGAGCATGGCACTGCCCGCCCTGCATCCCTGGCATCCTCCCACCCTACATCCCCGACACGCCCCACATTCCTGGCACCCTCCTGTCCCGCATCATCCTGCCCTTTCCCCATCAGCTCCATCTCAGCAGAGGGAGGAGGAGGAGGAAGGATGAGGCCTTTGAGGAGATGACGGGATTTATTCCCTGGCACAAACTGACCCTGAGGAAAGGCAGAAGCAGCCCCTTGTCCAGCTGGTCTTTTCCATGAAGGACTTGAGGGCAGGCAGGGAGCAGAGTGACCACCAGAATGGCCTCAGGGCTGAGTGGGGCAGTGGAAATGTGGAACAATGCCTTCCCACCGAATTCCCAAAATGCTGCCAGGGTGCTGGCCTCCCTCCAGCCTCAGCACCCACCCTTCCCTCCACCCCTAAACCCCCAGGAGAGCCCAGCACCGGTGGCTCCCCTCTGCCTCTGCCACCCCAAATATCCCAGCTGCTTTTGGGGACCGGAGCCCAACGGCCACGTCCCCCTCTGGGTGCCCCCCCTGCTGCTCCCCCTTCCCCGTCTCACTGGTAATCAGCGGCGTTTGGGTCAGGAGACCATGTCTCCGAGATAAGAGCATTCGCCTGACACTTCCCATGTCAGAGCACTTCATCTTGTGTGTATCAATCCCCAGCAGAGAAAACACGCAGGCGCTGATAAAGAGAAAACCGTTCCAGACAGGGGGACAAAAATAGTGCTGCCGGAGCCGGCCCCGTTCCCGCCAGCGCCCCGCGGCCACGGCCTCCACCCACCCCAAAAACGGGGTGCTGGAACCCCAGCCAACGGGGCTGAATCCCAGCTCGGTGTGCTGAGAGCTCCTCTGTCGGGATGGGTGTCCCTGTGCCAGCCAGGGATGCTGCCAGAGCCCCCGTGCTGCAACCAGCAAGGAAAAAAAGAAGGGAAAAGATGATTTTTCCAGCTGAACACACAGCATTGCTGAGTAGGAATGGGGAAAATGATGGGAAGATGCTGTGAATTCCACACATGGGGGCAAAGCCCAAAGCCAGTCAGCTGTGTCCCCAGCGGGCTGCAGGGAGCGATCCCACCATGGATCCAGCCACATCCCACTGCTGGCAAGCTTGGGAAGAGCTGGTGCCAGCCCCTGGGGTGTCCTGGAGCAAAGTCCGTGGGCTGCAGCTCCCTGTGGGATCCCCTGGCAGGTGAACACCCCCCAGTATCTCACCTGGCCATCGGTCCCGGCAGGCCCTGCGTTATCAGGGGAGCTGGGCTTATCTCCCAGCTCATTAACCAAATTGGGCAGGGGTTGGGGCCTGTTTGCTCTGGGGCGCAGAGAAAAGCAGCAGGAAGGAGGGAAGGAAGGGAGGGAGGGAGGAAGGAAGGAAGGGAGGAAGGGGGGAAAAGCCCCCGGAGAACCAGGTGCACCTGCCGGGTGTGACACAGAGCCCGGGAACACGAGGCTGCTCCCAGGTTATCTCTCCATCGAGAGATTCCGAAGGAATCGGCTGAGCTGTGCCGGGAGCAAAGATTATTCCTGCCACCACCCCATGGTGGCCACGCACTGGGTGATCAATGGCCGAGCTGGCACGGCCGGCACCAGCATTCCTGCCCATCCCGAGGGTGTAGGGTGGGCACATGGGAGGGAGGAATCCTGGGGGGATGCACAATTCCAGGGGGGCATCATCCTGCCGTGGGGCTGGATCTTCCTCCAGCACGGGGTGTGATGGAGATGGATGGCCACGTGCAAGGTGAGCCGCAGCATTCCCACAAGCCTGGAAATGAATGGCACTGCCGGGAGCAGCACAGAGCTGCGCCAGCTTCTCCTGGAAGCTCTGGAGATGCAGCCACATCCAGGCACCCACATCTGCTTTCCTCACAGGAGGGAAAGGCAGAGGAGCCCCAGACAAACCCACTCATTCCACCCCATCCCATCCCATTCCAGGCTGCTCCTGCATCCCTTTGCCTCAACTGCATCCAGAGGATTTGAATCCCATCCAAACCAACGGCTCTGCCCCTCTGTGGGCATCCGGAGGTCCCTGCAGTGTTTGCAGCTGCCTGGATACTATCAGGATAAATACTGCTATCGGCGTGTCACGGGATCACATCCCGGCATCAGCCGCCTTGTTCCGATTAAATTCAGCGCCCTGTGCCAGCCCTGGGGGGCCACACGCCAGATCTGGCCCTGGCATGAGCCTTGGTGATGGAGAGACTGGAAAATGTGGATGGATGGATGGATGGATGGATGGATGGATGGATGGATGGATGGATGGATGGATGGATGGATGGATGGATGGATGGATGGATGGATGGATGGATGGATGGATGGATGGATGGATGGATGGATGGATGGATGGATGGATGGATGGATGGATGGATGGATGGATGGATGGATGGATGGATGGATGGATGGATGGATGGATGGATGGATGGATGGATGGATGGATGGATGGATGGATGGATGGATGGATGGATGGATGGATCCATCAATGGGTACCCAACCTCCCATGGCTCTCTCGCTCCCGCCCGGGGAGATCCGAGCTGGAGAAGCCCAGGTCCCTCCCCAGTTCCCCCCGGCGGCCCCGTCCCGGCCCCAGCTGCTGTTTTTAGAAGCGGCGAGAGCGCGGCGGAAGGAATAAATCCTGACAACTCAACTACTGCAATGATGTGATGGCACCGCTCCGATAAGATGGAGGGAGCCGATTGGGAAGAGTCTTAAGCTGTGAACACGCAGCATCTCCACTCTTCACCTCCGCTCACAAAGGGAAATCTCTCCAAAGGGGCTAAGGAGATTATCCCGGCTTTGCCGTCCCGGGTGCTCGAGTAATCAGGGCAGCCTTGGGGACGACAAAGGAGTGAGGAGGGTTTCAATTGAGCCTTGCTGGGCTGCGCCTGCTTGGGCTCAGCCTGGGCTGGCTCTGTGGTTGGAGAGGGGATGGAGTGGGAGAGCTGAGCTCTGCCCCCCGGTTTGGGGTGCTGGGGACACCCTGGTGGGGCGGGAGCCGAGGGGGATTTCTGCCTTTATCTCTCCTGCCCATCGCTTGCCACTTATTGATTGTTTGCTGCCCGAGTCCAAAAGCGACTCCTTATCGGGGTGAACCCTGCCCCCGGATAATGGAGCAGCCGGGAGCTGCCCCGTGCCCGGAGCGGGCACCACCCGGCTCCTGGTGGGGCTGGACGGAGGCACGGCCACACAGCGGGGGCTGCACCCCAAAAAGGGCCCGGTCCCCGCTCGCCAGCTGTGGGGCACAGCTGGCAGGCGCCGGCGGCACCGGCCATGCCACGTGTGCCCCGGGATCGCCCGACGGAAGCCGGGCAGCCCTGCCCCAGCAGGATGGGCTGATAAGCATTCCCGGGACGTTTGCCTTTGGGGTGTTGCTGTGCCTTGCTGGGATGGGACTGGCAGGGGGTCCCCCGTCCCAAGGGGTCCCCATCCCCAGGGGTGTCATCCCTCACGGCAAGGGTGTCCCATCCCGGGAAATAAACGGGACCTGTGCCTGCCGGGATGTGGATATAAACTCTGGGAATAAGATCAGAAAAGGCTTAGGGAGGATGGGAAGGAGGAAAACTTCCCGGCTTCCCTGGGGCTGCCAGGACCTCTGTGCCAGGTCCTGCTCCCTGTCCCTGCTCTGTCCCCGCTCATGGACCCCATCCCAAGGGTCCTGCCATCCCAAGGCTGCCCCTGTTCCAAGGGATGACCAGGAAACTCATGGGATCTGTGACCACAGGGCTGGGGACAGGAATAAACACTGGGAAAAACACCAGCAAGCGCTCAGGAAGGATGGGAATGAGGAAAACTTCCTGGCTTCGCCCGGGCTGCCAGGGCGGCGGGACCCCTGTGCCAGGGACACCCTGTCCCTGCTGTGTCCTCTCTCCTGGGGCTGCTGGGACCCCCCGGCTCTGCCAGGCAGCGGGAAGAGGGCACTGGCGGGGCAGGAAGCCAGAGGGGGAGGAAGGGGAACGCAGGGGCCCTGGAGCCGATGCAGAGGGAAGATATCCCGCCCGGAAAAGGGGAGGGCACTGCAGGGGGGTCCCTGCCACAGCCCCAAGGGCCTGCGGGGGCACGGGAGGATCCCCAGGAGGGGGCACCCAGAGGGAGGGAGGAAAGCCCCAAATCCACAGCAGTCCCCAAATCCAGCCAGGGCAGAGCAGCAAGGGGAGTGATTGACAGCTGTCAGTCAGCACCAGCCTGGCAGAGAGCCTCAGGGCTCTCACAAGAGTGTGAGACATTGCTCTGCTTCCCAAGGAAAGATGGAAGGGAGGATGGGAACAGCGATGCCTGAGCATCCCTGCACGCTGTCAGTATTCCCAAACGTCCCGAGCATCCTCCACACTGCCAGTGTTCCCAAATATCCCCAGCATCCCTCCACCCCAGCTGTGCCCCAAACTGGTCTGATCACCCTGTCTGTCACTCAGCAACATTCCCAAAGCAGTCAGAGCATCCCTTCATGCCATCAGTGTCCCCAAAGGGTCCCCTCCACCCTGCAGTGACCCCAGAGCCAGGCTGGGACATCCCCCAGCAGGGACAGGTACCCTTCCGTGTCCCAAATCCCAAATCCGGGACAGGTGCCACCGCCACCGCTGGGATCACCCCCATCCCGCTGCCTGGGGCAGGAGGATTTGCTGGACACAAGCCGGGCAGGGGAAGGATTTCAGAATGTGGGGCACCCCCTGATTTGGGATGCTGGGGGTGCCAATTCCCTGAATCCCAACTCCCGCCATTCCCCAGCAATCTCCCACAAACACAACTCTCCGCCGCTCCGCTCCCAGCGATAAAAGGGAATAGCTGGAATAATTTTTCCCACCCACACATGCCAGGGCGGAGGGGAGGGATGGGGCAGATGCGGCGGGGCCGTGTCCCCCCCCCACGGGACAAGCCATCCCCCCCATTGTGCCCTGCTGGCCCCGATAATGAACCCTGAGGTTTCCAGACAAACCCCGGGCAGCCGGAGATTATTGAAGGGGGAGATAAACACAACCGAAGGGGAGCGGGAGCACGGGGGAAGGGGGAGCTGGGGGGAAAAGGGGAAAAAAAAAACGGAGTTAGGAGTTTTAATTAGATGCACCCAAAAAATGAGGAGTTGCTCTGTGCNGATTGAGGGAGGAGCCTGAGCTCTGGAATCAACCCAGAGCCATTGTTACCACCCAGAGTAAATATTAATATTAAATTAATAGTTAATAATTAGGAATTAATTATTAATTACTAATAATTAATTCAGCAAGGGGGAGCTGCGAACAGTGATGCTGATGTGGGAAGGGGCTGAAGAATTCCCTGGAAGCTGGTGGGACATGGCTGGGTGGGATAATGCAAAAGCCACCCTGGGTTTGGTCCTGGCTCCTCCATCCATGGTGTTCCCACAGGGACAGAAGCAAAAAGCTTCATCTCACCTGGTGGAAAGGCAGGAATCTGGGATTCCCAGGGGCTGCAGCCTCCTGGCAGCTCCCAGTGGGAATTCTCTGCTGGCTCATCATGTGGTTGAGCAGCCTGGGCCTCAGCAGGGCTCTGCTCTGCTCTGTTCCTGCCTCAACGCCACGGGAAATTTGCCAGAGCTTTTCATCTGATCCTTCTGGGAAAACTGGCTGGAATTGCTGAGGTTGGGATGGGACAGCTTTGGGATGGGAGTTGGAGGCTCCTGAAATTCTCAGCCCTTCTCCAGAGCAAACCAAAACGAGAGGGAAAGATGGAAGATGGAGGCATGGCTGGACGGGCTGTGGGGAAGGGTTTGGGGGAATTTGGGATGGTTTGGGGGAATCTGGGGAGGATGGACATCCTACCTCCAGCCCCGCCAGAGGATGCAGTGAGCACAAAGCATGGCCACGCCCCATCCCACAATCCCATTGGGAAGCAGAACCCAGCCAGGGTGTCCCAGCGCCCTGGATGAAGGGGTGGCGCATCCGTAAAGGCTCCCACGTTCAGGATTTCAGCCTCCAGCTGCTGGGAATGTGCCCGTCAGCCGGATGAGCTGCAGCCCCCTCCAGGGAAGGAGGTCATGTCCAAGAAAAACCAAAATCCTCCTTCTGCCTCCTGCCACGTGTGGCCAGGGAGCCCCAGGGCGAGGTCCTGGCAGGCCACATCCCCTCTGGAACAGCGGGAAGCGTTTTGGGAGCACCCACCCACAGCGGGGGTGACCTGGTGACCCCCAAAACTCCCCAGGAGACGGGGAGGCCCCACGGGGCACCAACAAAGCCCCCGCGGTGCGGCGCATCCTCGCCGCTGCCATCGCTGACACCCGGCGGATCCTGCCAGATAAAGCAGAAAATTCAGGCTGCTCCGAGCTTCCCTTTTCGCCAGCTCCATCCCTGATAAGTGGCGAGCCTGCAGAGCTCCTGATAGCTGGGGCTATGGCGGCGGTTGGGGCCAGAGGAACACCCTATCGGAGCGGCATCGCCGGACCGCCCGCACCCCCAGCCACGGCGAAATGAGCACCGCTGCAATTACCAGAATGGAGATGGGCTGCGAGCGGCCGATAATAAAATCTCTTTTACATAAAGGATGCAAATAACCCGCTCCGAGAGGGGAGGGGGAAGGGGAGCATGGCCTCAGCCCGGCTGCCTGGCTCCTTTCGGGAGCCGGCTTTGGGCTGCTGCGGGATGAGGGCGGTGCGGTGACCCCCGGGGAATGGGGGATCCGTGGGGATGGGGCCGCAGCCCCCTCCTGCCCTGCCCCGGGATCCCGGGAGCGCCGGGGGCAAAGGGCTGGGGAGCAGATAAGGAGCAGCCGGGGGTGGCCTCGCAGCTCCTTCCTGCCCGGCACGCAGGAAGGGCCGGGATATCAGCGGGGCCGGCAGGAGCTTCCCCTCGGCCGGGGCGGGAAGGGGCGCGGGGTTCCCGCCCGGCCGTGGGGATTCGGGCAGCTGCAGGAGCACGTGCGCTGGCAGCCGCCACTTCCCAGGGCTCCCGGAGCCGCCGGCCTTGGGGACGCAGCGGGACATGCCCGGCGCATCCATCCCTGAAGGGAGATCGCTGTGCTGGACTGGGGTCACCACTTCCCAACACACTGCTCCAAAGCCATCGCCCCGCTGGGAGCTCCCTGGGAGCAGCAGGCTGAGGGCAGCACCAACAGGGCCCGAAATGTGGCACAGCCACCCTCAGGGGTCTCAGGTCCCCTGCTCACACCCACACCCGCCTGTCAGGAGCCGTTCCCAGCGGAAGGGCACCCACAACCCCAGTCGAGGAGTGATGGCCATGAACTAAACCACAGGAAATTCCACCTCAACATGAGGAAGAGCTTTCCATGGAGGGTGGCAGAGCCCTGGAACAGCTGCCCAGGGAGGGGGTGGAGTGTCCCTCTCTGCAGCCATTCCAAACCCACCTGGATGCGCTCCTGTGTCACCTGCTGCAGGTGACTCTGCCTGGGCAGAGGGGTTGGTGGATGATCTCCAGAGGTCCCTTCCAACCCCAGACATTCCGTGATTCCGTGAATCCATGCAGCGCAGCCCTGTGACCCCGTGGCTTTGGAGATAGTGGGAGATAGGGCTGGGGGTGCCCACAGGGCCAGCCTGGCCTCGCTGCTGCCCCGGTGCCCGCGGCCCCGGCGTGGAGATACCAGGGGGAGATAGAGGCTGCATTCGCTCCTTGGGGTTTTGATAACCATCACCAAACCACCCCGGCGTCGCTCTTGTGGTTGTCAGGATGTTGGTGAAGTGCCCTGGTGCGACGCAGGACGGTTCCAAACCCTCTCAGTGCCAGGGAGTGATGCCAGCTCTGGGAATGGCATCCCTCAGGTTCTACCATCCCAACAGCACCTCAGGGATGTGGGGATGACAACCACCACCTCATCCCTCTGCTCCCGCAGAACTGCTGGGGTTTGCAGCCTGCCCAGCTCCCAGCGCTCCTCATGTTTGCAGGAGGAGGGGAATGTTTGAGGGCTGCTCCAGCAGATCCGGCCAGGACACTGGGCTGACTGGCCACACGCCAGGGACTCACCTGGCCCATTCCATGTGTCTGGCTCCTGGGCGTTTTCTCCAGGATCCGGCTTCTCCGGCTCCTTTGGACTCTCTGGAGCATCTCTGGACTCTGCAGCAGGAGGGGGAAGGCAGCAGGTCACGAGCAGGGAATTTCAGAGGCAGCATTCCACGGGGGTTGGGACTCCCGGGGTCGGGATGAGCACAGGGCCCTCACATCCCTGTGCCCAAAGCCCCCATCCCCCTGGGAATGCCCCCCCAGGCCAGCCAAACCCACCCACCCACCCCAAAGGTCTCCCAGCACAGCCCCAAACCCCGGCACATCCCTGCCAACGCCAGTGGGCCGAGCCCCGCTCCCCTCACGGCTCTATTTGTGGCGTATTCATAGCAACTTGATAACAATTATTTTCTCCATTAACTGCTGCTGGAGATGGGCTGATAAAGCCAATCTGCATATGACAGTGTGGAAGATTAGTGCCCAAAGTACATGTTTGCCTTGGCGTCCCGGGCGGATCGAGCAGCGCGGAGCCCAATCGATCGGCGCCACCGCGGCCGCCCAGGGGTGACGTCACCGCCATTGGAGATTATTAATACAGGTGATAAGCGCCATGATTAACATCAAATAAATCAATCACCGGGTATAAAAGTCCTATTATTTTTGGCTATAAATCAAAGTGCCTGGCATATCGATTTTTATCCATCGCGCTGAAAGCTTTAGTGGCCGTTATTGCTGCTCGGCCTTATCTCTGCTATCACCTCTTTATCGAGGCAGGCCAGTGCCAGGTGCAGCTCCGCGCCCCGGCTCCAGCTCCTCGCCCCCGGCCCGGCTCCCCCATCAGATAAAGGCCCTCGCTTCCCTCCACCGCTGAGCAAAGTTTGCCTGGGAGACCTCCCTGACTCAGATACTGGGGTCCCTTCCCTGCTCCAGTTATCAGCTCCCCTCCCTGTTCCGATTATCAGGCTCCCTTCCCTGCTTTGGCTGTAGGATTCCTTCCCTGCCCTGGATATTGGGGTCCTTTCCCTGAAATCGGGGTCTTTCCTTGCTCCCACTATCAGGCTCCACTCCTTGCCCCAGCTACTGAGGTCCCTTCCCTGCCATGGCAATTGGGGTCTCTGTCCTGCCTCAAATATTGGGGTCCCTTCCCTGCCATGGCTATTGGGGTCTCTCCCTGTTGCAACTATCAAGGTCCCTTCCTGTTCTGGCTATTGGGGTCTCTCCCCGTCCCCTATCCCAGCTATCAGGGTCCTTCCCTGCCTCATCTCTTGGGGCTATCAGGGTCCCTCCCCTGCCCCAAATGTTGGGGTCCCTGACTGTCCCAGCAATTTGGGTCCCTTCCCTATCCCAGCTCTCGGGGTCCTTCCCTGCCCCAGCTGGCCTGGATCCCTGGTGCACCATGGCCTGGCCACCCTGGTTTTGGGGAACACATTTCCCCCAGCCCCAGCAGCTGGAGGCAGCGGGGTTTGCCGGGAGCCGCGGCTGCAGCTCGGTGAGGCGGCGCAGCCTTGCCCCGGCGCGGTTATCTCAAAGGGCACTGCAAACATTAACTGATTGGGATTTGCCCCCACCTCCACAGGAAGGAACTTAAAGGATATCTGGGACTGTTTCAGCCCGGCCCTGAGCCGCAGCCACCTTTGGGGCGCGGCCCGGCTCGGTGCAGCTCGGCGCAGCTCGGCGCGGCGGCAGCCTGGCGGCTGCGTGGGCAGCACGGCAGCACCGGTGGCCCCGTGCCCCCAGCCCGCCTGTGGCATGGCCAATGCCACCACCTGTGGCCTCTGGGGCTGCTTTGCGCCCTGGGGGGATCACTTTGTACCCCAAGGGATGTGACTTTGTCCCCTGGGAGGGGGAACTTTGCACCCTGAGAGATGTGACTTCACATCTTGGGCGGGGAGAGGAACTTTGTATTCCCAAGGATGTGACTTTGTACCCCAAGAGGTCACTCTGCAGCCCTGGCATGGGACACTCTGCACCCTGAGGGATGTGACTCTGCACCCCAAGGGGTCATTTTGCACCTAAGGGGGCACTTTGCACACCTGGCCTGATGGGGTCACTTTCCACCCGAAGGGGTCACTTTGTATCCCGGGGAAGGGATATAAACCCCAAACTGTGTGACTCCACAGCCCAAGGCGGTCACTGTATACCCCAAGGATCATGACTTGGCAGCCTGGGCTGTCCCCAGGGTGTCCTGCCACCGGCAGAGGGTGCCCAGAGGGATGGAACCCCCCAGGGACACGGGGCTGTCACTGACCCAGCAGCCCCGACGGGTGGCTAGGCTGCTTCGTTAGCTAATTAGCCCCTGCCCCAGCAGCAGAGCCCGTGCCCAGCAGGTTGCTGTGGTGGCAGAGCCTGTCCCTGTGGTGTGGGGACAGCAGGGACAGCCCCAGGGCTCACCTTCACTGCCGGGGGGGCTGGAGGTGTCGCGCTCGGCAGAGCCCTCGCAGTCTGAGGCGGCCCCGTCCCTCTCTGAGGGGCTCTTGTCCCCCACAGGGACATCCTCGCCTTCCTCCATCGCTGCCAGGGAACCTGCAGGAGCACGGAGAGGGAGGTTAGGAGAGCACAACCAGAGGAAAAAGACCCCAGCAGCTGGGAAATCAGGATGTTGGGATGAAACGCCCCACGGGAAAGGAAGGGAAGGAAGGGACAATCCCTGCCCAGCCTCCCCTGTGGCCCAGCATCTCCCTGGGGTCTCTCATGTCTCGCTCCAGATGCTCCCTGAGCTGTCCCCTCCCTGAGGCACTGTGGGGAACGAGCCCAGCAGCAATGGGGTCCCCATGCACCATGGGCACGCAGATGTGGCACCACTCGACCCCAGAAGAGACCCCAGACAGGGTCCCCACCACCCCTTCTCTGACAGGGAACCCAGAGGGAGGGGATGACGCTGCGGGGGGCACAAACAGGGGGTGCACCCGGGGCACACCCTCAGCTCTGCCGCCCCTGTCGGCCGTTCCCATGGCAACGAGCAGGGCAGGCAGGCCCGGCAGCGGCGGCACACGTGGCTGGCACCGCACGACGCCGCGGAGCCGGGGGCTGCCCCGGGATCACGGCGGGCATCACGGGGGGATCGGAGCGGGGCCAGCCCGACTGCAGACCTCAGCTGCTCGCCGTGACTCCAGGCATGTATATTTACAGCAGCAGAACAAAGAGCCCATAATCTATACAAAGCACACAACAATGAGCGTGAATAAAGAGGCTGCCGGAGAAGGGAAGGCAATTTATTCTAATTCTGCTAATTTCAGTTCCAGCACAATTAAAAAGGCTCTGATAATATTCAGAAACAATCGCCAGCTAACAAATCGTTTCTCCCGCTGTAAATGAAACATTGTTAGGCTAATTTCTTCCTTCACGCCTTCACGGCTCTTGGGCTTCTGATAAAGTTAACCCGACGCTCGCCTGCGCCGGGGTTTGGCACCTCCAGCCTGCCCAGGGAGGGGTGGATGGGGTTGGGAAGCGAGGGGTGGGACCAGGAGGGCACCTGGCACCCACCCAAGGGTGCTGAGACCACCCACATCCTGCCCTGGAACAGCGGGGAGCAGGAGCAGCATGGCGATGGGTTTGGGTAGCACAGCACCAAGGCCTCCAGGGATGATGGGCAGCCAGGAGCATCCCATTCGTGGTCCCTGGATGCATCCCATGTCCCAGCCCGAAATAAACATCCCGCACTGGAAGGGAGACGGGGATGCTCCATATAAATCCAACCGGATGCTCCATTTAAATCCAACTGGGGTTTGGGTACTGCGGTGTCACCCAGTGCCTACACGGATGATGGGGAACCAACAGCATCCCAGTTCCACATCACTGTGGTCCGTGGGTGCATCCTGGGATGACCCACATCCCACCCCGAAACATCCATTTCCCACCAGGAAGGAGATGGGGGTGCTCCGTATAAATCCAGCTGGATGCTCCATGGAAATCCAGCTGGGGTGTGGGTACCCTGGTGCCATGCAGTGCCTACAGGGATGATGGGGAACCAAGAGAATCTGAAAATCACATCACATGGCCCCCGGGTGCATCCTGGGACCACCCACATCCCACCCCAAAACGCCGAGGCCCAGCCATGAGGAAGATGAGGATGCTCCATACAAATCCAACTGTGTCAAACCTGCTACGGGGATGACTGGCGGCCAACAGCACCCTGGAATCACTGCCACACAGCCCCTGGATGCAACCCCACACCCCACCCCAAAACATTCCCAAGCACAGGGGAGATGGGGATGCTCCATGTAAATCCAGCCCTGTAAAACAAGGGGTTTGGGGAGCACAACCATGGCAAGGGTGGGTGGGTGGCCAGCAGCACCCCAGGATCCTGTCCCTGGCTGCATCCCAACCCCGCTGCAGCATCCCCGCCCCCATCCATCCCCGGGGATGCTCCCAGCTGCGCGGGTTAAACGAACCGCTGGGGGGAAAAAAAAAAAGTCAAAAAAAGGGGAAAAAAGGGGGAAAAAAAAAAAAAAAAAAAAAGCGAGTGAGGGAGAGGGAGCGTGGAGCAGGAGCGGAGCGTCACTTGCCCGGGATTGCTGGGAGCCCTGCACAGTTATCACCGCACACAGCCTCCCTCGGCTGGCCTGATCTGTCTATTCTTCATTAAGCAAATACGCTGAAATGGAAATGAAAACATAATAGCTATTTGATTCTCGGCGAGATATTTTGCATATTGGTTCAGTGCTGATAGTGGAATTTCATCAACTCCCTTTTTTCATGCTTTAAAACTGAATTACTGAGGCTGGTTTTACAGAGAGGGGAAGAGCCAAAAAACGCTCCCTTCCAAGATACTCCGCTTCGACGATTAACTCTTCTCCCTCCCTCCTTCTCCCTCTTTTTTTTTTTTTTTTTATTGATAACGAGCAAG
>VZRN01005000.1:571032-583231 GCA_013397935.1 Dasyornis broadbenti | reverse complement strand
CCAAAAAAAAAAAAAAAAAAAAAAAAAAAAGAAATTACAGTGACTCTAAAAACTTGCAGGAAGCCGAGGCAAGGTGCCCGTGTCAGCAGGGCTGGGGATGAGGGTCGGCATTCCCAGGGAAACCCGGCGTTATCCAGGTAATGATTTGATCACTGCTCTCCAATTAAGGTTCTCCCAGCGCAGGAACAATAAAGCTTTTCTTGATTCTTTGTGCTTAGCTGGTAAATTAAATAAAAGGCAAAAGAATATAGGGAATCGGGGAGGAGGAGGAGGGGGGACTTCTCCAGGCTGCCAAGAGCGAGACCCTGGGTGCTCGGAGAGCCGGCACGGAGACAAGAGCAAAGCGATAAGAGGCCTCGATAACAGATAGAAAATAGCAACAGCCACAGACTTTCCCACCGGTTCTGGAGCAGGGAGGAGGAGGAGGAGGAGGAGGAAGAGGAGGAGGAGTTCCCGTGGTGGAAAGCAGGTCCTGGATCGGGAACACGTGCGGGCTGGTGGCAACCTGCCTTCGCCGGCTGGCGCTCGGCGCTGCCGTCAGGTCCAAGTGTTTATTTTTAAATACGAATTTAAATAAAAATTCCCATCCAGCTTCTTCCAATTCCCATCTCTGGAAGCGTTCAAGGCCAGGTTGGATGGGGCTCGGAGAAACCTGGGCTGATGGAATGTGTCCCTGCCTGTGGAGGGGGAGGAATGAGATGAGCTTTTAGGTCCTTCCAAGCCGAACCGTTTTGGGATTCCGTGATCTTTACTTCTAAAAATAAAAATTCCTCCAAGTCCCATTGGGCAGGGGATGAGTCCAAGGAAGGCTCCAGGAGCCAGGGAATGAGGGATAGAGCCCGGAGCCGTGTGGCCTCAAATCCCAAGCCTCTCCCAGGCACGTCAAAGCTCAGCCTGGGCTCCAGGGTGTCCCCGAGGGGGACAGAGGGGACATCCCAGCTGTGCCAGGGGATCCTGGGGGATATTCCAGCTCCACCAGGCAGGCAACAGAGTGGAGGATCCCATCCCCTTCCTTCCAGCTCTGCCTCATCCCTGCGCTGGCACCATCCTCTTACAATTAAAAAAACCCACAATAATAACAAACAATAATAACAATAAACAACAACGAAGAAAGCCAGCCCAAAGCAGGTGAGCGAGGCCCCAAGCCAGGTTTTGGGATGCACGAAGCATCACCGGGATGCTCCTCCATCACCTCATGCTGGCAATGTGGGAATTCCACTCAGGCATCGCTTCCTTGCTGCCCCTAAATCCCCTCATTCTCCCCCAAATCACACAGCCAAGAGCAAAGGGCTGCAGGAGCCGATATTCCTTAGGGAAAGATGCTCCTGGAGCCAGCCCCAGCTGCTCCATCCCCGGTGGTTTGGTGGGATGTGGCACCGGCCGGGATTCCCCGGGGTCTCGTGGCGGGGCTGTGCCGTGCCCGCCCCGCCGCCAGAAACACCCGGAGAACAACCTGGGCTGCAAATCCCAGCTCCGGTATCTGATGGGCCACCCGCCCGCTCTTCTCGCCCAATTCCTCCCCTGGACGCACCAGTGTTTGTTTTACCAACGACCTCGGCTGCTCCGGAGCCGTTCCCTGTGGATTGGGAATGCCAAACCCAGGACAAACGAGGTTTCGGTGGACGCTGGTCCTCAAAGGTCCCGTTAAAGATCCTGCGGGAGATTTTCCCTTCCCTCGGGTGATGCTGCGCTAAATTCCGATAGTCTGGAGTCGGTTTGGGAGGAAAAGGGGCTTTTCTGAGCACAAATCAACCCTGTCCCCTATCAGCCCGGCTGCAGCATCCCCAGGGCCTGGCTCTTCCCATGGATATCTCCCCATGAAGGATCAGCCCCATGCATGGAGCCGATAGCGCCTGGGGCCGGCCCCAGGGGGCTTTATCTCCAATTTGGGGCCCTTCTCCATCACCCCCTGATAAAACTCACCCCAAGCCTGCCCGTGGTGCCCTGGGGGACAAGGGCAAGGAAAAAAACACGGTTGGGGAGTTGGAAGGTGGAGAGGGGGAGATTTGTAATGTATTGATCATGATTTGATATTAAATTATTACTGGTTTATCCAGGAGATGGTGGGGATGCTGATGGGGGATATTTATAATAATTTATAAATTACATGTATAATCGTTAAATTCTTGTATCTAGGCCTAATTTATCCAGGAGGGGAATAGGGGATAGAGGTGCTGGGTGATGCTGTAATTCTTGATGGGGAAGCTGCTCCAGCTGTTCATGAGGGGGGCTATAATAATGATTATTATTAAATTTATAATCTATTAGGCCTAAATTATCCAGGAGGGGAATGAAGGCTGGTGGGGGAACGGAGCAGGTAGGTGATGCCGCCATTGCTGATGGGGTGGTATTTACAATCATTATCAAATTTATAATAATTATGACATTTACAATACACTTAGGCCTAATTTTTCCAGGAGGGGAAGGAAGGGCAGAGCGGGAATGGAGGTGTTGGGAAGGCTGGGATGGGATAATGGGATGGGATAATGGGATGGGATGCTGCAGTTGCTGCTGGGGAGCTGCTCTGCCCCATCCTACTCTAGGGGAAGGTGAGCCTGCCCTGGAAGTGGATGAGCTTTCCATGGACCCATTCCATGATTCCAGGGCCATCCCAGCAATCCCTGGGCCGGAGCCCCAGGGGAGCCCCCCGAGGAAGAGCAGAGCCGGGGAGAGGCCGAGGCAGAGCGAGGCGGCGCTGCTGATAGGGGAGGGATTGGTTTCAGCCGGAGCTGTGGCGCTGCCAAGCGCAGGCGGGATCGCGGCGGGTGCAGTTACTGAACATTCATCACTGCCTGAACTCTGGAACTTTATCAGCGGCGAGCGGCGCCAGCGCCGGCCCCGCCAGCCCCGGCTCTGATGGGCCGATAAACCTCCGAGAGATTCCGGGAGATTGGGGCGCTCCGGGGGCCGCCATTCCCAATAGGAGCGGCCAGCGGATCAACCGCGCGCGAGGGAGGGGACGCGGGGAAAGAGCGAGGGAAGAAATCCAGGGACAATGACAATGGAGTGACTTTAGGTTTCAGATGGGGTCGATAAGGCCCTGATAGATTTGGAGAGAGCAGGGAGTGGAATGGAGCCGTCCCCGGCCTCGGCGCAGCAGATGGATGGGATCGCTCTGGGAGGAGGGATGCGCGGAACGTGGGCCTGCCTTCCCGGCTGGAGAGGACACGGAGCCAGCAGAGGCTGCTCAGGGCACGGCAGGGGAACTGAGGGAGCTGGTGAGACCAGCAGCGAGGGACTGGGCCGTACTGGGGGGACTGGAGCTGTTCTCCATCCAAACCCCATCTGAGAGCAGTTTGAGGTGGTTATCCCCACGGTGATCCAGGATTTGGGCACGTCAGGAGCAGCTGGATGGAACAACGTGGGAAGGAATCCCATCCGTGAAGATCCGGCTCCAAGCGTGCCACCACTGCTCCCCGCCAAAGGGCATTTTCTGGGGGAAAGCCCCTCAGTTCGGATACTCCTTCTCCCAGCTGGAATAAAGGCATTCCAGCCGGGAATGGCTGGGGGTGGGGATGGCTCAGGCAGCACATGGAGCACGTCAATACCAGGTGACAGCGAGGACAGAGGTCAAGCTCTGGGCTAATCTAGCGACAAATTACCCCGGAGATGCCGAGTGGAGCCATCCCCCTTCCCGTGGGAAGCAGCTCCAGGTCCTGCCAGGTCCATCCCGCTCCCAAAAGCCATGGAAGGGAACAGGGATGGTTTTCAGCGTCGACCCCAAGCCTTCCAGTCCGCGATAGCCCTGGGTGACGACAAGGCCAGAGGGAATGGGACAAGGATGGGGACAAGGGGACATCAGCAAAGATGCTCTGCCTGGGATGTCCCTGCTGCTCCCAGTCCCACTGGGTGCCCGATCCCAGCTCCCGGTGCCATCCTGGATGGCTCCAGGGAACTCTGTGGCAACGAGCAGGAGCCGTGGGGGCTCCAGGAGCAGGGAACAACCCTCAGAGGGTACAACCAGGTTGGGGCATCCAACCCATCTGAGAGCAGCTGGCACTGAACCTGGCACATGGAGATCCCAAAAAACCTTCACTGCCTTCACCCAGCACCCCAACCCTCCTCTTCCTCCAGACTCCAAGCCCTTCCCGCCCGACTCCATGGACGCCGAGCTCGCTCCGTGCAAACGTGCCTGCGCTGCCTCTTTCTCTCTCTTTTTTTCTAATTTTTTTTTTTTTTTTCCTGTTCTTGGCATTTTGGTGGAGCGAGATAAGAGTAAAAAACAACAGAGCTGCTCGGAGAGTGAAAAAGGGAGATAGATAACGCAGATACCGACTCCTACACAAAACAGTCCTGGCTTTATCTCTGCTTTTTATCACAGTTCCCCTAAAAAAAAATAAAGAGAGCAGCCCAACTGGAATGGGGCAGCACATTAAAAAATGAACTTTATACTGTTTGCTCTTTAGTTTTATATTTAGATGAAACAAACTCAGATGCTCGTGGTCGATACCTTTTCCAAACCAAAAAGTCTGGGAGCTCTGTTTGTTCCAGCAGGAATGAGTGAGGAAAGTCAAGGAGTTCAGCATGGACGGGGCAGTGGGATGAGGCTTTTCCGAGGAATCGAGGGCAGCATCCTGCAGCAGAACCAGCGAGGCTCAGGCTGGAGATGGATACAGGAACGGAGACGCTTCCTGGGTCCCTGGGGACAGATCCCACCTGCGATGCCCCCGCCAGCGCCAGGATCCCAGCACGTGGCCCAGCTGGCAAAGCCCAACCTCCCCGTGCTGGGAGCAGGGCCCTGGATGCAGGAACAGCATCCCCCTCCCAGCACAGGGACGTGACTGGATGTGCCGTACACCCCATCCACGTGGCTCCCAAAAATCCTGCTCCTGAGAGCCCCTCTGCCCTCCCGCTGCCCAGCTGGGCACAGGCTGGGAACGGCATTTTGGAGCAGCAAAAACCCAACTCTCAGGGCACGGCCAGAAAGAGGGAAGAAAAAAAAAATAATAAAAATGGACTGGAGGCTTTTCCCTCCCCTCGCACTCCCTTCCCTACCTTCTTTTTGAAAAACATAATTTATCTGTGTATTATCAAGAAATCCAGACACTTTAATCAGTGAGCTATGAAGTCAGTATTTCCATTCTTATCTAGCGGAGGAGTGGAAATGGAGAGCAGATAGGCAGCTCCGAGCCCGGCCGTGGTGGGGAATGTTAATGGGAGGAGCGGCGGAGCCATTGGCTACCGAGCTGCCGCTATCGCTGCCATTATCGGGCCCTTATCGCGGCAACCATCGCAGCGCAGTAATGGGGCCAGTTCAACTTTCCGCATTATCATAGGAGCTGCGAGTAGCATGAGAGGCCTCGGCTGGGAGACGGAGAAGAGAGCGAGCGGCCAAACTTCCCGGCGGAGCAGGGAGGGGAGGGAAAAGCGGCTTTTCCTTCCCCGCCGTGCCCTCCTGAGCTGGGGATGCTGTCCCTGCTGCTCCCAGCCCCACGTTCCCAAAGCCCTGGGTGCTACCCAGGAGGAGCAGCCCCAAAGGCCCAGGGACCGACCCCAAGGTGCGTTCCCAAAGTGACAGGCACTGACCCCACCGAGCATCCCAAAAGCTCTGGGTATCAACCCTAAGGCACGTTCCCAAAGCCCTGGGCACTGACCCAGAGAAGCACCCCCAAATCGCCAGGCACCGATCTCATCGAGCATCCCAAAACCCTGGGTACTATCCCAAGGCGCATTCCCAAAGCCCAGTGCTGAGCATCCCCGAAGCCCTGGACACCGACTCTGAGGCACATTCCCAAAGCCCCAGGCACCAATCCCTTCAAGCATCCCTGAATTCCCGGGCACTGACCCCAAGGCACATCCTTAAAGCCGCAGGCACCGACTCTGCCAGACATCCACAAAGTACAGGGTGCCAAATATCCCAAAAAATCATCCCTGGACATTGACCCCACCAAGCATCCCCAAAGCCCTGGGCACTGACCTCAAGGCACATCCCTACAACCTTGGGCACTGACCCCACCAAACATCCCCAAAGCAGCAGGAACCATTCCTAAATATTCCCAAAGCTGCAGGCACCGACCCCACCGAGCATCCCCAAGCCCTGGGCACCGACTCGGAGGCGCATCCCCAAATCCCGGGGTCACGCTCCCGGCCGGCCAAGGCCGAGGGAAAACAATGGATCTACATTTCATCAGATGAACAAATTAGAGGAGCACATTTCCTCCATGCGCTATCGAATGGGAGATGTCAAGAAAATATGTTGATGTGAGAAAGAGGAGATAAAGAATTATTTTGGAGGAAAAAAGCCGTGGAAGGCTCTTATCTGGAGTGACTCATAGGCACACACTCCTTAACCCCACTGCAGCCCAAGGTCAGCAGTTACATTCCTTTCGGCATTTCAGCCCTTCCAAAAAAACATGTTGCTGCAGGAACAATGTGGAGCCTTTGCCGGGCAGCCATCGGAAGAGGGAACTGTATTACCCCCGAAACACTTGAACTTTCCAGATAAAAGGAGCAGCGGGACACAGCCCGGCCAAGCCGGAGCAGCCAAAAGCCCTGAGTCAGGCGGCAAAAGCAGTCATGGGATGTGGCGCAGAAAAAAAATTGAGATATTGGCCCCTTGCTCCCATTCCTGCTCTTCTCCAAAGCGGGGGAGCTGACTTCTTGGCCCCACAGGAAGAAAAATCCATGTCCGGCGCAGCGTGGCACAGAGGCCTTTTTCATTTTCTCTTCCTAAATGGAGAATTCCGAAAAGCTCCAGGTTCCTCGCTCCTGCCGTGCCCCGGCTGCTCTGCTCACATCCCTCTCTCCGGGCAGCGTCGGATCTCAGCCCTGGCTGCAGAAGGTCTGGGCTGGTTTTCCCTCCACAGCAATGCCCCATCCAGTGTTTCCCAAGGTGGATCGTGGTTTTTTCGCAGTAGGACGGAGAGCACGCATGGAAAACATCCTCTTCCTTTGGCCAGCGTGGCTGGGCTTGACCCCAAATCCATCAACAGGGGCCTGCAGCTCCATCCCCAGCCCCGCTGCTCCCGCTTTGGGCAGCGCTGTCCCTTCCTTTCCCAGGGATGTCTGTGTCCCCTCAGGGCTGGGAACGTCGCACGGCACAGGGATTCCCGTGGATGCTGCGCCGGTGGACGTGGGCACGGTGATGCCTTTGGATGCTGCCGGGGCCGGGTGGCTCCGCTGGCTCCCCAGGGAGGGGATGCGGGGCTGCCCCTCTCCAGGAACCTCGGCTCACCTGTGCCGTGGCACTGCCTCCTTGCACAACTCCTGCAACACCCGTGGGGAAGGGATTGCTTTCTTCCCAAGCCCTGATTGCCGAGCTGGCCGGATCACAACTTGGCCAAAGGCGAAGCTGCAGCTTGCTAGGTGGCCTCGTGATTCACCATGGAAAATAAGACCTTGCCCAACCTCGCCACTTCGGATCCCGAGGTGCAAATCCCGGCTGGAGGTGGCTTCCCCGGGATGCCAGGGACAGTCCATCGCCATGGCTTGGCGCCCGCCCGGTGTGCCCGGGCTGGGGACGGCGCGGGGGCGTCCCCCGGGGGCTCAGGAGGCGGAAGAGCGGCTGCAGACACAAAACCAACCCAGCCCTGGCGCCCACGGGCCCTGGAAGCAGCCGCCTGGCAGAGCCTCCGGAGCCTCCCTCGCCGGCACGGCTCCAGCGCCGCCTTCCCGCCCCGCGGCCGCGGCACCGGCAGGGACGTGCGCCGGGCTCTCGGCAGAACTGGTTTGGCCATGCTCGTGGCTGCCGTGGCCAGCCCGGCTCCAGGCCTCGCTCCCCGAGCATCCCCCCTCATCCTCCCTGCTCGGGAAGGGCCATCCTGGGATCCACCCCAAGCACGGTTCCAAACGGGCTTGCAGGGTTCCCTGGCATTGCGGGAAGCACCCACACGGAACAGCCGTGAAGTGTCCCAGGGCTGGCAGGGCACGGGGCTGGTGGCACCGGCCACCAGTGCTATTTACCCATGATCCATCGTCAATGGATTCCCTGCTCCAAGCTGTCCCCTCAGCCACCAGCTGCCAAGCACGGTGCCACCCCTTCTCCCAGACCTGGGGCCTGAAGGGATCTCACACCTGGAGTGCTGGCTGTGGAAGAGGAGGGAAACTCCTTCCAGCATCACCTGAGGCTGCTCCGGAGCCTCCACCGAGCAGGAATGGGGCTTGTCCGTGGTGGGAAACAGCTGGGGATGGCTGGGAGATCTCCCCACGCTGGGCTCTGCCAGTACTGGCGCATCCCACCCGTATCCCACCAGTTCCACAGCCCATCCCACCTGTGGGGACCACGACGGGTCCCCAGCCCCGGAAGCCCCCGATGTCACCCACGGCACATCCCGAGAGGCCGGTGACAGCCGGGATGGGCAGAGCCACTGCGGGGGCAGCTGCGCCACAGGGCTTTGCCACCCGCACCCCTGCCAGCTCCGAGGAGCTGCCGCTCGGATGCCACCGCGCCAGGGCTGGCAATGCCTCGGGGTGTTTGCACAAGCGGGGAGGGGTTGGCAGGCAGGCAGCGCCCGTGGGTGTAGCAGACATGTGGGACACGGGGATGCCACCCTCGGGATGCTGGGAGAGGGATGCAGGGGGGATGAGAGGCTGAGGAATCCCCGGGATGTGCAGAAAATCCCAGTTTTGGGAGCGGAGCTGAGAGGCCCTGCCGGCACCCAGCTCATCCCGGGAGCAAACCCACGGAACACCCCGGGGGAACCCCTCCCCAGACACCCCCCGCCCACCCCGGCCTGGAGGTGTGGATGGGGAAACTGAGGCACGGAGGTGTTTGGGATGGAAAAGTGCAGCAGCAGCAGAGCGCTGGGGGAAAAACAGGCGCAGAAAAGGCAGCGAGCAGAGGAGGTTGACACAGAGTCACCTGCAAGGGAAGGAGCGACTCAGGGAGGGAAGGCAGCGGGAAGGAGCGGGCAGGAGGCGTGCCGGGAGCATCCCACGCCACCGGCTCACCACGCCGCCGCTAAAAATAGACGCTGGGTTGGCCACTGTCATCTTTACAAGAAATGTAATTTTCCAAGCTCCCGGGAAGGACGGCTCCCACAGCCCGAGCGGCACCGCCACCCCTGCCCGGCGCCACGACCCCTTCCTGGCATCGCCACCGAGCCCACGCAGGACCGGGGAGCAGCCGAGCGTGCAGGAGGGAAGGAAAAAATAAAACCACCCAGCCCAACACAGCCCATCAAGAGACGGCGGCTTTACCAGCGCAGATCACACTCCTTATCTGACACCATCTAATTGCAATTAAAGAAAATCCACATGCAAAAAAAAAATGACGGTGTTTTCACCTCCCCCCCACCAGCCCATGCGCTCGCTCAGCGGAGCAGAATGGGAGATAATCATCAAAAAAAAGTCAAAGCTCTCATCAAACTAATGCAACATCTGCAGCCGATAACAGGCGCTGGGGAGAGCTCGGCTTCTCAACCCAGCTCGTCTCACAGAGCACGTGGAGGGGGGGAAAAAACCACCCCAGCACCTTGAGAAATAAAAACACACATGCAGCTGCCCCCCGTCAGATAATTAAAGTGCCTGCGTTAATCACATTTGCAATGGAACAAATTGTTGGAGCCCTTTTGCCCCTCTTTGCTGTGTTTGTTGTTGTAGCGAATCCTGCTCTGGTCTGGTGGGGAGAGATAAGTGGTCCTTATCAAGGCTGGCAATCTCTATCAGGATGGAGATCGGGGCTTGGTGCTTATCAGCAGCTCAGATCTACTGTAGCTGAGCGCAGAATAAAGAAGGGAAAAGGAAAAAAAGCACCATAAAAAAGTAATAACCACAAACAGGCCCCTGCAACTATGACAAAACATTGGCTTCCAGCTCACTCAGGAACAAAAAAAAATAATAAAAAAATATCTGCATTAAAAGAACAAGGGAGGGGGAGGCACATCAGCACGATGAGATCAATCTCCCTCTTATCAGGCTCCCCCATCGCAGGACCCGGCGCTGCGAAAGCACCGGCAGCTGCCAGAGCCTCGCTCATCAGCTGGGCGCCCGCGCTCCCATGTTTGAAGTTAATAAATATAACAGGCTATCTGGGTTGGAGATCAGCTCCTGCTCCCTATCAGCCCCTCACATCTATCTACCAGCAGAACAAAAGACAGACACACACAAGAAAAAAAAAAAAAAAAAGAGAAAAAAATAAACCACCCCATAAAGGAGCAGCAGCAGCTGCAGGGAGGTTGGTGGTACAGGCAGGGATGGAAAGAAACTGTCCTCTGCGGGCAGGAACCCCCAAAAATGAAAGGAAGAGATGCTCGGGGTGTTTTCTCTGCTATCAAAAGCCACCATCGCGATGCAATCGGCTTTCAAAGCCTCCCCAGCGCGTGCCACCGCCGCTGCTGGGGGGCTCGGAGGGAGCGGCACCTCCGGCCCCTCCATCCCTGCACGGCTCCAGCCCGGAAAGGCAAGAAGAAGAGGAAGGTTAAAGCAGCTGGTTAAATATAGTCCGGTGTCTGATCTTTGTCTTATCTCTGCTGGCGATCGCCCGCTCTCCCGGCGATCTCCCCGCGAGCCTTAATCTGCGCCTCGCATCGGGCTTCAAAAAAAAACAACAAAACCCCAACCCCACAAGAGAAGGCGAAGCCAGAGCGAGAACATCGCGTCACCCAGGAAAATAAAATCAGCAGATACCAATCAGGAGGAGGTTTTTAATGCTCCAGCCGAGATGATAAGGAGGATAGACTTTGTGGAAACAGGTCCGGTCTGTACATGAGAGGAGTCTGGTTACCGGAGCCCTGATTCATGCATACCTTCCCCGATGGAGCAGCGGCAGGGCGCTCTCGCCGCGCTCGCCGTCTCTAATGACTGTTTTCATGTTGACACATACAGGAAGGCTTCCAAGCTCTCAGCTTTTAATCAGTTTTGGCCATCGCCGGCGGCCTGAGATCAGCCTCCCACTTTATCATTTCTTCACATCTCTGCAGAAAAGCAGCAGAGGAAGGAGATACGAGGAGCCGCCGCCGCCCGGCCGAGCTGCCACGGCCTTGTCCTGCCCCGGTTTGCCCCGTGAAGTCCAGGCTGGTGGGTGCTGGGGTCGGGCATCCCAGCAGCGGCAAGGATCCCACAGAGAGCGGCATCGTTCCAGCGCTACCGCTCGCTCTGCTCTGAACGCTCCCGGTTTAACGAGCTGGAGTTACCCAGGCAGGGCTCACGGGGCTTTTTGCCGAAATAAAGCCGCGGAAGTTGGATAAAGCCAAAGGAGAAAACCATCCCCCCCACAAAAAAAAAAAAAAAAAAGGAAAAAGAAAAAAAGGAAAAAAAAGAAAGAGGCAGCTGGGACTATTTTTAACTCTCCCCGGGTAAAAGTCTAGCTGAGCATTATCACCAGAGCAATCACCCCAGGCAGGGAAACAGGTAGGTGCAACTCAGCCTTGCAATTATTTCAGGAGAAAGATAAAGGTAGATTATCACATGGTGGCCAGCCTTCCCTATCCTCCCATCTCCTTCTTATCACCAGCTTCCATCGACTCGAGGGGGAAAGAAAAAAACACACACACACCGGAGAGGAAGGAGAAAAGCCAAGCTTGAGCCTAGCACCGAAAAACTTCCAGCACTTTACAGGAATTCTCTGCCTTGCTGGTCCATCCTCACTGGAGCAAAAGACGAGCCCGGCCGATGGGCTGGATCTTGGGCAGAACGATCCTCTGGAATCACCATTCCAGAGGGAGAGACAGGGATGTGGCCAAAGTTCCGTGGGATCCTGAGGTGGCTCCTTATGGCCACGTCCCTCCTGGGCTGGGATGCAAAACGGGACTTGGGGGGGGGCACTGGGCAGGGTGGAGGCCAGCGTGGCCAGCAGGGACGATGGCACATGGGGACGATGGCACAGCACCGTGGGGATGACGGCACAGCGGCTCCTGCAGCGCCAGAGGGGGTCCTCATGAAGGAAGGGGACCCCTGGCAGGGTCACGGGTGGGGAGCCCCGGCAGGCTTGGGGTGTCCAGGGTGGATGGGGAGCCCCAAGGGGGGATCGGAGAGCCCCTGGCAGGATGAGGGGCCCGTAGCCTTGGTAGGATTGGGGAGGCCCGGAGGCGATGGGGAGCCCCGGCGGGGTTTGGGGAGCCCCTGGCCCCGGCTGCCGGCGCTGGATGGGAGGCGGGCGGGGAAGATAAGATCACAATTTCAGGCCGTCCCGACAGAGCGATGTTATCAGGACGGGACTTGCAGAACGGAATATTTTAAAGCCTTATCGGGGCCCCCATCGGGAGCCGGTACCGGAGCCCCCGCGCTGGCGGGGGGGAGGCGGCGCGGGAGGGGGGAAGCG
>VZRN01005000.1:538263-562153 GCA_013397935.1 Dasyornis broadbenti | reverse complement strand
TTAATCTTCAAAAAAAAAAAAAAAAAAAAAAAATTTGCTTTCTACAGTGTACTGCACCTTATGAATAAGACGTCTACGGAATGAAGTTCATCTCTTCAAGTACTTTGTACAAAGATAACACAGACACAGACTCAAAAGGGTCTGAGATTTGCAAGTATCCTTATAACCTCAGCACTTCTGCAATAAAGCAATTGCTCTCGACGATTCAGTCTGCCCAAAGCGATTACAATTTCAGTTCATGAAAATCATCAGCAACATCAAAGTTCTAGCATTTGCATGATAAATCAGGTGAATTAAAGTAGATTAGTAGACACAAAGCAAACTATTTCACAGAGGCTGCAGTGCAAGTTCATTTAAGCTAGACAGAGAAATCATGCTACACAAACGAATTTAATGCTTTGATAATTTTTCCCTTGCAAACCCCATGAAAGCAGCTGAGGATCACCACAAGTCACTTCCATAAATTATTCTGAAGTATCTCTTCTTAAAGGAATTTTAAAGCTGGTTAATTTCTGCCCAAAGAGTTGGCTGAGCAGGTTGTTCTGGGACTCGGCGCTGCGGTAGCTGGCCGGGCCGGCCGCCTTGGTCCCACGGGCGGCGCGGGGGCCGTGCCAGGAGCCGCGCGGGGACGACGCCGGCCCCTTGGCCAACACTTGGTGGAGGCTCTTGCCCAGAATGGCCTTCCTGCGCTTCACGTCCCCGTTGGCGTGGCGGAGCTCCCCCTTCTTCTGGTTGTAAGGGTCCAGGACCATCTTCTTCAGCTGGGGGCCCGCTCTGGGCCTGGGGCCCAGCTTGTTGCAGTGCGTGTCCCTCCTGTCCGGGGACAGGGCGGGAGCCTCGGCGTTGCTCCAGCCGCCACGTTTGAGTTCAACGGTGCTCTCGCTCCTCACCGGGCACGGCGGCCGGGCCTTCTTCTTCTTCCCATCTCCTTCCATGTTCTCCCGGGAGCCGGAGCTGCTCCGGTGGCTCAAGGACTTGTGTTCTTTCCTCCTCTTGGGGTGGAGCTTGCCGGAGGCTCTGCCTGGCTCCACGTGGCCGCGTTTCACGGAGTTGCTGGCCGCCTCACCTCTGGGCTGCTGGCTGCTGGATTTGCCTGGGTTGCCACCTTGGTCCTTGGCATTGGTGCTACTGTCCTTAGCCTCAGGCACAGATTTCTCCTTCCCTGAGGTGCGCTGCGGACCCTCCTCGGCGCTGGCAGCAGCCTCGCTACCCACGGTCTTCTTTGGTGGGACCGAATCTTTGGCAGCTCTGTTGAGCGCGGGTGACGTCACCTTGTCCTTCAGGGGCAGGGGCTGGTGGGCACCTTCTGGAGATGCGGCCTGAGGTGCACCTCCCCAGGCAGAGGCATCACCAGCACTGGGGTTGCCCCATTTGTGGGTCTCCGTGGCCGGTGGAGACTCTGCCTGAGGGGAAGGCAGCTCTGAGACCTTCTTGGCAAGCTGGAGAAATGGGATCCCATCCACGGCATCGGTGTTCGCGCTGGGATTATCCAGGACACACCCCCTATATTCGTCTCTGTTTCCTGTGTTTGGTTTTCTGTGGGCATCGGCACAGCCACGTTTCTCGGCCAGGTGCGGAGGGGACTGTTTCTGGCTGGTGGCCTGGTGACAAGCCAAGCCAGCAAGGTCCATGGGAAACTCGGGCGAGTCCAAGAAAGGAAGTGGTTTCCCATCAAAGGCTCCTTTCTCCAACTCCTCGAGGGACAGGCCAGCGACGTGGCCGAGCTCAGGGCTGCCCGCGGCAGCCGGCGGCAGGGACTGGGACAGGCAGGGTGGTGGCGGCAGGGGGTCAAACGGGGACTTCTCCATCTCTGCCAGGAGCTCTGAGAAGTCACCCACCAGGACTTCTGCTTTTACGGAAGGCTGGGGTGCTCCCGGCTCACCAGGTGCTGTTGGGGAGTCAGCGGCAACCTGCAGGCTGGGGCTTGCATCCTCCACCAGCTGAAGGTCACTCGTGGGGCCCAGGTGGACTGGTGACCCGTGTGGGACTGAGCTGCCACGGTGAGCCACCTTCCGCTTCTTGCTCGGCGGCATTCCCTCCCGGAGAGATCCATCCTCCTTCACCTTCTCCCTGCCCTCCCTGCAGGCGGCGCCAGGCCTCATGACCCCTCGGAATTTGAAAGTCTTGCTGCTGCCCGCCAGGTGCTTCTCCATGTGCCGGTCGTACTGCTCCTTCTTGGAGAAGGTGTAGTTGCACATGCTGCAGATGAAGGACTTCTTGATGACATGCATGACGTCGGCGCAGAGCTCGCAGGCGTACAGGGTGGTGTGCTTGATCTCCTGCTCCTCCACCACGCCGTGCTCCTGGCTCAGGTGGCTCCGGAGCTCTTTGGTCTCCTGGTAGAACATGGGGCACTTGTGGCACAAGTAAATCTTCTGCAAGCTGTGCACGACCAAGTGCCGCTGGAGCTTGAAGGGCTTGGGGAACTGTTTGCCGCAGTGATGGCAGTCCCGGGAAGGATCCTTGCAGTCTGGGTGCATGGGGACAGACTTCGGGGCGCTTTCACTTTTTGCCACGTGCTCTGGAGATGGGGTGGCGGATGCTTTGGAGGAGCTGGGTGGCTTCACCTTGACGTTGCTTTCCACGGGGTCTTTCATGGCCTTCTCCTGCTCGAGGGGCAGCTCCTTGGGGCTCTTGCTCTCTCTGCTGACCCCGTGCCGGCCGCTGGTGTCGCTGTGCCGGGAGGACCTGCCGGGCTTCCGATACATGATGGTGTTGAGGAAGTGGGTGACGGCGGCATTGTCCTCAGCGAAGCAGCCCGGCAGGCCCATCACCGACTTCTGCGCCTGCCCCTTGCGCGCGAACTGCGTGGCGTGCTCCCGCAGGTGCTCGTTGTACATCCAGACGTCGGAGATCTCCTTCAGGCACATCCCGCATGCCCACAGCCCGGCCTTGTTCCTGGCGTGCTTCTCCTTCAGGTGGTCCCGGAGCTGCTCCCGGGAGCTGAATTTCCGCTGGACACACATGTAGCAGGTAGGTGGAGGGGAAGGGTTGTGGGACAGCTTGTGGAAGTCCAGCTCCCCCAGCGTCAGGAACCACTGGAAGCAGACTTTGCATTTGTACTGCTTGTCTTTGGTTTTGATAGTTATCTCCCCGCGGTTTTTCCCCAATTTCCCATCTTCCAGCTTGCTCCTGTGCTTGCCTGACTTTGGCTTCAAACTCACAGCATCGTCTTCCCCATGGCCAGCAAGATCCTCGCAAGGCCCGAAGAAGCACACGTCTCTCATTTTCAGCTTTGCGTTCAGCATCTCGATGTTGATGGTGTGGAACTCGGGAGAGTCCGAATCCTCGTTATCCTTGGCATCGTAGGGCTCCTCCACCAGCTCAGGGGGCTCGGAGCTTGATTCTCGGAGCTCGCGCTCATCCTCAAGGTCCATCAGAGGCTCAAACATGTCCTCGGCAGAGAGGCTTTCCCCCTCCTTCTCCAGACTGCCCCAGAGGTTCAAGCTGGGCACGTTGTCCATGTGGCTGCTTTGGCACAAGAAGGTCAGCATGTTGTCCTCCAGGTCAATGTCCTCCTTCCCTTGGTCGGTCACCTCGTGGTCCAGCCTCAGCTCGATGCTTTTAGATCCGTTTGGAGCAGCATCTCCACCCTTTGCCTCACCGCCGTGACACATGTTCAGCATCAGGGCATCGTCAACGGAGATGGTCTCGTACTCGCAAGGGTCCTCCCTGGTGACACAGAAGGAGCTGCTGTCGCTCAGGTCAGAAGCCAGGCGGATGGTGAAGAGGTCGATGGCCCCCGCCGGCTGCAGGCTGACCTCGGGGACAGGTTTGGGTTTCTTGCTGCGCTTCCCGTACACCCGTGTGCACTTCCTCCGGACAAACTGGTCATCCCGGGGGAACAGCTGGGAGAACGTGGAGTCATCGTCGAAGAAGCTCTGGAGGTCCGAGGTGGCCGTGCTGTCCCCGCAGTGCTCCCTGCCCGGTGGCACGTCTGCCTTCGCCCATCGCTTTGGCTCGGCAGGAGGAGGGCTGCTCCCTCGCGTGGTCTGCAGAGCGCCGTGCCCAGGAACATTCCGGGGGGTTCCCAAATCATGGTGCTCCAGCAGCAAGGCCCCTTCGGCAGGAGCTGTGGGACCCTGTGGGGCACCATTCCAGCTCCCGGTGTTGCTGCCGGCCGTGGGACTGTCCCTTGTCCCCACATCCGCGTTCTCTGTGCCATCAGCACCACGATGCTGCTCTGCGCCCACCGTGCCCAAACCCTTCGCCACTTGCTTCACAAACCCGCTAATCCATTTTTTGCAAGCCTGCGTGTCTTCCACTCCGTCTGGATCTTCCACCTCGCCAGGATAGGTGACCATGCCCGTGGCTGGCTCCTTGCTGACCATCTCCTTTAGAGACACCGTCCTGCTGCCCAGGTCTTCTGCGAGCTCAGCTGCACATGGGGACTCTCGGGCTTTTTGGGAGTGCTGGGCTGTGCTGGTCCTGTTTTGCTCCTCTGTGGAGATGCAAGCACCTGGCTCGTGCAAGCCCTCCGTGATCCCGGGCAGGCTGGAGCTGCGGGCAGCCAGGGGAGGACCTGAGTTCTCTTCCCGCTCACACTGGCCATCGGGCTCATTCCTGCGGGGAAACACCTTTGCTTTCCTTCGCCTCACTTTCCTGTTGAGCTGCTTCTCAGAATTGCCGTTCTCCTCTCCAAGATCCTTGCTTTGGCTCCTTCTGCCCTTGTCTCCCATCCCGATCTGCCATCCCGAGTCCAGCTTCCCAGACGCTGCCTCTCCCGATCCCCTGACCTCCGAGCGTGGCCCCTTTGCCTTCACCTCGCTCTGCAGGACCTGTGTGTGGTGCAGCTCCTGGGACATCTCCAAGGAGACCACGCTGAGGTCGCTGAGCACTCTGCTGACCACCTCCTGCATCTGCGTGCTGGGCTCTTTCTCCAGCTCTGGGAGCATTTTCTCAGGAATGTGTTCAACGGTGGAGGTTGGCACCCGTGAGCTGCAGGTTTTGTCTTCGGCTGACGCCTTCAGGCTCCTCCTGGCCACCTTTTGGGCTGCTTTTGATGTCTTGTGTGCAGCAATCAGAGGGGACCTGGGAGTCCTGCTGGGCTGTGGCAAACCACCGTTCTTCACCTGGTGCTTGACAGCTTTGTGCCTGGTCAGGCCGGGCTTGGACCGGAACGTGGCTGAACAAACGTCACAGGTCACTGGGAGTCCATGGGGCTTTTTTCCTTTGTGGAGCTCATTTTGGGAAGGGTCTGGAGCACTGCTGGGTGTGTTGTCCTCTCCTTGGCCCACGCTGTTTAACGCACAACTCCCAGCTTCTGCAGCCCCATGGCTTCTGGATTTCTCCTCTTCTAAACTCTTTCCTTCACTTTCTATGGTTTCGGAAAGACCAAGTCTCACCTCTGCTGCCCCTACAAACTCGTGGCCATTTACTTCAGCAGGACCAAGATCTCCAACCCTGCCAAGACCTCTGCTGATGGCAGCTGACATGTCCTGAACAGCAAAACCATTGGGCAGAGCCCCTGGTTCACTTTGATGCCTATTCCCATTGTGTGAGAAGCTTTCAAGCGTGTTCTCTTGGTTCAGCTCCACATGCCTTTCTCCCATGGGCAGACGATCCGCTGCGGGCTGGGTTGGGTAATCCTGGATTTCTGGAGGAGTGGAATTGATGACTGTGTCTGTGACGGCACATCCTTGGTTTTCTTTGAAATTTGGCAGCACAGCACCAGCGCTTTCAGGGACCTCTTTCCCAACGCCCCTTTGGTTGAAAGGTGGTGAACAGGGACGAGAAGAATCCTTGCCAGGAGGCTCCTGGTGACCATCCATCTCCAAGGCAGAGCCCAGCAGACCCTCACCATGCAGCAGAGCACGGGGTCTCACCACCCTCTCTCTTTCAGGTGGTGCACACCCGCCCAAAACACCATCAGGGAGGTGACGATGACGTTCCTCAGCCGCCTCCATCGGCACAGCCCCGCAGCGATGCAGCGAAGGAGGGAAGGTGGGGGCTCTTCTCCATGGCCCTTGCTCTGCTGGGCTCATGGTGTGATGGATGTGATGGCTGCTGGGCTCGGGAGGACAACTCTTTGTGACGAATGAACTCGGTGTGGCAGGCAGGGACGAGCCGTATTTCTTCTCATCCGAGAGCTGAGTGCCAAAGCTGGGGACCTCTTGCCCCTCGGCCCCACTGCTTTGCAAGCATTTAAGGTCAGAAAATTTGGCTGGAAAAGGCAGGCTGGCTGGAGATTCACCCAGGTAGTGACAGCCACTGAGGGACAACTCAGCACTCCCTTCTCCAGGAACCTCTGCAGTGACTGTGCTGGCTTTTATCTTCATCCCCAAGCTGGGATCCTGGCGGAGATCCTCCCCGGAGGGCCCTGCGGGGCTGGCGGGACTCGTGGGAGCACTGCCTGGGGGCTGTGTCCCCTTCCCCACCCAGCTCCTTTCCAGCCTCTCCCCCTCTGCTCTGCCCAGCATCTCTTCCTCGAGCAAACCACGGCTGAAGTGGGATTGCTCAAGTTTCCTAAATGTCAAGGTCGTTGTGTTGTTATCTTCCTCCTGCTCTTCCCTGGGCCGATCAGCTTTCCTTGCCTGCCCTGGCAGCGGGGTCACCGCAGTGCTGCTGGGTGGTGAGAGGTCATTCCGCTCCTGGGAAACACCATCTGCAGGGATATTAATGTCCCTGGGCTCCGCGGCTTCATCTGCTAAGTGCTGCGGCTCTGTTACATTATTTTGCAGCTCTGGCTTTGCCGACGTGGATTGTTTAGCGTGGTAAGAGTCCTCTGCATCCAATGACTCCAGATGCTCACATCCACTGGGAAAAAGCACCTCTTTCCCCGGAGCAGCGATATTTCCTGTGCTGTTTCCCATGGGGATAGCCCCTTCCCCTTGGGTCTGATTTTCCCCTTCCACGGCAGCGCTGCTGTGCTCCTTGAGCTCCGTCTGGATGTGGGAGGTGGCAGAGGGGTGGCTGGGAGCCAGGAGCCCAGGGAAGCACGGCATCAACAACTCCTCCTCGTTGTTCTTCACCGTCCGGGCAACGAAGAGCTGGAGTTGCTGCAGAGGGTTGGCACAGGTGTCCTGGGATGCCACCACCTCCTGGGAAGGGCGGTCGCTCTCCTTGGGCAGGTTCAGCATCTCAAACAGCACCAGTTTGGATTTACTGGCTTTGTCACTGGCTCCAGGGCTTGGATAGCTGCAGGGACTCTTCCTCTCCTCTGTTTCCTCCACCAACGCAGACCCACCACCATCCCCTTTGAGATCCACAGTACTTTTCACTGTTTTGGGGGACTCAGTCTCGCTTAAGGGTCTTTCTTCTGTATCTGGGGCCTCTCTGACGTGAGGTGAAAAGGTGAGATCCAAGGCTGGGGCGGGGCCCTGCTGAAAGCCAAATTCAGGTTTGGAGTTTGGAAGGTGGGCATTCTCCAGCCCTGCAGGACCAACGTCTGCTTTTCCCGGCACAGGGAAGCCCTTGGCACCGTGCTGGCGTGGCAGGGATGGCAGGGGGTCTTTGGTTATTTCTGCCGCACCCACGGTCTTGGGGAACACGGAGTCGGTGACAACGGGAGGGCTTTTTGTCACGGCGTCTGTGTGGATGGGAGCCTCTGTTTGCTCAGTTGAGTCAGGCAGACTTTTGGAAGGAGACCTATTTTCCATCTTCCTGGGCTCTCCTTCCTCAGCAGCCGCAGTTCCCTGGAGCTGCTCACTGTTGTCTTTGGAGCAGAAATGGTTTGTGGTGAGCGGGGCTGGCACGCACATCCTGGTTTCCAGCGATTCCAGCTCCAGTGGGCACGGCCAGGGCTCCCTGGGTCTCTCGTAGTCCTCACGGGCGGCCACCACGCCCGGCTTCTCCCCTGCCAGCCTCTCCCTGATGCAGAGGCTCGAACTGCCCAGCTCATCTGCCAAAAACAGCCCCTTCTCCTGGCCTGCCTCTGGCTCGGGCAGTGCTGGGAAGCGCTCGGCCCCCTGTGCTTGCAGGTGGGCAGCCACGTTCTGCTCAGACTTTGGGAGGCTGACGGACACTTCGGAGTCCAACTTGCTGGTTTGCAGCTGGCTTTCCAGCTCTGTGACCAAGCGCTTGATCTCCAGCTCATCGTCTGAAATGTTGTTCATGAAAGCCACGTTGTAATCCACCATCCTGTCAGGCAGCGGCAGGGAGAGCTGGCTGCTGGGGACTGCTCCTTCCTCAGGGAATTTCTTGGCTGGAGGCTTCTCCGCGGAGAGGCTGTGGAAGTGAGCCATGTCTTCCGGCAGCATGGGAGCCACCTCCTCCATGAGGGACCAGTCCTTCTCTGGCATGAAGGCTGGATATGGTTGCTCGAACGGCAGCAGCTTGCGGGGGGCGTTCCCAGGACAGGGGAACGTTGTCCCATATCCATCCTTGCTCTCATATGGATCGAACTCGGAGACGGGAAGCTCTCCAAATATCGACGAGGAATCGAAGCCGAGAGGAGAGGACACTTTGCCCTGCGGCATTTCCGTGGCAAAAGGGGAGATGCTGGGGTGCTTCTGCTCGAAGGAGCCAGAGCTGATGTCATCCCGGCACAGGTACAGCTCATCCATGTGGGAGGAGCCCAGGGCTGGGGCCTTTGGGAAGAGGTTGTCATCGTAGTGACCGGGAAGGCCTTTGGGATCAAAAAATGCGTTGTCACTGCCGACGTACGGGTTGGGTGCCTTGGCAGCGAGCATCATTCCGACTGCATCCCCCCCGTAGGCGGGAGCTGCTGCGGGATAGTCCTTCTGACTGCCACAGAGTCCCTGGCCCTTCACGTATTTGATTCCGGCTTCCAAGCAGGCGGCATTCCCAGGATTCGCTTCGGTACCACCGTGGGGTGGAGCAATCACCTCCTCTGGGTGGTACTTGAGGCCCCCGCTTGGGAAAGGGGCAAACTGGTGCCTCTGGTGCTCCACGGGCAGCTCGGGAGAGTCCTGAGCCTCCAGGGTGGGCTCTCCTGCCTCACCCAGGAGCTCTTCTGCTCCGTTGGGCTCTTCCAGCCCTTCCTTAGAGGAGAACCCACTGGGGCTCCTGCCCGGGGTGGCCGTGATGGGCATTTGCCTTTCCTGGGGCTGCGGTGACGGCTCCTCCTTCGCACAGTCCATGGCAGCAGCATCTGGTTCAGTACTCGGCCGTGTCCTGGAGCCTGCCAGCAAAGGTTTGGCTGAGCCAAACCTCCTGCTCCCCCTGGGAATGTCCTCTTTGCTCTCCTGGCTCGCCCTTGGGCCACTGTCCTCGGGAAGGCTCAGCGGAGTCCTTGGCCCACGGGCCGGGCTGCCCGAGCGCCTCCTCCTGTGGGTGCCCCCCTTGTCACCAGCACGGGGTGGGCTCGTGCCCATCTCTCTGGGCCTGCTGTGGTTGCTGCCAGCAGATGAGTGGCTGCTCCGCCTTCGGGCTCTGCCAGCACAATCCTCTTTCTCAGCATCCTCCTGACTCGGGACTTCCCCGTCCTCCTGTGCCTCCCTTTCCTGACCGTCCCTTTTCCGCCGGTAGCTCCAGGCTGGGTCTTTCTCTCTGGCTCTCTCACTTCTGCCCAGGCGTTTCTTGCTGAAGCTGTACTTGCCCCTCCCGATGAATCCCGTGCCACGCTTCTTCCTGCCCCGGGGTTTTCTGCACTCTGCCCCCTCCTCATCCGAGTCGGACACGTAATCGTATTCCCGCAGCCTGCCCTCCTTGGTGGCTGCCAGCGGCCTCTCGGTGGCCTGCGGGAGCTGGGCCTGCTTGCTGCTCTTCACCTGCAGTTTGTGCAGCTTGTTCTTCTGCTGCACGATCTTGTGGATGAGCTCCTTGCTCCATGTCCCGCTACGGGCCTTCCGCTTCTTCATGTCCTTCATGGAGAACCGCGGTGGCTTGGAGCTCTTGGTGGCGATGCCCGGCCCCACCTCGCTCTTCATCAGAGGGTCCTGGCTGAGTTTCCTGGGATGCTTTTGGCTGGAGGTGGTGGCTGGGGGGATGCTGTTCTTCCTGCCTGCCCTCAGCCTTGCTGTCCTCTCCGCTCCCTCTGCAGCGGGATCTGGCTCCTGCGGTGCCACCCTCCGTGCCACCCTCCCTCTGTGAAGGTGCTGCTTCCCTGCCCCTCTCTTCACCTGCTCCCCACCTGGCTGGCTCTCTTCAGAAAAACAGCCAGCCTTGGCCTCTCCCGCCACCTTCTCCTCCATGGCCTGCTTGGATTTGCTGTCCGAGGCCAGGCCTTCCTTGGCCTTGTGGGCCATCCCTGTTCCGGGCGCCTTCACACCGGGCAGCTCCTCGTCAACAAACACATCAATGAAGCTGCTGTCGATCTCTGGGTTATCTGACTGGTAGCCCAGGCCATTGAGGGCCTCGGTGATCAGGCTGTCCAGCTTGGCGTCATCGATGTCCAGGTCGGAGGCGCTGAGCGGGAGGGAGCCGGCGGCCAGGCTGTGGAAGAGGCCACCCTTCAGAGCATCCTCCTTGCCCTCGCTTTTGCTTTCGCCATCCAGCAAGAAGTCATCGCTCTTGTTTAACGCCAGCAGATGCCCCTGGGGGTCCGGAGAGAGCCCCAGGCTGGGGGGTTTGGGAGGCTCCGGCGGGAGCATTTTCCGCCCCTCGGCTGCACGGGGAGCATCCTTGGGCTCTCCCTGGGCAGCGGGGTGGGAGGCGCAGAACTGGCGGTGCTGCAGGAAGGAGGACAGGTTGTTGTAGTTCTGGTCACACTGTCTGCACGTCAGGAGCACGTCCAGCTGGTCCAGGCTGGCGCTGCTCAGGGAAGTGGCCAGCAGGTGATGGGAGGAGTATGGTGGTGGAGGCTGCTCCCCACCCAGCCCTTCCGAGCATCCTTTGGCCAGCTCCCCGCCAGGTTTGTGGAACGGGCTGGCCGGGGCACATTTCAGGAGGCTGTCATCTTTCAGAGCATTCGGAGGGAAGTGGAAGGACTTGACAGAGTCTGGAGGGTGGTAATGAAGTGAGCTGGGACTGAGGACGTCGGAGGCGTGGAAGGCTTTGTTGGCATCCTTGGCATGGCAGGGGTGCTGGAAGAAGGGCGAGGGGGTCAGCGCTCCGGACATCTGGCTCTCCTCGAAGCCGGGGTTGAGCGGGCTGCTGGACATGGGCGACAGCGACGAGCAGGTGCTGCCACACGTGGGGTTGGGCACTGGGGACGGCAGCGGGGACTCGCAAGGGGAGGCAGCCACCAAGGCCGATGGCGGCAGGACCAGTGCTGAGCCCGATGAGCTCCTTGAGGGAGGAGCAGCAGCTGCTTGAGCCATGCTGTAGAACAGGGCTTTGCTTCTCGAGTCGCAGGCAGGAGACCCTGGTTCCTTCCCGCTCTCAAAGGAGAAAGCTCCCATCACGCTGGGATCTCCCCTCTGGAGGCTCTCTCCTGGTAAGAGCTTTTTGCCGTGATACCCCGGAGAGCTGCTGATGGGGGGCCCTTTCTGGGCTTTCCCGCTGCCCTGCCAGTCCGACGAGCCCAGGGGGAAGGGGAGCTTCTGGCTGCTGATGTGTCTTGACAGCTCCAGCCTGTTTGCACTGGGCATTGCAGAAGGGAGGTGCATCTGCTGCCAAGGCAGCCTGGCATTCTTCTGCCTGTGCTGCCTCTGCTCGGGGCCAGACTGGCACTCGAATGAGAACTGGTTTCCAACAGGGTTTGAATAAGGTGCTGAATTCTGGTCCATGGGAGAAAACGCCTTCGTGGCACCTTCCCAAGCTTGCACAAGCCTGGGGTGGGTGGGTGCCGTAGTGGGAACGCTCGTCTCGAAAGGCACGGCTCCCGCGCCGGTGCTGCCCGTGGGGGAGCTGCAATAGGCCTTGCTCTGAAAGTGCACTTGGGACAGGGAGCTTGGTGGCACGGTCCTTCTCAGGGGGCTGCTCTGCACCAGCAGCCGTGGGCTGGGCACACTGTCCTTGGCTGAGGCTTGCCTCTTCCCGACCGGCTTTGGTATGGTAGGCGAGTGTAAACTAGACGGAAAAACAGCTTGGTTTTCTTGGAAAGTGCTTGGGTTTTGGTCGATAGCACCAGACGATGGGAGAGCACCGGTGGGGTCGGCAGGATGCTCGGCCCTGCCCTTGCAGCAGGGCAAGGGGCCGTGGTGCGGGGCCGGCGGTGGGTGCAGGAAGGGCGGCGGTGGCGGGGGCACGGGCAGCACGTACAGCCTCCCCTCGGGGCTCTCGTAGGGGGCCCCGCTCAGCGGCTCCTCTGGCCACTCTCTGGAGGACGCGTGGAAGGCGAAGGCACCAGGAGCCAGCTGGGCGGCCGTGGCGATTCCCACGTCCAGGTACTCCTGGCTGCCGGCGTCGCTGCGGAATGGCTCCTTGCCCGCCTCGTGCAGCAGCTGGAAGGGGAACTGGCACGGCAAAGCCCCCAGGCCGTGCACAGTCGCTTTGCCACCCTCGGAGAAAGAGCTGGGCTTCTGCACCGAGATCCCGTAGGTAGCACCGGCAAAGCTCTTCTCCGGGGAAGGCCAGGACTCAGCCCGGTTTGCCTGAAACTCTAAGTAATGTAGCTGCCCATGGGTGCCGGGGCTCTTGAGGGGGATGCCGGCGGCTGGGGGCTGCCCCTTGGGGCCGAGGGAGGGGCCGGGCTGTGAGGTATAGTTGCTGGAGGTCTGGCCACCGGCGCCATCGGGGAAGCAGCGGCCGAAGCCGAGTTCTTCAGGCCGGAGCTCGGCGTCGCGCTGGGGGATGCCGGGCACGTGGAAGCGGTAGCTGCCGGCTGTGGGGGCCACCTCCGGCTTCTTCGGGGGCGTCACCTTCTGCTGCGGGTAGGCGATGCCGATGGTGGGGCTGGGCCGGGTGCCGGCAATGCTGAGCCGGTAGAGCTGCTGCGGGTGGCCCCGCTCGCCCTTCCCCGAGCGCCGGCTGCGCTCCCGGGCCCGTCCCTTCCCCGGCGGGGACGGGGGGCTGCCCTTGGCCTCTCCCCAGGTGCCCTCATTGCCGAACTTGGGCTTGCAGTGGAGGGATTTGAAGTCGATCTTCCCCGCTTGCTGCGGCCGGATCACGGCTTCCCGCTGGCTCTGGGGCTCCTTGTCCTTGGGGCCGGGGAAGGGGGACGTGGGGGACGTGCCCTCCCCGCCCAGCGCCCTCCCATCCTTGTCCCCGCAGCCTTCACAGCCCAAGTCCTTGTCGGGCTCTTTGGGGCCGGCCTCAGTCTCGCCGATGGTGTAGACATGCTGGGTCTCTCCAGTCATGATACCGAGGAGGGGACAAGGCTACCAAGCCCCGCTGTCCCGTCCCGCTGCGAGCTGCCGCGCCCCCGTCACGGGCATGGTCCTCCCGCGATGGGCACCGGCGCGGGCAGAGGGGCAGCAGCTCGCCGGGGCCGGGCTGCGGGCGGGTCCCGAGGGCCGGCGGGGCTCTGCCGCATCCTTTCAGACCTGCAGGGAACACGAGACAAGAGGGGAAGGGTGGGTGTCAGTCAGGAAAGGGGCCAGAGGAGGCACGGGACAGATTTAAGCCCCTTTTCATGGAGGAAGAGGCATGGCAACCCCCCCGAGCAGCCCCGGGGTGAAGCCCGGCAGCTTTGGGCTCTTCAAAGAGTGCTCAGAGCAGTTCACCTCTGGCGAAAGCTGCTGAGGAAGCACTTTTTTTTTCTCCCGGGAAAGCTATTTCTGGGTTACTTCTTAGCAATATAAGCAGAAAAAGATGACAGAAGAGCTCCACCTACGGATTAGTGGGAAGGGCTGTCGGGATGGGCTGGGAGAGGCACCTTGGGAAGGGCTCTCTGTCCCCATGTCCCCGTGTGCCCGTGTCCTCGTGTTCCCGTGTCCCCAGGTCCCTGTTGCTGCAGCGAAGATGAAGGGAAAGGCTTTTGCTCCACCACTTTCCCCCATGGAGCTACCCCTCACGGCTCTGAAATCCTTGGAGAAAAGACTTGAGCCTCTGCTGCCTCTGCCTCAACTTCACCACCCTCCCTGCAAACTGCGCTGGAAATTGTAGTTGTTATTAAGGAGGCAGAAGCAGAAAAGCCGAGTCCCAAATTTACCAGCTGATTTTACAGCCCAGACCTCGGGGCGCTGGACTCGGAGCACAAGTCGAGCGCAGCCTTTTAAAAGGTGCCACCGTGATTTTTATACGAGAAAGGTTTTAATAAAAAGAAGGGTGAAGTTCTGCTTTAAAGAGTCTTTTTTTAAAGAGTCTGCTGGAAACAGTGAGGGTTTATTTCTCCTGCCTCACTGGAAATGTTTCTTTACTGTCTGCTGCAGTGGGTCAAGGCACGACACTGCCGGGAGGGGGTGAGGAGCAGGAAATTCAGTTTATTCCTCTCCTCCTGGGTGTAATTCCCACAGTTCCCAACGCCGCTCTGTCCACCCATCCTGCCCAGCCGTGACCTGAGCAGAGCAGAATTTCTGCAGGCAAAGAGGAGCACCCTGCATCCATGCAGTGTTTCTGGGGCTCATCTCTCCATTCCCACCCGGAATCTGTCGGGATGAGCACCCAGTTCAATTATTGCGTATCTATAATAACGCAGCCATTACTGCAACGCTGCATTAATAACAATATTTGGGATAGACAGAGGCGGCTCCTGCAGGGATGCAGCAGCACTCCCGGGGGTCCCCTCTCTGCTTCGAGCTCCCAGGCCTGAATTCCTCCCCAATTTCACACCCTGCGGAGTGAAACGGATCCGAGGCCGATAGGGCCGGAGCCGACCGTGCCGGCTCCGTGGCCAAAGCTCACACGCGGCCCTTTGGCACAAAGGGCTCTGCTGGGAAAACAATGCCCCACTTATGCCTGAGCCAGCCACAACTCCAGAGCCCGTTTGCTGCTGTTTAAATTTGCAAAGGCTCCTTGCCAAGATAAAATACCCAAGGCCAGCGCTCGCTACATTATCACAGTCGGGCTTTTCAGCCACATAAAGGAGCCTTTTTTTGTTTTCGGGAGGGAAAGGCTCCTCGGTGTGGCTGGAAAGCTGCAGGATTTGCACGGCAAGGGCTGGGGGGGCCGGTGCAGAGCGCCAGGAGACACAAATATCCTGCTCCCCGTGCTGGCAGAGGCATGGGGATGGGGACAGCAGAGCTGCTGGCACGCAGGACTGTCCCACTGACGATGGGAGCCGCGTCCTGGCGGTGGTGGCAGAGCCTGGGCAGGAAACGGGTGTGAATTCACTCCACGCAGATCACAGATGGTGCAGAGATACAAGGGCAAGGTGTCAGTTCGGGATCTGTTCGGCAAAATCCCCGTGCCAGGGTTTGGGGATCCTCTGTCCCTGCGTGGGGGTCCCTCTGGCTGGCTGTGGCCATGGGGATCACTCTGAGGTGGCCCAGCAGCCCTGGGAGCAGGGAAATCCGGGGCCTCATGCAGCTGCGATGGGGCGATCGATAAGGAGGGCTGGGCGTGTTGATTTAAAGTGATATTCCCCAGGCACCTCCTGCATCCCTCCCCCGAGGGGTTGTGGATCTGGCACGGGCACAGCTCACCCCCTGTGGGATGGGAAACCCAGGAAAAAAATGAGAACAGCGACTCTTTCATCCGGCTTTTACCGCCCTGGCCTGCCCTCAGCACCAGGCTGCTCTCTGGGCTACCGCTGGCATCGCTCCTTGGATTTTGACATTTCAGCTCCTGGAAGGGGAGCTGGAAAGGGATGGAACGGAGGCAGAGGAAGCTTGGCTTTGAACAACCCCGTGCGATGTTGATTGCCAGGCTGCCGGGAGAGCCACCCCCACCTGCCTTTGTGTGTCCTGCCGGGGCTTGGGGCACCCTGGGGCCACCTGCAGCCCCTCTGCGGCTCGGGGACAGGGGACACGCTGGGCAGCGCTGGCAGAGCCTGGCTGGCACGGCACGGCTGCTCCGTGGGGCAGGTCCCATCCTGCCGGGAGCCCGACGTGCCAGACGGGTTGTGATTCACCGCCCTGGCTCCTCCAGAGCTGCCCGTGCCCACGGGGCACAGCTCAGGGTCCCTGAGCGCCTCAGAGCTTCCCAATCCCTCTGCACTTATTCCTGTAGGGCTGTCCCAGCCAATCCCGGGGGACCACAGCACGGCCGGCATGGATACAGACTCCTTCCCATGAGAGAAAAGCTGGAATTCCACCAGCAGCTCCTTTGGGACACCCCATAGGGGCCACACCACCAGGTCCCCAGCACAAGCAGGGCAGTGACAGGGGAATCATCTCCCCGGGGTAAACGGGGATGTTTTCCCAAACAGCCAGGAGGGAACAGAGTGGTTGTGGGAGCAGGAAAAAGCCAAACATCCCATAGGGAAAGCCCACGAGCTGCTGGGGGAAAGGAGAGGCAGGGCCAGGCCCCACTCCGGCAGGGGAATGACTCCTTGCCATGGCAGGGAGAGGGGCTGGCAGAGCCGGGCTCAGCGCTGGGCTCGGCCTCTCCCGGGCTGACCTTGGCCAGTGACTCAGCTCCAGCTGGGAATCAGCCCCAGAACGCTCACGGATCGCCTGGATCAGCCGGGCTGGGGCTGCTCCTGCTCTGCCTCTGCCCAGCGCCCAGGGCAGCCCTGCTGGGGTGGGACACGGGCAGGGCGAGGGGCGAGGGGCTCTGTGAGGGGTTTGGCACAGGTGAGCTCACAGGCTGCTCCTGCGAGGAATAAACCATCCCGGGATGGGCCTCTGTGACCAGCGACAGCACCCAGGGAAGGGCTGGAGCTGTGCCAAGGAGGATTAGGTTGGAGATCAGGAAAAAGTTCTTCCCCCAGAGGGTGCTGGGCACTGAACAGGCTCCCCAGGGAATGGGCACAGCTCTGAGGCTGCCAGGGGCAATCCTCCCTGGGATTGCTGGGGGTCTGTGCAGGGCCAGGAGCTGGACGGACGATCCCTGTGGGGCCCTTCCAGCTCAGGATACTCCGTAATCCCATGGGGCTGCTGCTCCTGCAGTCGGGAGCAGCTCGGCCCAGGAATCAGGGTCAGGTGTGGGAGTGGGCGGCTGGAAAAACCTTGGGATGCCAACAGGGTGGCATCAGCCAGGGAAATGCCCTTTGCTGGGCTGCTGGGAGGGAGATGGGTGGGAGCAGCATTCCAGTGCTACAGGGGCTCCAGGAGAGCTGGAGAGGGACTGGGGACAAGGCATGGAGGGGCGGGACACAGGGAATGGCTTCCCACTGCCAGAGGGCAGGGATGGATGGGATATTGGGAAGGAATTGTTCCCTGTGAGAGCGGGGAGGCCCTGGCCCAGGGTGCCCAGAGAAGCTGCGGCTGCCCCTGGATCCCTGAAGTGCCCAAGGCCAGGCTGGACAGGGCTTGGAGCAGCCTGGGACAGTGGGAGGTGTCCCTGCCCACGGCAGGGATAGGATGGGATGAGTTTTAAGGTCCCTTCCAACCCAAATAATTTTGGGATTCCACGAGGGGGTTTCACACAGAACCCCTTGGCTCTGTGGGCTCTCACTGGCTCCACATGACACGAGGGTGACTCTGAACACACTTTGTCCCCAAAAAGAGCCTTTTAACCCCTGCCTGAAGGATTGAAATCCCACCCAGATGGATCAATCCCAATGTGGCTTTGCCTGGAGCTGGGAAAAAACCCTTCCCTTGTGAACTGATCCCATCTCCCTCTTGCCACTGAGCTGCTGCAGGGCCAGAAAAGATCCCCGAGTATCCCTGCAGCCGGAGGCATTCCCGGAGCCCATCTGGGATGGGGAGGAGAGAGTCTGGCTCCCAAAAATAGCATCCAAGCCCGTGCCATCAGCTGGCCCCTACCTTGGCACCCTCTGTGCTCAGCTACTGCCGGGACTCACTTTCACCTCCCATGAAAAATGAATTTCTTGGCTGCAAAGGAAAGAGAAAAAATATGTCAGGAATCTGTGTTTGGCTCGGCTGCAGCAGCACGGCGTGCGGGGAGCGCCCAGCGTCAAAAGCGGGGATTCCACCCCAAAATTCCCATCCTGGCCACTCCCAGCTGAGTCCTTCAGGTGGAGGGCGTGGACTGGGTGCTGCGGGAGTGAGGGAATTTGAGGAGATGGGATCCCAACTCCCCCTCTGTGGTATCCCGGCTCCACCCCTGCATCCCACTGGGATCCTGATGCCTTGGGGGGGTTCATCCTATCCATGGTCAGGATACAGCTCCAAGAGGCAGCAAATGATGGAGGAGGAGCAGGAGGAGAAGGAGGGAAGGGGAACTGGAGATGGCCAGAGCCCAAAGCCCAGCCCTGGGCACGCTCTGGGCACAGGGAGCTGCCAACCTGCCCCCAGCCAGGCCTGACTCTGTGCTCCTGCCCCGCCATTCCCAACCCTCCCTGCCCCACAGAGGGAGCTTTTCCCCGAGTTTGGGTAAAGACAGGGATTTTAAGGGCTCGCTGTTCCCTCCCTGCCAGCCCCAGCTCCAGCCTGGAGTTCACCCCCGTTTGCAGCTCCTTGAGAAATCATGGATCGTATCCCGACACATCAAACCCTCCTCTTAACCCACTTCCCAGGCAGACAGGGAAAAGGGTTTGGGATGGACATCAAAACTGGGAGATGGCTGGGCTGGAGCGTCCCTTGGGAAGAAACCACGGTGGAAAGGAGCCAAGCCTTGGTGCTGAGAGCTTGAAAAGGACCTCGGAAGAGGGGATGGGAAAGGTTCTGGGGATGCAGACACACACAGGGACAGACGGACAGAGGGACACAGGGACACACACAGGGACAGAGGGACACAGTCCTGGATGTTCTGGTCTGGCTCTGCTGGGGCAAGAAGTGATTTCCAGCGGATTTTTCTGGCCCAAAGAAGCTGCAAGGTTGCTCAGGAAGTTTCTTTCCCGCTCCCAATGATCCATAATTGATTTTCTGGAGCTGGGCTGCTTGGGATTTCCAAACTGGTGAGGATCCAGCTTTCACTGAGGATCCACATTTAGCAAACAGCTCTAATCCTGCCTCGGTTTAGAACGCAAAATCCCGGAGGAGGACGAGGACGAGGAGGAGGAAAAGGAGGAGGACAGGCTGGGCCTGGCAGCTCCCGAGGCACCCCACGGGATGTGGGGGTGTCACCAGGCGATGTCTCGGCGCCGTGCCCGGGGTCCCTTCCCAACCCTGAGGCGCTTCCAGAGGAGGCTGAACGTCTGGGATACGGCACAGCAGAGGTGGCTGGGATGGGGGAGAGGAGGAGACACCAGAGAGCCGCAGCTGGAGGCCATCCCAATCCCGAGGGATGGAGGCTCAGGGTGACCCGGCAATTCCCTGCTCTTGGAGCTGGGTGTCAGCGAGGAACGCTCGCTCCAGGGCCATCGCTGGCCAGCAGCACCGCAGCGTTTTCCAAAGGAAATAAGATGGCTGGAGATAGGAGAGGGGAGGCTCTCCCGAAGGTCAGCTCTGCTTTTCTTGCCCATTACGGAGCGGGAAAAGCAGCTGGGATGTGCCAAGCAGGGCCGGGAGCTGCCAGGCTGGAGCCACCCCAGGGAAATCCGGGTTGGATCCACGTCCCCTCTATGGGATCACAAGGGCAGAGCCAGGAGCTGCACCCTCCCGCGCTGCCTCCAAGGCAGAGTCAGCTCCCAAATCCCCCCCAGTCAGGGCTGCTGGGTTTTGATGCCCTTCAAAGCGGCTGCATCCCTAAAAATCCAGAGGCATCGGACATCTGAGAGCTCCCGAGGCTGCGCTGGGTTTAATCTCGCTGGGATCAGCAGCGGGGCTGGGGCTGACAGCAGCATCTTTGTGGGGCTGGAATAAAGCCTGACTTCTTCTGCCATTTATTTAAGGAATATTAATCTTTCATTTTCCTCCTAAATGCCCCTCTTTGCCAAGGACCTATCTGTTACCTAAGTGCTCCGATAAATCTTCGAAGGTAAAATTACATGTTAGAGGCTGCCAGAAGGGTACATTTAAGAATACTTCCTAAATTATCAACTGCATTAATCTTAATTACCTGGGTGAAAGTAGAGTCTGGCATTAGGGTGGACTAAATTGAGCGGGTGTTTGTTTGTCCTTATCACATCACGTATTTGAGATCATTTCACAGAGCCCAGATAAAAGGGGCAGCGAGGGGCAGAGCTGGAAACGCTGGCTCTGGGTGACACAGAGCAGCTGGGAGGGGACCCTGGGGGTCCCTGAGATGGCAGGAGCTGCCTGGGGCAGGTGGCACCCAGGCAGAGAGATCCCAAAAAATCAGAATGAACTTCTTGGAGAGCAGGTTGGGCGACAGAAGCGGTTTTACAGAAAGAAAGGATGGGGGAATGGCTTTAAATGGAAAGAGCGGAGGTTTAGACGGGATATTGGGAAGAAATTCCTCCCTGTGAGGGTGGGGAGGCACTGGGTGCCCAGAGAAGCTGTGGCTGCCCCTGGATCCCTGGAAGTGTCCGAGGCCAGGTTGGAATAACACAGCTTGGAAAACACTGCTGATGGGAAATGTCCCCGTCGCCAGGGCTGCGGGGCCTGGCCACGCTCCTTATCCAAGAGGGAACTTGCAAGAGCCAAAAGGGAGGGTTTTCCTCTCTCTGGTTCCCTTTTAAATGTAAGGAAGATTTGTCCCTGGAAGCCCCTGTTCATGGGAAGCCGAGGGGGAGCTGGTGGCAGGAGGGCGGAAATGATTCCATGCTGCTGGAGAAGTGGATAAAAGATGGATTTGGGAGCAGGGGAGCTCAGAGGCCACACCAGGACCTTCCACACCCCTGGCTCACCCCAGGGCACAACCAGTGCCCTGTGACCCCACATCCCACTCATCCCCCTATCCCGGGATCGGGTCCCGCTCCGCATTTCCCCCTCAGCCTCCCGTGACCCCCCAAAAATGCGTGAAAAAAGCCAAGAATCCCAGGCAATGACAGCATTCTCAGGCCAATCTCACGTTTCCTTCCTCCCTGGGTCTGCTCCAAGCTCCCGCTCCCAGCCCTGGTCAAACGGGGACAGGAAACCCGAGAGCGATGAGCACATCCCAGGATTTTCACCCAAGCCTCCTTGAGCTCCTTGTCCTTCTGGCATCCTGCGCCTCTCCTTGGGAGATGGGGCTGCTTCTGCCTTTGGGCTCACACACACACGGAGCAGTGACGGGAATGAATTGGCTCCCTGCAATTAAACGGTCCATGGCTTCAGCTGGGATGAACGGGGGCAGTGCACAAATCCAGAAATTCCTTGGGATGCTGTGAGCCCCTGGAGCGGGAGAGGGACAGAGGGAGAACACCTCCCTGTGGGTCTCATCCTGCTCCTGCCTGCTGCCAAGCACAGAGGGATCAGCAAGGGCAGGCAGATCCCAAAGTTCTTCCCGAAAGTGCTCCGGATGAAGCGATGCAGAGGCCCAGAGACCCGGGCACAGCTGGGATTCGGCTGATGGAGAGGGCAGCACCTCACCTGGGGCTCTGGGGGACTGAGGGGGAGCACGAGGATCCTGGCAAGCACGAGGACCATGGGTGGCACAAGGATCCGGCGCGGCACAGGGTCCATCCTGGCACGGCCCAGCAGCCCCAGCACGGATGCTCTGGGCCCACCCACCAAACTGCTTTGAACGAGATCCTGCCACCCCAGAATCCCGGGATGAGCCACAGCCACAGCCCATCCCTGCGGCCTCAGATCCCTCACCTCCCACAGAACCCATCCCAGGGACTCCCAGCCAGCGCTGTCCTGGAAAGCTGGGATGCTCCCGTCCGGCCTGAACCAGTTCCCACAGGATCTGATAGGAGGAGACTGCTGCCAGATTTGGGGGCTTTTAAGCTGTCAACTTTCCTATAATTATTAGCAATGTTTTCAATCAGTTCTCCTCTGAAATTTGCTTCGGAAAGACAAGATTAATGAGCATTTCCTTTGGGGATTTATTGCACTGTTAATTATTCTCTACCAGAAATTTGGTGCAGAATATTATCAGCTTGCCTTTTTTTTTTTTTTCTTTTCAATTAAAACTGATTATAATTTGCTCTCTATAAAAGAAAAGTGGATTTCAAATAAAAATATAATATTCCCCCTTTCCTGATTAAGTATAATAGTCAAGTGATGGAGATAAAAGTAGCCGGTGGCTCTGGCAGGCCACGTTGAGCAGACATGAACTTGGGCCCCCCCGGCAGCACTTCCACCCCTGCTGGGGTCCAGTTTTTTGGGATAACGGGATTCAGAGAGGCCAACTTGTAATGGATGGAGTTTTCCTGCAGAGGGAAGCAAAGGTGTCTGAAAGGAGCCGCCCGCGCCGCGCCAACTTTGGGAGAGGGGCTCAGGGAGGAGGAGGAGGAGGATGGGCATGGGGAGAGCCAAACGTTCTCCCAAAGACGGTCTGGCTGCAATTCCACAGGTCGGGAGATGCTCTGGGGGATATGAATCCCACGGGGAAGGTGTTGCAAAAAGCCCCAGCTTCTCTTTTCACTGCACAATCGCCTTTTGCAGCAGGTTTGAGGCAGGGCCCGAGCAGGGCCAGCCCCGGAGAGGGGCTCCGTCCCTCGCTGCTCCCCAGGCTGTTTGCCCTCCCCAGCAGACATTCCTCGGGTGTCTCCCAAATGCCAAACATCCCGAAAATGCTGCAGGACAAACCCTTGCTTGGTGAGGGCTGGATCCGATTTCACCCGAGCACGGGGGAGAGCAGCCCCATGAGGGGCTTTGCTAGAAAACGGCCCCGGCCCAGGCCCTGCCGAGCTGCCTTTAACCCAGGCTTTAACCCCAGCTTTAACCCGGGCTCTGAGCCCATCTTTAACCCCAGGCCATCCCTGCAAAGCCCCGCTGCTCCCCTCGGCTCTGGGAGGCCAAGCAGAAGTTGAGTTCATGCGGGTTTAGGCCGGGAACGCCCCGTCCTGGCAGATTTGGGGATTCCTGGGTGGGGTCGCGGCCGGGGTGGCCCTCAGGCGCTGCCTGTGTCCCCCGGGGCTGACAGGGTGCTCGTGCCTCAGGTGCCACCTCTCCCGAGCACATTCCCATTGCATTCCCACTGCTGGGCCAGCGCTGGCCCCAAGGGGACGCAGAGGGTTCTTAGGGAAGGCAATCCCACCCCACAGAGCAGTGAGGGCAGCTTTGGAATTCTGGGGCTTCCCTTCCTTTAGGCTCCTTCTCCCAGCTGCGGATGCTCCACATCCCAAGCAGAGCTGCACCGATGGGAAAGGGGAGTGGAGCTGCCACGATTTTGATGGAAAATGACCTGGTTTGGCTTCCTCCAGCTGGAGCTGCCTGAAGCCAAGTCTGCCATCCCCTTGCACAGTGCTTCCCCGGAATTCACGACTCCTGGGAGGCAGGAGGGATGTGCCACACAGGGAAAAGTTGAGGAAAAGGATGGACACTCGGACTCGGCATCACCAGGACGCTCCCTGTGCTCTGCCCCATCCGAGCTACAAAACAAACCAGTGCCAGGCACAGCCAGGGCGTAAACTGGAATTTTGGGAAGCAGAATCCCAAAAAGCTGTCCTGCCGCAGCCCCCGCGGCCCCGCTGGCTGCAGCTCTCTGTTCTCCACGGGAGCAGCAGCGCCCGGGGCCAAGAAAAACGCCCGGAGCTATAAAAAGTCTGGGGAACAGAGACACATTCATGGACAACTTCAAGGATGCCGCTGCAGCCGGGCGGGATCCAGGGAGCATTCCCGGCCGGGAGCAGCGGGATGGCTCCAGGCTGGCCAGTGCCAGCCTGGCCCCGCCGTGCCAAAGCTGTGGAAAAGCGGGATGGGTTCACACACCTCGCTGGTGCATCCCGGCTTTGGGGGTGAGCAGGAGCTGCACTCAAATCCCATCGCGTTTTCCATAAGTTTTCCCGGTTGTTTCCCAGCCCCTCTCCAGCACCGGAGCTGGGTCAGGTTTGTTTGCAGGTGCTGAACACGAGTCCGGCACATGCCTGGAACTTCAAAGGGGCAGGAATGAAAACCATCCCGCCGAGGGATTTCCAGCCCTTCCTGCGGCTCCAGCTGCTGGGTGGCAGATGTGGGACACGGACACATCCCTGAGCTCCAGCCACGGCACGAGCCAGGGATCCCAAGCTGGAGAAACCCCTCCGTGCTGCTTCTCCTGCTTCTTTTCCTGCTTTTCTGCTTCCCCAGGCCCCAGCCGTGCACGAGCGAGGCTGAATAATACCAATATTCACGGCCCAGACAAATCCAGGCTCTGTTTGCTCCCAGGAATGTTTTCTCCAGAGACACTCCAAGCGACAAAATCCCCTTCCTCACGCTGCTGGGTTTTCCTTTCATCAGGAAAAAAA